>VWZS01010060.1:31438-123438 GCA_013397075.1 Rhabdornis inornatus | reverse complement strand
CTTGGACACTTCCAGGGATGGGGCAGCCACAGCTTCTCTGGGAAACCTGTGCCAGGGCCTCCCCACCCTCACAGGGAAGAATTTCTTCCCAATATCCCATCCATCCCTGCCCTCTGGCAGTTTGAAGCCATTCCCTCTTGTCCTGTCCCTCCATCCCTTGTCCCGAGTCCCTCTCCAGCTCTCCTGGAGCCCCTTTAGGCACTGGAAGGGGCTCTGAGCTCTCCCTGGAGCCTTCTCTTCCCCAGGCTGGACAATCCCAATTTTCTCAGCCTTTCTTCACAGCAGAGCTGCTCCATCCCTCTGAGCATCTTGGTGCTCCACATCCTTCCTGTGCTGGGACCCCAGAACTGGACAAAAGGTTCCAGGTGGGGTCTGACCAGAGCAGATTTGAGGGGCAGAATCCCCTCCCTGGCCCTCCATGCTTTCCTGTGCTGCCTCCAGGGGTGCAGGCTGGCTTCATCCCGAGCTCCTGTATCCCAGTGCAACTCTTTTCCTTAGGAGCAGCATCCCTGCAGGGCACAAACACAGCCCAAGAGTCTGCTCTGAGGCACAGCTTTGATTCCCCAGTTCAGCCAAAGCCCTTGAACCGCCCAGGCTGCTCCAGCTGCACCTGCCTGTGTTTGTTTCATGGAGTTTTTCTTGCTTTTTGTTTGTTTTAATTTTTTACACCTAGTTTTTATGGTTACCCCAAATAACCCCAGGAGCAATTCAAGGTTTTCTGCTGAGCACTTGGTGATAACTCCCCTGGAACCAGCTACTCCCATGCTGCTTTCCTTGCCTCTGGTGTCAACTTAAAGGATATTTTATGACCCAAATTGTCTCTCCCCACAACATCGATGACTGTAGGACCAGGATGAAGTTATTCAGAGCTTAGAGCAGAGAATTTGAAAGATAAATGTGGCTCACGCTCGTCTAATCCATCCTCAGATCAATGTCGATGAAAAGTGATTAGAAAATGGGAAAGCTGTCTTGTTTCTTTAGAGAATGATAAATTTTCCTTTCCTTCTCTGAAACAAGTAGCTGCACTTCTTTCATTTTATGCTACTGAACTACAAAGATCATGCTTTTTCTTTTTTTTTTCTTTTCATTTAGGAGAAAAGCAGAATAAAAGGAAGTGGCTGGCTTTGTTCAGAATTTCATTAAATTAAATTGAAAAAAAAAAGTAGAAATAATTTGTGGTTTTAACTTGGAAAACGGTTAGGAAACTTGAAATATCCAGCATTTGCTGGACTATAAAAATTTCTCTTGTGCTTCTGTATTCCCTGAAGTTCATCCATCCTGATGGGGTGGCTGTGAGACAAATTCTAGTGAGGCCACACAGCTGAAGGTGAACAGGCTCTGGATCAAGGAAGTCTTTTACTGACTCCAGAAAAGCCTGAAGGTTGCACATAACACCTGTGGTCCCACCAGCATGAGGAACAGGCTGTTTTCCAGAGCATCCTTGCTGTTAATCCAGCTGGTCCAATCCCAACCTTTTTTTGGGACAATGCTTATGGTCTGTGAAGAGCCCACCTGGAGGACTAAATTCCCTAAAATGCTGAAAGCTCTCAAAGCTGCCTCACAGGGGAAACTGGGGATCCAGGAGAGCACCCAAAGCATGATTTTTATAGAGTCTTTTATTTAGACTCTATAAATAATTACTCAGATTTCAGAGTATAAAACACAGCAGTTTCAATGTGCTGGTGGCACTGCTCATGTTGGAACAGAGGATACAAAGAACAGGTTTCTCTGGGAAAAATTTTGTCCCCTAATTTCTTGGGATAAAAGGTGATGGACTGATCTGCAGGAGGAGGTGAACATCTAATTGATGGTGCATTTTGATACTTGGGAGCCAGCAGATGGTTTATGGCCGACTGAATTAAGATTTGACATCATTTTCATAACAGAATTTATTGTGGTAATTATCAGACTTTATGCAGAGCTCCTCCCTATAAAAGCTGCACTAATTGGTCTGTTAAAATTTGCCTTTAAGCAATGCAGAGAAGATTAAAGACATGACACAGAGACACCCTTCCCAAAAGTGGAGCTTCCCTTGCAGAGTGACACCCAGCCAGCAGATTCCCAATTTTCCAATTCCTGTAGCAGAGCATACCAGGGAGGCATGAGGATGAGCAGCAATATTGATCAATATTCATAAAAACATAAGAATTATAGAATACCAGAATGGATTGGGTTGGAAGGGACATTAAGATCATCTCATCCCACCCCCCTGCCATGAGCAGGGACACCTCTCACTATCCCAGGTTGCTCCAAGCTCTCTCCAACCTGGCCTTGGGCAATTCCAGGGATGGAGCAGCCACAGCTTCTCTGGGCAACCTGTGCCAGAGCCTCACCACCCTCACAGGGAGGAATTTTTTCCCAATATTCCATCTAAATGTGCTTTCTGTCATCTTAAAACACTTTGCCCTTGTGCTGTGACTCCATGCCCACTTCATGGTCCTTTTTTCTCAATGCTCCATTAGGTTGCCAAAGCCAGTGCTGGTGGAATGAGCAAATCCCCCGATGCCCAAAAAGGAAAGCTAATAAAAATTTCATTGTGAGAAAAGAAAGTGAGGAATCAAGACACAAACACTGTCCAGAAGGAAATACGGAAAAGTAAGGCAGAACAAAATTTGTACCTTTTTAAAATGGGATTTGGAGCAGGCGCTTTTCAGGATCAACAGAGATTTGGGATGAGATTTGAGAGTTGTGTTTTTTTCCAGAGAAGCAGTGGCTGCCCCATCCCTGGAAGTGTCCAAGGCCAGGTTGGACGGGGCTTGGAGCAACCTGGGATAGTGGAAGGTGTCCCTGCCCATGGCAGGGGGGTGGGATGAGATGATCTTTAACATTCCTTCCAACCCACACCATTCTGTGATTCTATGAATAAATAAACTAAGTCTATATCCTCCATGTGAGCTGCAGGACAGGAGCCAAAGCAAGAGACATTCCAGCTGCAGGGAGCTGGATGTGGCAGGGAGCTCATCAGCAGGAAGGAGAAAATCCAAGGAATTTGCAGAGCTCTGTCCAGTGCTGACCTCGGCACAAGCAAAGAGCTGCTCTTTAAAATGAATGCCAAACGAGATGCTGGCATGAAAAGGGGGATGTGGATGTGATTCCAGCTTCTCTAATGGAGCTGGATCAAAGGATTCCTGCTGAGGGGGAAGGCAGGAGCGTCACTTCCAGTGCTATCAAAGCGTAGGAGAAGCAAAACCTTGGCTTTTCAAAAAGCCAACAAAACCCTCTCAATGTCCAGGCCCAACCCTGGAATTTCTTCAGCAATTAACTCCCAGGGAGCAGCAGCGTTGGTGATGTTAAAACCCTGAGAACAAAGATCTGGACAGGAAAAATATTTCCTGTGTAGTACAAAGCAGCTTGAAAATTACCACTACTCTGCTTTAATGTGAAGAACTCTCAGCTATAAGAATTCAGACCTGGGTAACTGTGTATTTAGGAGGAAAAAGGGGAAGAAATTGAGTGGTGGAGCCTGCAGTCTGCCAGGCAAAGGTCAGGCTTTGAAAGGGAGAAACAAACTTGCAGCAAGGTTTTCCAACAATGGGATTTTTTCTTTTTCTGGCAGCAATTGGGGAGGTAAAGAAGGAGTCAAAGCGATGGGAGTGATCAGGAAGGAAGAACTCTGCTGTCTGAGTCAGTCCCAAACTAACACTCCAATATACATCCAAAATCTCCCTTACACAAAGACAGATTTATAATCCATATGGAAGCCACTCACTGCTTATTGCAGCATTAAAAACGAGGGTTTGGTGCATCCCAGACACCAAGAAAGCTTTAAATTTTCATCAGGATGGCTGGTGGGGGCGGCCGGGTATTTTGATGCAAATGCTGCTATGGTTGTCTCCAAGTTTTGGTTCCTTTGATGCTTCCTGGTTGCAAATAAGTTGTCAGGGGGAATAAATATTCCAAACACAGAGAGCTCATTCAGTTTTCTGCTCAGGGCCTACACCAGCTTCCATTTTGGTCTGGTATTAAATGGAAGGGCAACAGTATGAAACCCCCAGAGGTTTGGGAGGAGGGTGAGCACAGCAAACCAGCTGCTCCTGAGGTGCTATTTTCAGATTCTTCCATCTCTTCAGGTGGACAGAGAAAATCTGCCCCAAATTCCAGCAAGACAGGAGCAAAGAATTCCTGCCTACAACTCCAAAACTTCCTTCTGATTTAGGAAAAAAATCACCTCCACCTTCCTTGCCTCACCTGAAGCTGAAGACTGCAAGGGAGAAAAAATTTGCCACAGAATATTCAGAATGGGATACCTGTCAGGATCATGATACAGAGATCCATCAGTGCATTAAAAACCTAACTTTTCAACTTGGCAGTCATCAGATCTTGCTGGATGTCATCCTGCTCCCATCTTAATTCCCTAGAATGGAAAAATTAACTTTGGGAAATAGTGTCTACATCCCTGATCAGTCCATACAGCCACAAATCACAGAATTGCAGAATGGTTTGGGTTGGAAGGGATCTTAAAGATAATTTTATTCCACCCCTTGCCATGGGCAGAGACACCTTCCACTATTCCAGGCTGCTTCAAGCCCTGCCCAACCTGGCCTTGGACACTTCCAGGGATGAGACATCCAAAGCTCCTCTGGGTAACCTGTGTCAGGGCCTCACAGGGATGAACTTTTTTCCCAATATCCCATCTAAATGTCCCTCCTTCAGCTTAAAGCCATTTTGAGTGTGACCATGTTTTTCTGCTGCAGGAATGAGGTGGCCAAGGCTTGAACACCACCTGGATGTGTGGTCCTGTGTGCTTTGAACATGGATCCTGCTGGAAAATGTGATTTTAATCAGGAATAGTTGAGGGTGCTTCCAGTGGGAGCATTTCAGAGTTGAGGTACAGACAAAAGAAACTAGGTGTCACACGGAATAAATTTTATGTAATAAACTGAAAAAGAAAACATGGAAAAATCCACATTTATTCCCCAAGGAAGGGCAATTCTTTATTACTGAACTCTGAGGCTCAACTCAGTTCACCATTAGGACTATGCTTTGGTTTCCAGCAAAATAACTGCAGTGGAACAGTAACTGTGGCCAGTGCCACAGTCCTGGGAATGGAACACGAGCAAGATCCAGACCTGCCTGGCATTCCAGGAACTATCCTGCTTCCCAAAATTCTCTGCCAGACCAGCCCCACTCATCAGGAAGCTGATGGCAATGGGGACACCCCAATCCCAGAGGGATGTGGATCAGGATTCCTCAACCACAGGTTGATGGAAAAGCAGAATTCATCCCCAAACCTGTCTCCACTTAATATTCCCTACAACTCCCTGGAAGGAGGTTGTATCCGGGTGGGAGTCAGTCCCAATTCCCAAGGGATTGGACAAGAGGAAGTGTCCTCAAGTTGTGCCAGGGGAAGTTTAAGTTGGATATTAGGAAAAAATTATTCACTGCAAGGGTTGTCAAGAGAGATGCAATATTGAATATTGGAACAGATGCCCAGGGAAGTGGTAGAGTCACATCCTGAGAGGAATTTTTAGTTGTGGCACTTTGAGACACAGTTTAGTGGTTGGACTTTATGATTTTAGAAGTCTTTTTCAACATTAAATATTCTGTGAATCCCTGATTATGTTTCCAGCTCTGCCAGCAACTTCTCTGGGACACTGAGCAAAGGACATTTTTCTTTATCAAGTGTACACAGCACTAACACTCATCCCAAGTTTCCATCTGTCAGGATACCTAAAAAGGAGGAACATGTGCTTGTATAAACCTTTGTGTCTTGGCTGAAAACCCCTCAAAAAGGGGTTCTAAAAATCATATTTTACCCTTGAAGTTGGAGAAATTCTCAACAATAAATAAATGTGATGGTTGAATTTTCCACCCTTTTTCCTAAAAAGACTGAAAATCTGTTCCTTCATCCCATTCTTCTCTTGGTGTTTCCTTAAAATCTGACAAAAATTTAGGAGTTCATGTGAAAGAAGCTTTGTGTTTAGTGTGATACAGTAAGCACACTGGAGTACTGTGGGGATGGCATTTACATTAAAATCCCTAAAAAACTGATCCCTAGAAATTCCAGCACCATTCCTAGGAATCCCCACAGGATGCCTGTCCTGTGCAGACATTTAGTTCCCCTTTTATCAGCATTTTCTGACCTTGGAGCTGAGGGAGGAGGGAGGAACAGCAGGGTGAGGACAAGCATTGTATCCTGGAAAGGACTGAGGACAGTGGGACATGCTGCCAGGAGAGGCTGGGGAAATGCCAGGCTTGGAGAGAGACCTGGGAGCTTGACTTTGTGGCTGTTTATTTAAAAGGGAAATCAGAGAGAACAGCAATGCAGGCTGGAGATGGAGCAGACCCAGGAAATATCCCTTCTGCTCTGGGATGAGGAAGGGTTCAGGGGTACTCCAGAATCCTGGTGACCTTGTTCATGCCCACAAAGGCACAGAGCTTTCTGCTGGTTGAGGAATGTTTGCATTCATGTCATGGAAGGGGTTGGGATAGGTCCAGGATGCTCTGCAATTCAAATGAAAGCCAGACTTACACTAAAGTTTGTTTTATCACTGCCACCAGAAGAAACACTCCATCATTTTATAACCTAAACATACATAAAAGAGAAAACATTCTTTTGTTGTTCCTTTAATCCCTCTTATCTGCTCTTTGCCTTCTCAGGGCGAGCTGAAGATAAGGCCCGAGGTCCAACGGGGTCCTCAGCAGCAAATGGTAGAAAAAGGGCTGGAAAAAACCTATTTATTTGACTTTGTATTGCTTTGGATGTTTTTAAAACCAATACCCACTCCTGACTTGCCAATCCTGCTCTACACAAGCTCCCCCTCTCCTGTTACATCTGAGGGAAAATTCCCAACTTGAAAAATATTCAGTCAATATGCAAAAGCCACCTCAGTACCTCCTTCAGCAGCTCAAAGCTCTTTGAAGCTGACAGCAGCAACTCTAATTCTACACAGATGCATCTCTGAAATGCTAAAACCTTCCCAGTCTATAAACCCCTCCTGCAAATAGACCACAGATTAGCTTTTACACTGGATTTAAGCATTTTTTGGGTTTACAGCCGCATTGTACTGAAATAAATTTAAAAAAACCCACAAACAAACCAGAGAGGTGACACTGAGTGAGACACTGGGATTCTGGGCCAGGCAGGGTTCTTTGATCTGAACCTGTAGATCCACTGCCTCCCACTCTGCTACCCTGGACATCCCATAATGACACCTTGCCACACGCAATAAAAGTAGGATTTGCTGGGGTAGCATCTCTGGAGCTCAGCACAGCAGTGCTGTGAGGTCTGGACACAGACCAAATGCTTTGTGATGCTCTGCTTCCCTCCAAAAAACCCCCAAACCTCTTTTTCTAAAACACTCTGACCTCTGCTCTTGCCTCCAAGGGAGTCCCATCAAAATAAGCCCCACCAGTGCCACATCTGCCACTTTGTAGGGGGTGCAGGATCCTGGATCTGTCTTAGGAATCACTGAGGTTAGAAAAGACCTCCAAGATCACTGATCCGACTGTTAACCCAGCACTGCCAAGGCCACCACTAAATCATGTCCCCAGGTGCCACATCCACACCTCCAGGGATGGTGACTCCACCACTTCTCTGGGACAGCCTCCTCCAATACTTGGCCACCCTTTCACTGAACCAATTTTTCCAAATATCCAACCTGAGCCTCCCCTGGTGCAACTGGAGCTGGTTCATCTTGTTCTGGCAAGGGAAGACCGACCCCTACCTGGCTCCAACCTCCTGTCAGGGAGTTCTAGAGTATAAATTCCCCCCTGAACCTCCTTTTCTCCAGGCTGAGTCCCCCCAGCTCCCTCAAGTGCTCCTCATCAGACTCATACTCCAGACCCTTGCCCATCTTTGCTGCCCTTCTCTCCCCAGCCCCTCAATGTCTTTCTTGTCATGAGGGGTTTGATTACAAATCACCAAGAATTGTTATAATTAGCTCACCTTGCCTCTCTCTCTCCTTAGTGCAGGACATTTAATTTCTTACTGTCAACCTGGCTTTGCTGCTTTGTTTTTCTCTTCAGCTGGAGCTGTAAGAATTCCTTGCAGCCTTTCAGTCCTTGCCCAGCTGGCTGAGACACATGGAAGGTGCCATCTTCCTGCTCTTCCTTATTTTATTATCTACAATACCAATTATTACAGAGGCTCCTGATAATCTTTTCCAGTCCCAGATCTCTGCCCCTATGAAAGCCTGAAAGGTCCTTCCCTAAGTCTGTCTCCTTTAAAAGAGTCCCCTTTTCCCTGGAACTTTGCTCCTGTCAAGGAAAAACAGGGATATGACAGGATCACAGAATGGTTTGGGTTAGAAAACAGTATAAAAATCTTCTCATTCCAACCCCTGCCATGGGCAGGGACGCCTTCCACTGTCCCAGGTTGCTCCAAGCCCCATCCAACCTGGCCTTGGACACTTCCAGGGATCCAGGGGCAGCCACAGCTCCTCTGGGTAACCGGTGCCAGGGCCTCAGCACCCCCAGAGGGAAGAATTTCTTCCCAAAATCCAATCCAAACCTACTCTCTTTCAGGTTAAGACCCTTCCCCTTGTTGGTTGTCACAGCCTTGTCACTACATGACCTTGTCAAAGTCACTCTCCAGCTCCTGTAGGGACTGAAAGGCCACAATAAGCTCATCTAGGAGCCTTCTCATCTCCAGGCTGAACAATCCAAATTTTCTCAGCCTTTCCTCATAGGAGAGATGCTCCATCCCTTGGAGAACCTTCATGGCTTTGTCTGGACTCACTCATTTACACATGTTCATATCACAGGTGATCAGCTGTCACAAATAACCCACATTTAATAGCCTCCAGTCCCCAAAATGTGCTCCCAACATCACACCTGAAGTCCCACTGCTGTGGCCATCCTAAATATCCCAGCACTGCCACCTTGGCCTCTGCCTCAGCCCCACAAGGGAGGGGAGATGCTTCCCCTCTTTCTGCCCTCTCCACTTTCCAGATTTCCTCATGGCCAACCCAATTTCCAGTTCCTACCTAGGAGTAGATAACAGGGCACAAAGGGTTGACCTGGAAGGGAATGCCAAGAACAGACATAGGGAAGACAACACCATGGACAGATGTGGGGACAGACATCCTCCTCCCGGGCTGCTGTGTGGTGCACGTGTGTTTTTTGCCACATGAATGGCAGAAAAACAATTTCCTGCTGTTTCCCACGTTCCTGCTGGCACCAGAGGGCTTCTGGAAGTGTCTGACCAACCTTGCTGTCCGTTGTTGGAGACTCCTTCTCCTTCTCTGCGTGCTGGAGTTTTCTGTTCAGGTCCTGGAACATGTCTTGGTGACGTTTCCTTGTGTGCATGATTTTCTGGAGCAAACACAAAGGGCCACAGGTCAGCAAACCCCATCCATCAGGAACCCATCCTCCCACCAGAGTTACATCATTAAATCCCAGCTCTGTCTCCCTGCAGGTGCCTAAAATACCTTCAGCATTTACTGAGTACCCTCTGCAGCTCTGCCTTTATCTTCAAGGTGAGATGGTGGGAGAAAGTGGAAAATACTAATTTTTGACCTAAAAAAAAAACCCTTAAACTTGCAACAATCAAATTTTTATGCTGCAGAATTTGAGCTTGACTGTCAATGTCCTAAAGAAGGTTTGCTGCCCTTCTTTAACTGATACCTGTCCCCATGCCCAGCCTTCCCTCAATTTGTGACCTCTGTAAGTTCAGAGTTCACCCAAACGTGTAGAATTTGGAAAATTTCATTAGAAACTGTTCCACAATCTCATTTTCTTTTTAATTTGACCCATCTGCATTTCACTTCTATGTTCTGCTGCCCAGAAGCAGAAGCAGGACAATTTCTAGAAGGACTTCCCTTTCCATGTATGAGCAGGCTGAATATGGATTCCTGTGCTCTGGCAAAATGAGATAATTGGAGAGAGTGGCTCAAAAAATTTGGAACCAACATTCAGAAAGGGATGCACTCACCTCAAAATCTAACTCTGCGTACCGGGATTTCCGCCTCTGGGTATTTGGGAGAGAAAGAGATGGATAAAGTTTAGTAAGAAGTAAAAACAGGAAAAGTCCTCCTCCCCCTTCTCCTACACCTTTAAAGTGTTTTTCTGGCTCTTCACAATGGGAAGTATCAAATATTTAGAGTTATTGAATCATTTAAGAAGGGATCTTAAAATCAACCAGTTCCAAGCTCCTGCCATGGGCACAGACACTCTCCACTATCCCAGGTTGCTTCAAGCCCTGTCCAGCCTGGATCACTGGGGTTTTCTCATCTGTATCACGACTGAAACCATCAAAATGGGAAATAGGGCAGAGGATATTAAGGGGAAAAGATAAGGCAAGCCATGTGCCTGGCATTAAAATTAACAGTCTTTGACAAATTAATGATTTTTTTGGACTTTGCAGCACCTGTAGGGCAGAAAACAGTTGATCCAGCAATGGAAGTTGTGACATCACATTCCAAAATATGATCACACACTACTGGTCCCTCAGGGTAATATGACACTGGCATTGCATCCTGGGCTGCATTTTCCCTAAAGTTCTTCTTTTCAAGCCCCTGGAGTGGCCGGATTGAGGGCAGAACAGCACCCTGGGCTGAGAACAGCACTGCCATTTCCACACTCACCTCCAAGGAGCTCATGGAGAGAGTGGAGACGGTCTCGCTCTTGGACACCACACCCGAGTTCCCTGAGTCACCCGTGTCACACAGGCTGTTGGGAATCTGTGACTCGTTGGAGATGCTCTGTGGAGCCAGCTGCTGCTGCTGCTGGATCATGGAGGAACCCTGCACCTCGCTGCACGCCATGGCCACCGGCTCCCGCGGGGGACTCTTGACCACGAAGCCGGGGTCGGTGGCCATGCTGAGATGGATGAGCCGTGTCTGAGGCATCTGATCGATGTTGATGCTGTATTTGCTCTCATCTTTGGGTTTGGCCCTCAAGGTGGACGTGTTGGTGGGCAGGATCACGTAGCTGGTGTCCAGGGTCTGCTCTTGCGCCCGCGAGAGCTCCGAATCCAACTTCTTGAAGATGTCCCCGTCGCAGATGTAGATGGATTTCGGTGGCTGGTTCTTGTCCTTCTTCAGGGTGAGGGAGTGGTTGCTGAACTCGTTCAGGTTGATGGCCCCCAGGTAGTGTGGGGAGCCCTGAAGGTGCATCTTGGAGACGTTGGCTGGAAGACTGTTGAAGTTGGATGAGCCTTTCTGGTGGTTGAGTTTCAGTTTCTCCTCGTCGGGCAGCGACGGGCGCTTCAGGGTCCCTGTGATGGTCGAGGTTCTGCACGTGGTGATGTCTTTGTTCAGCACTGGGGACACAGAGAAATGTCCTCAGCACCTCACCTGGGGTTTTGTTGACACATCAAGACACCTCCCGCAGTCACTCCCCACCAGCACCTCTCCCAAAGAGGCACAACAGTGTTAAACATTATTTATATTCTTAAAATCCAGGATACTGGAGGCAAAATTAAAGCTAGGGAGGAAAAAAACTTTGTTATTTTGGGAGAGTTCTCTATGATGTGAGTTTTCCAACACAACCACGGCCAAAACTCCCATCTAGGCCAACACATTGATAGCAATACATTGAAAACCAAAGGGATTTTTAGATATTTAGTACATCTAGTATATGCATGTATATATGAAATCTATACATTATTAGCCTGTGGAGTAGAAGTCTTTAAAATAAAATGTTGCTTTCATGTAAAAAATTATTTTGATTCAGGATATAGCTGAAATACAACACTATCAATGATTCATACAACTATAACAATATACAACTATGGCCTGGGCTGGAAGAGAACTTAAAAGAACATTGAGTTCCAGCCCCCTTCAAATTTAATTTTTTGTATTAATTCACTAAAATACTTCAGGTTGCTCTTTTCCCTTAACAGTTCCAGTGTTAATAAATTGGTATTTTGAAACACACCATATTTTGTTATGAATTTCAAACTGCTCTTCAAAAAATCTTATTTTCCAGTAATCATGGTAAGCCTTTGTGAGAGCTCATTATTTAGCAATTTTTGATTTCCCTTCAGGAAAGTAAGTGGTGATGGGAATATTCCTTAAAAAGAGAGGAAAACTTTAAACTGAGGAAGAAGTGAACACGTCATAAAGGACATTTGGACACTCATTCCCACACAACACTAACAAAAAATAAAACACATTTGCCCCTCCTCCAGGCATAATAATCTATATCTCAGTTGATTTCAGGCTGCAACAAAGATCTTGGGAAAATAACAACGCCAACCTTGATGTCTCCATTGGGCAGAAAACCAGAAAATCATGGAAACTAGACTGTGGGGTAGGGATGAAGTGTTGTTGGCTACTTACCTAAGATTTCAGCACAGGAAAAGAGAAAGAAATGCATGTTCCCCTTTCACCCATCTCAGCAGGAAATGAAAATTGATAAATGGGTCCTTTTTAGGACAGGGAGAAGGATTTTTGGGGTGAGCTGGCATTATTCAGCTGCTCCATGTGGGACAGAGGTGGGATGTGGGCATCCCATGGCACTGAGGACACACTGATTTTCCTACCACCTCCAAGTGGGAGTGAGGAAAGGTCAAAGCTCTCCCCTCCCAAGATTACAGAGCAGGCAAGGCAGGATGAGCAGGGCACCAAGGAGAATAAGAGGAAAAGTCTGAAAACTCTGGCAGCCATGATCATCCTGGCATTGCTGGGATAAATTGGAGCAAGTCAAACCCTTCCCTTGGGAGTCTCAGAGAGGTTTATTGATCCAGGCTCTTCTCCATGCTCCCATCAGCTGCAGAAAATAGGCTTGGAGAGTTTTCCATCTGGCAATCTCCAAGCATGGAGCAGAGTGAGCCTTCAACACTGACCCTGGAGCAAATCCTGCCAATGTGAGGGGGTTATGAGTGGTCTCAGCCACATCCCCAATCCATCACAAGAGGGGAGATGGTGCCTCCAGGAGAAATGATGGCCAGAAACCATTGGACAGGTTCCTAGTTGCTATTATTCAATAAGCAGAGTGCATGGGATGATGCACCACTCCAAAAAGGTCTCTGAAATGAGGTTTATTATTAACTACTTATCTTGGCACAATCTAATAGCCCTTTATGAGAGGAGGAGAATTTCCAGGGAGACAAATACAAATTGTAGAGCTGGATACTGGAAAACGAGGGAAGTTTAGGCTGTTGGCGAGCTGCTGATCCAGGGGCTCCTGCCCTGAAACCATGTGAAACAAATCAGCTCCTTCCCTTCCTCTGGGAAACTCCATTTGGGATTAAGACGTGTGGTGGCAGATCCAGAAATGCTCCTCCAGAGGAGGAATCTGGGGTCTGCAGTGGTTTACAGCTGACTTTATAGCTGGTGAATGTTCCCTGAGCATCCCCTCGACTCACACATGGCCCCACACAGGTTTTTCACATGTGATTTTTTTGGGACTGAGATATTCGGTGTCAAAAGAGAAGGGGGGAGACAAACGAGAAGAGGCTGACAGCCAGAAATTAGATTAGAGTGTGTGAGACAGAAAAACAGAAAGAAAAAAAAAAAAAGGCAGACCCTGAAAAGAGATAAATGGACAGAAAGAGACCATGAAATAAGATATCACAGGGGTAAGTGAGATAAATATACTGTGACTGTGATAAGCACAGGGAGAGGGAGTGAGGCAGAGAGAAGGACAGGAAAAGATAAATAAGATATAGATAGATATTAGACAGATAAATGATAGTGACAGTGACAGACAATACACAGAAACACAGTGACAGGGACAAATGTTGACAGAAAAACATAAATAACAGGTACAGTAAGACAGACAGCTGAGGACAGAGATAAATAAGTGATTGCGAGACAGAACGAAAGAGATGAATTATAGATAAATACATTAGATGCAGATAAATAAATGATAGATGAGATATAGAAAAAGACAAATGAAAAGGACAGGTAGATGTTTATAGAAAGAGAGAGGAGGGGAGAAAGAAAAAAGGCAGGGCAGGGAAAGAAGGAGAGAAAGAGAGAAGGAAAGAAGACAAGAAAAAAGGAAAGAAGGAAGGCAAGAAAGAAAGATTAATAAAAAGACAGAGAGAGAAGCTTTGCCATAGTGGTAACTGAACACAGAGTGTGCTGTCCTTGGCTTGGGAAGATCCTGGTTTGGAAGATATGAATTATACAATTTCCAAGCAAGCTGGTATTTCTCTTGCTTGGCAGAGGGGAGAAGTCTGGGAGGGCAAATGAAAGCCTCAATATCTACAAAAGGGAAAGAAAAAAACTTCAGCCAAATGGTCAGGCATGCCAGGACCAGGAGAAGATGAGACCTACAGAGAGGAACAGGCAGCCAGGGAGAATCCAGGCAGCACAGACACCTCTGGGATTACTGGGAAAAGGGAGCTGTCAACTCATGCACATCCTCAGGATCCAAAGGAACCTGTGTGATGAACACACAGCAGAAAGGAGCAGGCAGAGGAGGAGAGATCCAAACACTTCCAGGTGCACAGAAGAGCCTGGAGCCAGGTGGAGTGGTGGGAAGGCTCTCCAGATTCCAGACTTTCTACAAAGACACCGTTCATGAGTACAGATCTGCCTGAGGTTGGTGTGACCCCCATGGGCAGGGGCTGCTGGAACAAAGAAGGATCACAGTAGGAAGAGATGGATCCCATCTCTTCTTCCTTGATGCTCTTCTCTGCCAGTGTTAAATGGCAAAAAACAATTCCTCAGAGGCAAGGCTTGGTCTCAGTTAAAAAGCTAAAAGACCTACAGGGAAATAGGAAAAGCAAAGGGAGAATTTGGGGTGCTGCTTTCTTTTGGCCAGGGTTGAAAGGAAAGGCAACCCACGAGAGGACATGCAAGGCACCAAGACACACACAAAGGAAACAGAAAGGGGAAAAAAATGGCCTAGTTCAATCCCCAAACCAGGTCACTTGCTGATTCTCACCTGTGATGTGCTCACCTGATCTACAAGCCATGTCCACGTCCTTCTCAAAATCGGTCTGAAAGACAGAGAACAGAGGATGTGGTCAAAAGCTGATGAGGAGGAAAACTTGGAAAATGCAAAACCCTCACTTTAATTAGTGAGATGGGCACAGTCTTTGCCAGGAGAGTGGAGGAGAGAGGTTTTGCTTGGATTTTCAAATATGGAAAACACACCATGTTTTTCCACTTATTGGCTTTTGAATTTTATCACTGATAAAGCTGGAACATTGCTTTTCAACTGGGGTTCATCTGCTCATCAATTCACTCATTCCTGGGCTGCAGATTAAAATATCTTGCTTAACACATTTATGCACACTCCTAAAAAAACAGGGAACAGGTTCCTGGCCCAAACTGTTTTGGATATATCACTCCACACATAATTTTAAGTGGATTCCCCACCCTTTATTAGAGAGATCTGGGGATCCTGCTGGGAATGCTCCACCCCCACTGGGCTTTCTTGTGATCTGTCACCAAGTCACAGGAAATGGGAACAAGTCTCTGCTTCTGAAACTCTTAACACATAAAATCAATGGCTCCCACAGGCACAAAGGCTGAATAACTTTTTCAAGTGGTCTGTGCAGCCAAAGGGAACTCCTTTCTTCTCCCAGGAGGAGTTAATCCTTTTTCTGAAGCTTTGAGCAGATAACATTTCAAAGAACTGGATAAACTGAGTCACAGCAGGCTGTGAGCTTTCATGGAGTAATGGGGAAGCTGCAGACTGGCAAAAGGTAGAAGAGTTCACTGATTATTTCTGGCATCATTTCAGAAAGACACTTAACATAATTGTATGAATTTGATGAAATGAAATCCATTTGAATACTGAGAAGAACGTGGGAAAAATCCCCATCCCCCTGGGATAAACACTTTAATATTAGCAGGTTGAGAACCAAGAGTTTTTCAACTATCTCAGCCTTCTTGATCTTAATTTCCCAGTAAATTCTTTGGGATATCAAACAAATCTGAAAAGAACAGAAGAGGAATACGACTGAACTAACATTCGAACGGGCATATGGGATGACACAGAAAAATATAATCTCATTTTCATTATAGGAGTTCCAGAAAAATGCAGCTGAACAGCCTGCACTAGTTCTGCTGATGAATAAATGAAAGACAGGTTTATATTTAATACCAGTCAACAAGATTTTGTGGGGAAAACAGTTCTACTCAGCTAATCTCCTTTTCACTAGTTGGGCAGATTTGGAGACAAATGGAAAAGGTAACAGCAGAAATGCCATCCTGCAAAAGCTTTTGATTTCTTTTGGTGATTTTACAACAAAATAACATTGTACCCCTCTAAAAATACCAGTGAGGAGTCATCACTCACAGCCAGACTCTGCAGTTTTTTGTGCTGGAATGTGAGGGAAGTGATTGTAAGCTCCCTGCTCCTCCACAAGCCCATCAGCAGTGCAGGAGGAAATGCAACATTGCTAAAAAACTTGTAGCTGACACAGAATTTTGCAAAGTGCTTGAGAATGAATGGAAATGTGGAGTTCTACAGAGATGCAAAGCCCTGAAACTTGGGATGGTGACAGCAGACTGACAAATACAGGTTCCACTTTTTGTTCAGTGTGCAGAGAATCTGGAAGGGGTTACATAAATAATTTGAAGGCATGTGATTTACAGAGGGAGAATAAAAAAGCTCTGGGTGTTAACTTATGGAAAAGAAGATTGAGACTGGGTGTGATTATGGTGTCTGTTACTGAAGAAGCCAAAGCACCAGGCTTGCAAGGGGCACTCTAATTACCCACAATTAAGGAGAGAACCTGTCTGAAAATGAGAAGACTGCATTTAAATGAGAAATGAGGCACCTGTTTTTAGTAAACACCACCGAGGTGTGGTGGAATTAAACCTCTGGTGATGTCGTGACTCCAAGATTATGGTGTTCGAAATGAGGCCCCGTACCCAGGCAGAAACTGCTCAGCACAGGAGTGGCTGGAAAAAAACATCACTGGGTTGTGCTGTAGCCCTAATATTAACCAGGAGCTTTTGGAAGTTGCTCAAATCCTCTGATTCTCCTCATATCTTTATCTTAACCTCTGAAATTAAATGTTTCTTGTATCAACTACATCATAACAGTGGAGCAGATGAGGGCAAAGCCCCACAGTTTATTTCTTTGCTGTTTGCAAAGAACTTACACAACAGGACCACAATTTACAGAGCTTAAACTATTCCCAGTGAAGCAAAGTGTGCTTCTGAGAGAAAAAAATCCCTCTGAGACAGCATTTTTATGACAACAACCCAAGAGACTGTGATTAAAACTGCATTAAACTACTACTTCCCAGCTCCAGCCAGGACAAGGCAGCTTGATGGAGATGAAAAGGTCTGGAAGACATGGGAGGTGTATTTTGGTTCATTATTTTTCTGGGAAAGAAAGGATCCTACCTTTCATCAGAGAGATGTCTGCAAAACCCGGTGTGAAAGTTTGAGAACCTTAAAATTACAATGCAACACCCCAGATTTGTGTGAAAAAGTCCATTTTAAGTGCTGTGTTTGCTCAAGCAAAAGTTTGAAGGAAATAAGAATGCTGAATTCAGGACCTGTGATGGACAGAGCCCCCTGCTCATCAGCTATGAGTTAAAAATTCCCAAAACCCTCCCACTAAAAGGGAAGTGGGAGATTTCTCTACCATTAGCTGAGCGTGTCCGTTCTGAAATGACCCCCCTGAGTCTCCATTCCCTTCCTCCTGACGATCCACAACCCGGCACTTCACAGCATCCTGGACCTGCAGGGACAGATTGGCAAAGGTCAGAGTTAGACTGACCAAACCACATCAAATTCTGCTGAGATCCAAAATAAAAACATCCCCTGTTAGACCAAAAGGACATGGACCCTGCTTCAGCAGCACCCAGGCATTTCTTTCACATGGTTTATGTGTTACATATTTCACACACTGAAGAGCAACTCAGAGGTTTTCCAGCAATCCTGGGTCACTGCCTAGGTCACTCCTATTTGCTTGATTTATAAAGTCAGGAATGAAAATGTCCTTTATTTTGCAGCTTGCAATATGTTTGCAATGGATGCACCCGCATTAATCATTGTATTGGTGTCTGCAAAGTCTGATTATGATACTGTAATATAAATCCGATCCCAAACTCACCGAAATAATTGGGAAAAAAAATCCCAGTGACTGCAATGGGAGTTAAGTCAGACTCATATTCATAATGCAATTAGTGGAAGGAGTTTCAGCCAAGCCAGTGGTGTAATTCCATTGATTTCATTGGCCTGACATAAGAAATTAATCTGTTTTACTTAATTTAAAGGGACTGTAAGAAGATAAAATGAATATTGAAAAAAAAGCTCCTTCCTGTCTCTGTTATTAATAGTGTCTCCACTCCGTAAGATGAAAAGAATGAAAGAAACATAAAAGATTCATTCTTTTCTTCCCTGATATAATTCACCATTTTAAATCTCCACAGGGAGGCTGAAGAGACTTTCCTCAATTTTCTTGCCTGATTATTGCTGGCTGCACTCCCTAGCTGGAATATCAAGGTGTTAATGCCAGCACAGATTTCATCCTGCAAATCTCAGTGCATCCTGAAATCACACATATTACTTCTATATTGTGGCATTTTTGGAGGTGGAGTGTGAACACTCTGGAACCGGGAATTTTGGTGGTAAACAAGCAAAGCCTGACACGTTATCCCTTCCCAGGCTGCCCACCAAACTCCAGCCTGATTCACCCCTCCTTCCCTCTGACTGAAAATGTCATGGTCACTTCTGTGGTCATCATCTCCACAAAGGCAAAAATTTGCAGGGCTAGAGAAGCTACCAGAAGGCTGGCTGGGCACTTTTCCAGGAGATTTTAGTGGGAAATGATGTTGATTAGATAACAGGTAACGACTCCTCCCTCTCACCTCCCGCCTGAGGATGCAGTGGACCATGACGATGACAAATCCCTCCAAGGAGTCAAAGACGGCAAAAAGGATCTGGAAAAGCGCGGAGCGCCGGTCGGTGATGGCCAGGACTGCAGACATCCAGGTGAGAGCCAGCAGGGGCAGGACCACACAGGAGCTCCAGAGGGATGCCCTGTCAAGGGAGAGGGAAAGAGAGCTCAGCTCCACCTCAGCCACTCCCAGGTGGGGTTCTGCTTCAGCTTCCCAACCCCACCAGGCTGTAGAGGGTTTCTCCAGCCAACATCTCCATGTGGGAAACCTTCCCTGAGCCCCTCTCCCAGGGAAGCAGGAAGAGGCTTTGCACACTCACACTACCCAAACAGGGGGGACAGCTTCCCAACGGTGCAGTCATGCATAAAACTGGAGGTGGGGAGGAAGGATGTGGATCCCTCCCTCCCCCTCCCACGCCCTTCCCACTCTTCCCCTAATCCACGGCTTTTCCCAAGGGAAGGAGTACGAAATACAATCACTGCAGGTTGCCAAGGGGAGGGGAACAGTTGCAGCAGAGACTGGTCTGTCACGATGGCTGTTGGTACTCAGGTCACAGACACTTGGACTTCCACAGCACATGGAAGACACCAACACTGGGACGTGTCACGCTCTGGAGCGACTCAAACGAACAGGCAGAGAGCTGATGTGCAGACTGAAATGTTTGTGTTTCTCCTTTCATCTACAGGTGATGGTCCCCAGGACCCTGAGAACTAAAACCTGACCTCATTTCCCCATGGTCAGAAAATTTTCAGCTTTCTTGTGTGATCTCCCCAGCTGATGCTTTGGGGAAATAAATAAAAAAAAAAAAAAAAAGCTTTTTGTTCCATGTTTAACAATTCTTGTAAGTCTATTCCTGTGTGGACATTAACTTGAGATTCAAGCCACATCTCCATTCACAAGACAGAAAACTGGACAAAACAAGTTTTCTGTGAGGCTGCCCAGGAATCTCCACTTTAGCTGTGAATGATGGCCCTGCAAATGGGAAAGCAGCTCTTTTCCCAGGGAATCTTTAGGCATCCATCTCTCCAACCAAAAAAAAGTTCCCAAACAATTTTAACAGCTGACTAGGGAGATTTTAAGCTGTCGTTCATCCCATCTATTTGGCACCAAGAATATGAGGAGAATTTCTCTATGGGCTTTTACTGACAAACCAAAGAAGGCCTTGAATAACAAGTGGAGCTATAAGAAAACCTCCAAATACAAACAAATACAGGCAAGACAAGAAATTACAGGACAGATACCAAGAAACACGTTTTGCAGTACTTACATGGGACTTGCTCACCATTTCCTGATCTATGACCAAGGGTTTAATGTTTACTTGCTGGTTACCTCACAGACCTCAGTGAGGTTTTACCTGAACAAAGCTGGAGCTTGGATACAGGTTTGGACATCGGGATAGAATGCCCTGGTTTCATTAAGGGTTTTTCAAGGATTGTTACATCAGTTCTGCAATGACCACACACTGAAGTGACAGTTTATTTTTATAGTCAGAATGAGACCCTGTTTGCAAATATCCTACAGCCTGTCCACACTTGGATCTGTTCCTTCATGTTATTATTAAGGAATTTAATTTACTTAAGGGAGCAGGGAAATTGAACTATTTTTCTTTTTAATTAGAACAAGCATTATGAGACCTCTGTGTAAGGTAAAGGCCATGACAAAATCTGATACTTCGTAATTTTGTCATGGATGACAAATGCTGTTCTTTAATGCCAAGGATGAACTATAATTTCAAAGTATTATTTAAAAATACCCAAAAAAAAAGCAGACAACCCTCAACCAAACAACTCCTAAAGAGAAATTACTTATTCCATAATAAAAATACTTATTTCTCTGAAATCTGCCTCATTACACTGAAATCTCTCTTTGCTGGCATTTGTGGTGTTGCCCTCATAAACCTGGCTAAGCAGCAAGTACATGAAAGGAAAAATCAGAAAGGCAGAAAAGCTGAATGGAAAGATAAGATTTGATTGATAAGAAACCTCTCTACACGTGTCTTCCATGCAAGTATCAGCCAACAAAACATGGCTGAGTAGATGAAATAATTCCAGCAGCAAGGGGAAACCATTAAATTCAATAAAAGCTGCTGGAAAAGGTCAGTAAGAGACAACTCTGCTTCCTGGAATTATCTGGTCTTCCAGAACATTTGGTACACCCATTCTGCAGATGTTACTGCCACCAATGTGCAAGAGGAAACCTGGCAATGGATCTGACCCAGGTCTGAACCAAACTTCTAAATCTGGGTGGGTTTTCCATTCCTGAAAAGAACTGCAGACTCATAATGACAATAATCTGGATCTGGATCCAAGATTTAGATGTAGATTTGGGATTGCAAGGGATGCTGCTGAGAAGGTAAATTATAAGTTATGTTTCTCTTCAGCAAATGGACAGATGTGAATCCACTGGCTTCAAAACCTGCTTTAATAATGAATTGTTTGAGTCAATTTGCTCTGCCCTTCCAACC
Source organism: Rhabdornis inornatus (assembly GCA_013397075.1). Taxonomy (NCBI): domain Eukaryota; kingdom Metazoa; phylum Chordata; class Aves; order Passeriformes; family Rhabdornithidae; genus Rhabdornis; species Rhabdornis inornatus. The sequence continues at coordinate 102,271 of VWZS01010060.1, read as the reverse complement.
AGGTGATGAAAACATCATCTGCCCTTCTAGATCAGCTGATGACCACATACTCAGCTGGATCAAATCAGGATTTTCCCATGTTGTGCTGACTTACACCAGCTCAGAGTTCTGCTGTCTTTGTGATTCACCTTCCAGACGCCTCCTCAACAGCATTCATCCCTTACAAAATTGATGGAAATTCTGCTTGCTACTTAAATGCATCATCTTTATTCTCAGGCAGCAGGTGGCAACAGGTCACAGGAAATGGAACTCACTCTAATTTCACTTGCAGGGCTCTGCTTAGATTTTTTGAAATATTAAACTCCGAATTAAAAGCTCCATTAAAGAAATCTGGTAAAGACTGAAATTTCAGGTGAAAACTCATGGGAAGACAAGTGGGTTTTCTGTAAGACTGCTCTTAATTCTACTTGCTTGAGCTGAATTCACAGCAGGACTCATACTTCTACCACCTTCCCACCTGTAACTTTCTTTAAGAGGCACAGCGAATCCTTAAAAGATCCCAGAATTACTTACAGGACCTAAGAAATATCACATTAGGGTGCTTATCATGAGATCTGATATGAAATGATCAATTGTTATACAACGACATTCTGACCACCTAATGGCTTTTCATGGATTAGCCATGATCAATAAATCCATTATTTTTATTCCTTGGGACAAAGGAATTAGCCGCAGATCCTCTCATTTATCCCATTTATGACAGCCCTCAGGACAAGTGACAGCAGCATCCCATCTGAGGTTGGAAATTACCTCTAAGATGGAGTCCAAAACTTTTCCCAGCACTGCAAAACCCAGCACTAAACCATGTCCCCAAGTGCCACATTTACACAGCTTTTAAATCCTTTCAGGGATGGGCAATCCACCACTTCCCTGGACAGCGTGCGCGAATGCTCGATCATCCTTTCAGTGAAGAAATTTTCCCCAATATCCACCCTGAACTTCCCTGGTGCAACCTGAGGCCATTTCCTTTCATTCTGTTGCTTGATAGGAGAAGAGACAAACCCCAGCCTGGCTCCAACCTCCCTTCAGGGAGTGATAAAGTCCTCCCAATCCTCCTTTTCTCCAGGATAAACCATCCCAGCTCCCTCAGCCACTCCTAACGTGCTCTAAAACATGGGATCTGCCATGGGAAACACTCAGCCTTATGAAAGCACACACCAGACCCTGCCCTGGCAGCAAGGATTTGGCCAAAATGATAAAATATATCTGTGGTTTAGTCCTTTAGGTAGCTGGAAGCATGGAGAGTCTTTGTTTTTGCAAAAGAAGCAGAATAAATGGATTGCACTTAGAGGAAAGCAATGGAAAGAGCAAAAATAATGGGTTTGGAGATAAAGATCTGCATGAAGAAAGATGAAGAGTTCTGCACCCTGAGAAAAGGCAGTGCAGGGGGACACACAGGACTTGCCAATAAAGATGTAAAGGGCCATCAGAAAGGGCAAAGTGATCAATTCTTTTCATTACTCAACCCTGACAGAGCAGCAGCAACTTAAGTTAAAGAAGCAGCAGAAGGAAAAAAAAAATCCCTTTATAATTCAAAACCAGCTCCTGGAGAGGAGCTCTGCAAAGGGAATTGGTCACTGGACTCAACACATAATGGATGGCTCCTTACACACCAGTGGTTCTGCTGCAGGAAAATCACAGCACAGGGATGGGCTTTATTTATTCTCTCGTGCTTCTCTGCTCCTCTGACTTGTATTCACAGAGTTACAGAATCATGGAATGGTTTGGGCTGGAAAGGACCTTAAAAATCATCTAATTCCACCCCACTGCCATGAGCAGGGACACTTTTCACTAGACCAGGCTGCTCACAGCTCCATCCAACCTGGCTTTAAACACTTTTTAAACCCTTAAAAATTGTTCCTTCAAAAAGTGAGAGTGTTGTCCCAATTTTAGGGACACTTCCAGAGCAAATCCCTGTAACTCAATGCCCATATAACCAAGATAGGAAACCTGTAACTAGAAAAGAGAGGAAATTCTGCTTGCTCTTCCCATGCAAATGCAAAAAAGAAACACCTACTGTGATTTATATTTTCCCGTAAAAGATTATTCTACTCCCAATATAAATAATAAAATTAGGGGAACAGGAAATCAAATGCCTCTAAACTGCCCTGAGCAGCCTGGTCTGCTGGAAAGTGTTGATAGTGGGGGGTTTGGAATGAGATGAACTTTAGGATCCTTCCCAACCCAAACCATTCTGTGGTGATTTTATTACACATGGGACAGGCAGGTGATGAGGCAGCTGTGACCAGACTGCTTCATTATTCACTTTTAATTAAGGAAGCTGTTCTCTGACAGTCCAATAAGGACTTGCAGGATCCAGGTATTATCCCCAGGTAAGGACAGGATTTCAAATTCCTTGAACCATGAAGACAACATTCTCCTGAGGAACAGTCTCCTTCCTATACCAGCCATGCATGGAGGCACTGACTCACATTAATCCTTGAATTACAATACAGGCAGAAAATTTGACATCCAAAACTACCTAAAAAGATATTAAGCCAAGAAAAGGGGAAAAATCCTTAGATGGGAGATTTGACAAGTAAATTCCTAAGGATTTAAGAGGAATGATGATGACAAGGGTCACAAGGAGCCCCTGATATTGGCTCTTGGGTGGGGTGCCTGGAAAAATACACAGTGCCAGATCTTGGGCCAATCTCTTCCCACTGGTCAGAGCCTGAGAGTCTAGATTTCAAATGAGTTGCTTGGCAAGAATTCATAAAATCATTGAATGCTTTGGGTTGGAAGAGACCTTAAAGATAATTTAATTTCAACCCCCTGCCATGGACAGGGACACTTTCCACTAGACCAGGCTGCTCAGAGCTCTGTCCAACCTGGCCTTGGACACTTTCAGGGATGGAACATCAATTTCCATCTGTCCATCCATCCATCCATCCATCCATCCATCCATCCATCCCTCAGCACTCCCTGGTATCTGCAGTGGATTTCCTCATTCACAACAAGTACCAAGAAAAGCCAAGCACCCGAGACACGTTTTCCATCTCAGATAAAAAAATTTCCACAGGTAGCAAAGACAAATTAATTAAAGGTAACATTTCACAGGCTGAGGGTGCCCTACAGGCAGCAATAAATGGGAGGAAATGTGGGAACAGAGGTCTTCCAATGGCAAAACCTGCCCAGGATCTTCTTCAGCACAGCCTAAAGGGAAGAATTTCTTTAACCCATATCTGTCAAGTCCAGCTAACCCCTAACTCCTAACAGACATCCAAAGATTTCCATTTATCACTCCCCAGGTCAAGAAATCACACAATTTCCAGTACTTACTTTCCCACTTCTGTCACTTTTCTCTCCCATCAGTCCACTCTGTTTTCCCTTTACACATCCCCTTCTCCAACCATAGATCTCACCACAAAAATTTCCAAAAGCCACGAAAAATGGTCTAAAGGATCTACTTTTCACTCCATGCTATCCCAGAAATAATCCTCTGGAACCTATGGGAGGGAAGTTGGGGAGGGCATGAGCAAGCCCAGCAGGAACAAGGCAGGAACACCCTTGATGTGCTCTGCACTAAAAAATTATGGCACATTCCAGGTCAGGGAGGAGCCAGGAATCCTCATGGCATTTAATCCACATTTCAAGACTCCAAAACTGAACGGCAAAGCTGCTGCAAGGTCTGGGAGGAGGGAGCTCAGCAGAAGGGGGGCAGTGGCACGAAGTATAATCAGAGTTTTGCCTTTCTGGCAACCTCATTTACAAGAAATCTGGAGAAGGAAAGCCAGGAACAGTTCAGCTGCACGATGAAGTGGATCACAAGGGGAAATGAGTGAAATTTTTTGTGTATTCCTCAGTGTTCCCTTTGCAAGGATAATAGCATGGGACACTTGAGGACGAACAACAAAATTGCTACTGGACACTGTCATCTGAGGTATCCAATCTGCTGGGAAACAAAACACTAAAACATCCTCCAACAAGAACCCTCCAATTTCTATTAATCTACTTAAATTAGAGAAGCAGGATGAATAGGAGATCTGGCTTTCATATCCCTTTTTTCTCCTGATTTGGAGATGAATCAGAATTTGTGATTTATCACAGACCAATGTCAGACACTATTGGAGAGGGACTTGAGACTGCTTAACTTTTAAAATTAATTTACTATGAACAGAAAGCCTCTCCTATTTAAGAGTCTAATTTATTAATAGTAAATCTTCTGCTGGTTTAACATTGCTCTGCAGTTACAGAAATCCAAAAAGCAGCGAGCTGCTCATTCCAGACTTGTGGTACATGTGTCTGGACTGATTCCATCTCACCACCTCAGCTGGGCACTGCTGCAAAAGGTGAGTAAACGACCTTAGCAATGAAAAATAAATCAAATTTTGTTCAGTTCTCTATTTCCCTGAGAAAACCACAGAATCATAAAACGGTTTGGGTTAGAAGGGGCCTTAAAGAACATCTCATTCCAACCCCCTGCCATGAGCAGGGACACCTTCCAGGTGCTCTTGACTTGATTTTCTTTTCTCTTTCTACATTTTGAGATCTGGCACTTGGCTGCCTCTTTTAGTTTAGATTAATTAAAGGTAGAAATTTTCAAACTGCAAATGATCTGAGACTGTTTCCCTCACACGTTTTGCATGTACTAATTTAGACATCAAAACCAAAGACCAGCATCACTTGAATGTGATACAGACAATAAAATTTCCAAAAGGGAAGGAAAAAAGACAAAACTTCCCTTATCGCTCTCCCTCCAACCTTAACCTTTGGCAAAAAGCCAACCACATAAATAGCAACAATTTCTCCAGCAGAACAAAGCTCTGGCATGACTTTTTTTTTTCTTTTTAGCTAACTCCAGTGGCATCTAAGATGAGATTTAACAGCATTTGACTTTTGTAACTCAGAGCTATGAAACGCTTTAAGATTTTGAGAATTAATTCCAAGTGCTTTCAGGGGTACAAAAGAGGCAGTTGACACTTATCAAATCAGACCTGCAGGCCTACAAGGTATTAAACTTAACTTCAGCATTTCTTAAGAGGAGAAAAAACCCACTTAGATGGGATTCACCAACTCACTTAAATCACACTCAGAGCTCTGCAGCCTCTGCAGGAAAGCACTCAAGCAGGTGCTCAAGTGGTTGACAAAGCTGGATTTTGGAGTCCCTGTCTACCACCAGAATTACTGGGAATCACAGCTCTAAGTCTGGAACTCCAAGAACGGGGCATTAAACAAATTAAACACGGCTTGCAACAAATGTAGAGTCCCTTTGTCTTCCATGGGCTGCTCACATGCTTAAATCTTAAACCTAGGCACGTCAAAAAGAGCTTTTCAGCATCCAGCCCATCAGCTCCAGGGGTGTTGCAGGAGCCCTGCTCTGCTCATGGCCCACAGAATGAGGTCAGGGAGAGCTGGGGGATGTCAGGGAGGTGGGCAGGGACATGGGGAGAGAAAAGAAACACAGGCTGGTGAGTGCAGGGAAATGGAAGAGGGAAATAAAAAAAGGAACTGAAAAGCGAAAATCAAAATGAAAAAACAAAAATAAAGATAAAAAAGAAAAAAAAAAGAAAGTGGAAAGAAAGAAAGAAAGAAAGAAAGAAAGAAAGAAAGAAAGAAAGAAAGAAAGAAAGAGAGAAAGAAGTTGAAATTAGAGGAACTAACATGGCGTTACTGGTGGCTGTGGCCGAAACTTCAGCAGAAGAAACTACTCCACACTTGGAACATTTGAGCGTCATGCCGTAAAGGGGCACTGCCATCTGACTGCAATTAAAACCAAAAGACTGAAACAAAACAAAACACTTCGCTCATGAGCACAAACGTCGAAAGGAAAGGGAAAGAGAAGCCAAAAAAGAAAGGAAGGAGAGAAGGGAACCAACCAACCATACCCAGTTTGGGAAGAGAAATGAAAGACAGGCAGGAATTAAAACTCTCTCATCTGTACCACTCCAGATGCAGGAACGGGGGGAAATGGACAACTCAGAGACTTGTTGGTGCTGCTGGAGAGGGTGGAACTGTGTTGGTGAAAGTCTTGTCAGATTCAGGGTGTCTCTCTCTGGCACCCATGGAAGAGAAACCAGTACTGCTCTCCCACCTCCTTCTTTTTCTTTGGGTTTTTGGTTTTATTTTTTTTTTTTAATTTTTTTTTTTTTTTTAGAAATTGCTCATTTCCCTCCTGGCCTTTTTGCTCCAAAACAAAAAAGGTGGCAGGGTTGTGCAGTAGAAGGCAAGAAGTAGGGCTGTGGGGGCTGTGCCTGCTTATCCTCTGTCCTAAAGCAATGCAAGGGATAAGTCACTTATTTTCTCTGACTGGGAGCTGGTGAGACCAGGATAGAGGCCACTCTTTGGCTGCTTCACCCCTGATGAAGGATGGGACTCTTTTATGCCCTGAAGTTAATCCTGGGCTTGGGTGTTTCCTCAGACCCCCAACTTGCCCTGAAAGGACCCCGACTGGCTGACTGCTTCTGAGACATTCCTTCTCTCAGATCCTGTTCTGGAGCCAAAAACATCTTTGGGATGAGCCCTGAGAATTATTCCCACCTGGTGCTCCCACTTTTTCTGCATGGGACCAACCACAGAAACAGCCCACTGAGAGCTGCTGGTATGAGGGGATCTGCTAAAGCTCATCCCTGGGATTTTTAGCAGCTGGTGTGTGGGAACCCCCCCATTCAGCTCTTCTTCAGGAGCCCAGAAGACACATTAGCTTGGCACTGGCCCTGTTTCTTCCCAGAATTTACTGGTTGTGTGCTCTCCCTGGTCTGCAGAGATCCACACCCACGTCAGAGCTGGCTTGGAAAACGGGAAGGAGTCTGCAAAACAACCCCCAGACCTTCCTGCTGTGCCTGCCATCAGAGAAAACATGAAATCTCTACCAGAGGACAGCAGGTCTGTCATTCCTGGGGTGTGCTGGGGATGCTGCTGAGGGAGGTTTGCCCCAACCAGGAGGTGTTTTAGGGCCCTGCCCTGCCTGGGAGAGAGATCAGGAGACTCCACAGAGCATTTCTCAGCTTTGGTGGCTCTCTGTTCAGTCTCACTGCAAAAAGACATCCTGATGAGCACCAACACAGCAGCAGCAGTGGGCCCAGTGAGCCCCTTTCAAGTGGCTATTGATTGGTCTTTTCATTAATTACAGTGACATAAGTCGTCATTCCCATCCAGAATAATGACTAAGGCATCCCACAGAAGCTTTCAGACACAGAGGAAATTAGCTCCTGTGTCCACAGATAAATATCTTGCAGGAAGGATGGTTTAAATCCTGTGAGGACAAAGGCTGAACCAAAGATAAAGTGGGTCTGGGGAGGCATTAGGTGCATGACCCTTAAAAAAAAAAAATACAGCTTATCCCCAAATCTATAAGCCACAAAGAACAGATAAGCAGAGAGACAGAGAGAGGCAGAGATAGGCAGCAAAAAGAAAAAAAGTAGATTGAATTGAGGAATTTGATGGGAAACTGTATCAGAAAAAACATGAATGACACTGAATCACAGAGAACTGGCCAAAAGACCACTGTAAACACACAGGTGTAGCTGCTGTTGGGTGTGTTTATGCAGAAAGTTGCAAGCAGTGGGCACAGATGTGGGTACATTCCTCTCCTAATTCCTTCTGGTTGGGGGGTTGTTAATATATTGAATTTCCATAGCAGGTTTAGATTGGCGCCTGTGCATATGAAAGGGTAGCTAATTAAATAATCACAGTGAATAATGTCTTCATTTAATTTAGCTTTTTCTGCTTCCTAAACATCCACAAACAGCTCATGGGCTCATCTGGTGTGTTCACTGGACTTTGCTACCTTTTATTGAGCAGTGCTTCCCACCAGGCACAGCCCAAAGAGCAGGAGCACTGCTTCCAACAGGAACCATTCCCAGAGGAAAGGCAATCCCAATCCCTTCCTGTCTTAGTGGAATGATTCCCTTCCTAATCACTCTCTCCCCTCTGTGCTCTGACAACCCAGCTCTGTTCCACCCCATCAGAACATTTCCACAGAGATTATTCCACACAAGGTTTTGGGGCAAACTCTTCTTGGGTGGTTTCTGTGATCAACAGAGATAAAAGAGGTCCACCAAGGGGGGACAAGGCTCCTGTCTCTCCCCAGGAGTGGCAGAGAAAGCCCAGAGAAATTAAACTCAGCTAAAATTAGCCCTGGTGAATATCCCTTATGGTCTCATTCTCCCTCCCTGTGTGAGCACACAAATGCTTCTGGAATAAATGCTGGGTGAATGCATTTAAAATTCATTTCAAAGGCTCCTGACATTAAAACATTCATTTTTTGGTAGCAATTCCTTCAAGAGAGCTCAAACACTGGTGGTGGAGTTGGCCACCAACAGAGACTGTTTTGCTGGGACAGTTTTCTCCAGTCCCAGACAGGTTTTGGGGAAGTTGTGGCCTTTCTCCAGCTCTCCAGGCATTCACACCCCCTCCTCTCCAGCCTCGTTTTGTGATCCACCTATAAAATCACTGCCATTAGAAAATCTGCATTTTCTGACTGAAGTGACAACAATAATCACAGCTATTTCCACTGCTAAGTACAGGGCAGAAGTCTTCTGTCTCAGGTATTATTTCATGAGAACTGTAGGCACTGATGAATTTGTGACAACCAATCTGTGGAGTGTATGCTGGGCTCCTCCTAATATCCAACAGCTCTTTTTTTCCCTATTTTTGGGGGTTTTTTTCACCCTTTTGAAAAATTGTTTTTGCAACACTGAACCATACTTCTTGCCTCTGCTAAAGGAAACTCAACGTTTCTTTATTTCTTCTCAGGTCCAAACATCTCCATGGCCATTACTTGTTCTGATTTTCTTCAGATCTACCTTCCAACACGGTTCCCAAGCCCAGGCCAGAAGCAGAGAACTAAAGGGAAAAGGGCACCAGGGCTCTCAAAAGTGCTCCCACACTCTCAGCAGGGGCACTTGGGAAGGGAAAACAAAACCACTGAGCACAGATAAGGCTTAAAAGTGCTGCACACACACACACAGAGACGAAAGAAGGGGGGGGGGGGGGGAGAAAAGAAGGAAAAAACAAAGAACATCAGAAAAAAATGACTTTTTGTTTTTGTTTTCTTTTTTTTTTTGTTTTGTTGCCTCGCAGGTTTTGTTTTTAAAGCCCAGCTCTGAGTGTGATCAATAACCAGCTGCTGTGTATCAAATAAGGTCACTCTGTGTGCAGCCTGGATTAGAGAGGGACGGACTCACTGCTTTGCTAATCCAATAAACCATTTATTGCAGCGCTGACTTTCAAGTGCAATTACCCTGCTCCAGACCCTGCCTTGCAGCCTGGGTGGGTTTTTTTTTGAGTTCTCTCTTTGTCAAAAAGGCACCATCCAGAATGAAGCACTTGCTTGTTAGCATCTCCTCGAAGCAATGCACCAAGGTCACTTCTTCTCATATTTTTCAACCCAGCAGCAGCTGATAGCTCTGATCACCCAAATCTCCACTTGTTTTATGGCCATGGCACTGCTCAAGCACCAAAATTCCCCCTGGCTGCACCCAGGCACCCCAAAGCCCGGCCATGTCAACATTGCTGATAAACCATGAGCCTAAACAGGTCCCTGTGCTTCTCATAAAATTATAAAGGTTGGAAAAGACCTCCAAGATTGAGTCTGAACTTTGACCTCCATGGCCACTAAACTCTATCAGAAAATGCCAGGTCCACTCGCTTTTGGAGCACTTCCAGTGATGGTGACTCCACCACTTCCCCAGGCAGCCTGTTCCAAAGCCTGGTCATCCTTCCAGGGACGAAATTTTATCCAAATATTTAACCCAGACCACCCCTGGTGCCATTTCCCTTTGTCCTGTCACTTGTTACCTGGGAGTAGATTCCAGCCCTCACCTCACCACACCACTCCCTATTTCAGGGAGTGGGAGAGAGCGATGAGGGCCCCCCTGAGCCTCCTTTTCTCCAGGCTGAGCCTCCCCAGCTGCCTCAGCTGCTCCTGGTGCTCCAGACCCTTCCCCAGCTCTGTTCCCTTCTCTGGATGTGCTTCAGCTCCTCCAGGTCTTTCCTGGAGTGAGGTGCCCAAAACTGAACAAAGGATTTGAGGTGCTGGGTAAGAATTTGCCTCTACCCTGGGTGTTGCCTCCACCACTCAATTAAAAAAACATTTCCACACAACTACTCCATAATGCAGTGCCAGGAATATTGAACCTCATCCATATTATCCACCCCTGCCCTCTGACACTCAGTGGAGACCCTTTCTCCCTCCACTTTTACAGACAGGATATATCCCTGTATCCCATGCTTTCTCCACCAGTCTCCAAAGGTTTCAAACTCTGCCTCCATGCAGAGGAACCAGAACAGCTTTTGCTCTCCTCATTTCTTTGCAAACAACTTCTTCCTTCCAGAACACAGCTGCTAGCCACAGTGATAAATCAAATTCCTGCACTGGACAACTGGGAGCAGAGTTCCCTGCTTTTCCCAGCAGCAGGTAAGGACAGAGCCTCTCTGACTGCAACAAGAAGACAAGAAAGGCAAGGGAAAGTAGCAAATATCAAATATCAGCCAGGCTGATCTGGGCTTCTGATGTGACTCAGAATGTCAGCCTGCCATTTCTGTCCCTTGCTCAGAGCAGAGCACAGCTCAAGGCTGCAGGCTCGTTCCTAGAAATGGAGAGGAGCTCTCATCCTGCTGGGGGTGTTGGCAATGGCAAAACAGCCACTGCCAAAAGTTTGGGAATAACCCAAGAGAGAGCCCTGCCTGGGAGACAGCAGGGTGGAGAGAAATGTGGAGTCAAGTCTTGATTAATACTCCAAAGGAAACCAGGTAACACAAATCCTCTGGGTTCAGGAATGGAGGCTGTGGAGAAGATAAAGAATCTCAGGTGGCAGCAGAATTTTTTCTTGCAGCAGAGGCTCTTAACTCTCCTACTGCATCCATCTGCTGCTCTGCTCCCTGCCAGACCTCCAGAACCCATTCCCTTCCATCACACACCTCTGCTGCCCCTGAGACACCTGCCAGCCTTCAGACACGACCCCTCTGTCACCCAGCTCTTGCCACATGCCACGCTCAGCAGTGCTGAGGCTCTCTCTGCTGTCTCCAGGAGTTGGTGACAAGAGCCACTTTGCTCTCCCTCATTTCTGGGAGGATGCATCAGCCTGGGCTGAAGCCATTTTAACAAAGAGATGAACTTTTATCCTTCCTCAACAACAACACAAGGCTGCTTCTTGGATTTTTGTGTCCTGCTGCACTGAATGACAGGACAAAGAGATTAAATCAAGTGTGTTTTTTTTTTTTTTCATTTTGTTTAAATCTGGTTTTGTGGTTTTTTTTGTTTTTTTTTTCTTTTTTTTTTGTTTGAATCCCCAATCACTTTTTGCATCCCTTGCCTGGTTATTGATCACAACCTTGGGTATTTTTGGTCTTTATTTTCACTCTTTACTTAGATGTATTTATAAGGCATACCCTGCCCGTTCCTTCAGTTTCTTATCTGTTATTCCATCTTTGGATACAAGTTTGTTAAAAACCAGAATGCCAATAACCATGTTCACCTGTCAAAAGAGAAACAACACACAAGTTTTGTTCTCAAGTGGGTCAGGTCAAACTCAGTAACACAGAAAGGGTTTTCCCCAAAGCCAGGTCATACTTCTGCAGGCCACCACCCCTTGTGTCCCCTGTCCCCACCTGTCCCACCTCCCCTGGCCATGCACCAGTGAGTCCAGGACAGCAGAACACAGCTGGCAGCAGATCAAGGAGGTTGGAGAATCACTAGGATTGGAAAAGACCCCCAAGGTCCTCAAGTCCAACCCTCAACCCTCTCCATGAAGCAGGAGAGACTGGGAATTTCTCAGATTGCTGCAGGGCTGATTAAACCCCAACACTGCATGAGGTCCAGCAAGGCAAACTCCAGGCACAACAACAATTTTTTGGGCTAATCCAAATAGAGAGTGGCCAGTACAGAGAGAGCAGTGGGTTGACATTGGCTGCTTCCCAAAGCACTTTCTGGAGTCAGTGCTGCCTCAGCAGCAGCATTAAGAGAATGCAGACAATGTGTCACAGTTCTTTCCTGGTGAAACACCACTGCTGCTCTCAAAAGAAGAGGTGAAGGGGCACTGGAGCAGGTAGAAACATCATCTGCTTTGCTGGGATGTCTTGGGAGATACTGCAGATGGCACAGGACAGTGAATTCCCCCAAAAATCGACAGGCAATAACAATTCCATGCAGTCCATTTCCTCAGGGTGAGAGCAGGGATGTCTGAGTCCATCAGATCCAAAAATCCACAGTGAAATACAGGCTGGACAGAGCTGAGATCCTGCAGAATGACCCCAAATTCCTCCCTGTGCCTTTCCAACTGCATCCACTGCTGCCAGCTGCATCTGCTTTACAAACCCCATCCAAACCTCAGCAACACCTTAGTGCCACACCAGCCCCACACCCTGCATGGGCAGGGCACTGATGGTGGAAAAAGGTGACATTCTCCAGGTTTTGCTGTCAGTGGAACAGCTGGTGCTGGTAGAAATTGTGGTCGATGCTGTTTTGCATGTGAGGCTTGCAGGGAAATGTTTTAAGCTCAAATTCAGAGATAAATTGACGTGACTTCACGTGTGTTTAAATGTGAGTTTAAGAGATCCTAAGAGTCTCCTGGCCCAAAGGAAGGGACCAAACCTCTAATTGCCTAAATCATCCTCAGAACAATGATCAGTCTTTCTGCTGGTTTCACCAGCTCACTGATGTGGAGCCCACAGCTGGAAATCCATGGAAAAACTCAGAAATTGCAGTTATTTTTGTTTGCATCAGCTGCTGGGTCAGCAAACAGCTGAGACCATTTCTAGAGTTCACCATGGTATTGATTTAGAGAAACAACCCTGGCAAGTCAGGCACAATGACACAGCCAAGGATCAGCAGGAAATCAAAGCCTGATTATGAACCTGGAAAGAGGGAGCACCATGAAATCACTGATCCTCCACTGGGGAGGAGGCTGGTGAGTGCAAGAAAGGATTTTTCTTAAGGTGCAGCCAGGCAGGAGGAAAGGTGGGGTTGAAGTGTGGCTGGATCTGCCCTAGGGCTGGCCAAAGTATGCATCCTCATTCCTAAGGAGCAGGGGAGACAGCAAAGAGCAGTTCTGCACTGGTTTTAACAAATTAATCAATCAATAAATCAACCAATCCAGTATATTGATCACCACGATCAAAATCCTGCTCTGATCCTGGCTCCACTTCTTTCCTAAGTCAGGGGAACAACATGGATATTCTTCCAATAACATGCAGAGCAAGCAGCTTTACTTCTTTATCTCTGAAATAACATCCAGAAGCAAAGCTTCAAGTCTGAGATTCCTGGAGATCACCACTACCTGACCCTGTCCTCACTTCATTCCACGAGCCTCCCCCTGCCTTCAGCCTGCACACAAAGCTATCACCAGGCTGCTCCACGTGAGCTGGGCGAGGAGAACTGCTTCAACAGCTCTGTGTTTAAGGTAGATCAGGATTTTTAAGAATAAAGGTCAAACCTTTATCCTTCAAACCTGCAGCTGTTCAGTGTCAGTGGCCTGACTGTGAGTTATGAACATTGCTGAAGCAGCAGGCCAACCACCTCCAGAGTATTATCAACTATTTGAGCTCATCTGTTTGCAGGTTCCCATTTATAAAAAGCCTTTCCATCCTTTTCCTTTTCCTTTTCCTTTTCCTTTTCCTTTTCCTTTTCCTTTTCCTTTTCCTTTTCCTTTTCCTTTTCCTTTTCCTTTTCCTTTTCCTTTTCCTTTTCCTCTTCTCCTTCTCCTTCTCCTTCTCCTTCTCCTTCTCCTTCTCCTTCTCCTTCTCCTTCTCCTTCTCCTTCTCCTTCTCCTTCTCCTTCCCCAAGCTCTTTGGTGTCTCTACCAGGGCAATATTCATTTGTCACTTTGGCCAGGAATGAGTCAGGGAGTCTAAACGAGCTGTGTGGCCTCTGTCTTGGTGCTGATCAGGGCCAGACACCCCCAGAGATGATTCACCACTTCCAAATATCAGCTGCAGGAATCACCATTTGCATGTGCTCACCCCTCTGTGAGGACAATCTCATTTCCTCAGCTTGATGGTGAGGGAAAACCGAGCTGCCAAGTGGAAGCAGGCTCCTGTGTTTTCTTCACACTTTAAAAGTGAGAAGGGAAAAGAGAAAGATCCCTTCCCTCCTTGCTGGCACAACAAAAGTGAGGTGGTTTGAGGCAGCAGAGTGACTCTGGGCACTACCAAAGCTTCCTCCCCCTGAATTACTGTGTCACAACCCCACATGAAAGACCTCAGCTCATGCCAGTTTTGATTTCTTGCAGAGAAGAGGCCACTGCTGGCTTTTCTCTTTTGTCACCAGTGATGAAACAATGGCACTAAGGTGGTTTGATGTGCAGTGACAGCACTGAGAACAGAGGCAGCCCCAGCTTTTGTGGAGTTATTTTCCTGTAAGCTCCTGCCATGGGGCATTTCATCCCCAGGCTCTGCAGGAAACAAAAGCCTGGACTGAAAAAGGAATTGTGAATGTCAACAACCCCATTCCTGCAGGACTCTCCAAGGCTCTGGAGTCTCAGAGGGCATAAAGCTCCTCCACTGGATAAAACAATGTGCTGGAGAGAAACTGCAGAAAGATGTGGGGGCTCAAATGTGGCTTTAAACCCATCAGAAATTGCTGCAGCAGGGATTTTCTGGAGGAGCAGCAGTTCTCAGATTCTTTCAGCCCTGAGGTTTCTCCTGGCCAGTGAGGCTTCAGGAGCAGGGAAGGAATGTCACCTTGAGCAACACCTTAAACTCAAGTAAGAACTGGCCAAGGTTGGTGTTGGGGCTGTGCTGGAGCCAGGGGTGATGGGACAGAAAGACAGACTCCCCATGAAGGAGCTGGGGTTTAGGAATGGCCCACTTTAACCCTGCCATCTCTTTGAATACAAAGCAAACATGACATTTTCAGGGTCATTAGGGACCTCCTCAGCACTGATTTGAAGATTTCAATTTCACCTGCAAGCAAGGAAATCTGCACACATGCACTGGCCTGGGATGGACCAGGAATAAAAGCTGGCTGTGAGGGCACAGCCTGGTCTGAAAACCAGGAACAACATTTTCTGAAGGAGTCAATGTCAGAGTTTTCCACCATCATCCTGCACTTCCATCCAGACAGAACAAAACCAAGGTAAAACATTAATCAGATATTAGGGAGCTCCAGTGAGGATAGAGGTGCCCCCATCCCAAATTGTTGGCATTGCTCATTATTCCTGCACGAGGAAGCTCTTCAGAAGACAAGTGGAAATAAAGAGGGGCATTCTTGGGTTGAAAGAAATTGCTATAAGATATAGAGGAGAAGAAAAAAAAATCTTTCAGACAAGCTTAAATACCAAAACGACAGCAGCCGCCGGTCCCACGAAGGCGTAGAGGAGTCCTCCCTCTAATGACAGCCAGCAGCTGGAAAATGAAGAGAGAAGAGAAAATCACCCAGTGGCAAATGTCCCCAACAGGAACATGTTGGCTTCTTCCCTTTGCCTGCAGAGCTCAGCCTGGGAGGTGACACCCCATGGCCAAAAAAAAAAAAAACCTCAGACTTTCAATCAAGCAAGTTTTGCTTCCCATTTCTCCTGAACTTGCATAAAGGCTCCTCTGCCTGGGGACCTGCCCGCAGGATGACATTTGACAGGGGAATTCATGCAAAATTAAGGAGAGTGCTCTGTTTCAGACCAGGTCCTGGAAGCAGCTGCAGCATTTTGCTGGCAAGATGATGCTCTTGTCCTACTTACAGGGGAGAAAGAGTGGAAAGAGTGGAAATTTTCCTCTGCTCATTTGCTAACCCCTGTGTCTTCCAGGGGTGCAGGACATTTCTTCTCTCCTGTTGAGACTGCCTCCATGGGGAAATTTAACAACACAGCAGCAAGGTGGGAATTCACAGCATTAACTGAGTGGAATTTCTTATGGAATGAGCTGAATGTGAGGTGTGTGGTGCCTCTTCTGGAAACCAGCTTGTTCCTTCTCCCTCACACTACATAACCTGATGAGGGCATCTCCCTTCTGCACTGACCAGACGTGGAATTTAGGCTCCTGAACTGCCTGGTGCCTTCTCAAACTGAGGGAACTCTCATTTGAGACCTCTTGGTTGAGGCCCTGGAAGTGTCCAAGGCCAGGCTGGATGGGGCTTGGAGCAATCTGGGACAGTGGAAGGTGTCCCTGCCATGGCAGGGGGGTGGAATGAGATGACCCTGAAGGTCCCTTCCAACCCAAACCATTCTCTGAGTTTTTGTTTTTCAGGTTTGACTGTGAAGTCAGGAAGGAAACGCTTTTTCCCTGGTCAGTGCCTGAGCCCTGCTAAAAGATGAGCAGAGCACTTGTGAAATCTCCATCCTTGGGGACATTCAAAAGCCACCTGGGCACAGTCACCTCCAGGTGACCCTGCTTGAGCAGGTGGTTGGACCAAAAAAAAATCTGAGGCTCTGTTACAGCCATGAACATCCACAGCAGCACTGGAGCTGAAATTCCCATTTTTTAAAATGGGGAATACAGCAATTCAGGGCATGGACACACAAATTAAGTGCTCCAGGGCAGGAGAGGATGGGAATTTACACTGTGTCAGCAGCCCCTGGGAAAGTCTGCATGCTTTGATAGGGCAGAACCCTGGAGAAAATGTGGGATGGAGTAATCCTGTTTCAGCAGGAAACGACCCTGCACTCACCACAGGAGAAGAGCAGGAAAACAATGGAGAGGGAACTTTCTCCAAGCTCTTAACTCAGCTCACCCTGCAGTGATTCACTTGCCCTGCCCTCAGCAAGATGCTTTCATCCTGCATCAGGAGCAAACTGATGCTCCCAAGGGNAAAAAAAAAAAAAAGTCTTCCTGGAAACATTTCAGCTTTGTTGATCAGCCTCACACTTTTTAATTAAATCTCAGTTGCAAAAAATGCAAATTTTTTTTTCACACCAAAACCAGAAATGTTTCTGAAAAGGCACCCCAAAAAAAGGGAAGTATTTCAAACTGAGAATTAAAAGTAGGATATTCTGGTTTTCTCCAAGATCTGAATCTTGTTTATGTCTAAATTAAACCTGTAATGTGCTAATTTAATCAATTCTGATTTCTTCCTGATAGCAAGTTGCTCTGTCACAAGCTGTCTGAGCAGCTGTAATAATAAAATGAATAATCAGCTGAGGAGGGAGGGAGTGAAGATGAAGCTTTGGAGCTCTGAAATGACTGGAGGTCTCCCTAAATGCAAGAGGAGGGCTCCCAAATCCCAGTCCTTGTCCAAACCTTTTTATCCAACGCTCTATCTGGACTTTTGTGATGTTTTTTTCTCAGTGTCTCTTCCAACTGGTGGCTCAGATGAAGAAACCTGACAGTGCTGCACTGCAATTAGTGCTGAGGACTGGGTGCAAAGAGAGTTCTCATTCCTGCAGGGTCCCTGGCAGCCCCTGCTCCCCTGGGAGCAGCAGGAATTCTGAAGGTGAGATCACACATCACCAAGCACTGATCCCTTCTGACTGCCTGACCTCCCTGCCACAACACTTCATCAAAGCATTTCTGAGGCTGTCAGAGGTGCTGGCTGCCAGCAAGGGAAAGGAAAGGGTGAAGGGATATCCAAGAGGCAGAACTGACAGCAAACCCCAGCCTAGTGGAGATGCTTTCAGCCTCGTGCCTCCAAGGCACAGAAATATTTGCATTTCGCTAAGAGGTTCCCTTATACTTTCCAAGGGATCTCTTCAGTGATTTTTTAAAATAAAATTATCACTGCAAGGGAGGAAGCGAATGTTTTAACAATTCCTAAGCAGTGTTTCCTCGACTGACAGCAGCTTTTGTGTTTGGCACAGAAAAAACCTTTTTTGCAAACCATCTGATCTTTTTGTGACTCTGGCACAGCACAGATGGGAGGTGGTGGCTTTTGTCCTGGTCCTGGGAAGGGCTGGCTTGCACTGAGCCCTTTTTCACACTGTCCAGCCCTGCCAGCAACAGCTCTCATCTCAATCCTGTGTAAAACTAAGCAGCACCAACAAAACATTTTGTAAAATTGAGATTACAGTTGGGAAATCAGGGCTGGCGCACCAGTGTTTATCCAGAGATTAACCCAGAAGCTGCTGAGATACCTGTGGGTCACAAAAGCCCTGTCACAAAAGCAGTGACACTCCAGGACCCTGAGAAATTTGCTGTGTGCAGGCTGTGCTCTCAGAAAACTTCTGATGGGCTCTCTTGTGGGGAAGGATGCGAGCTCCCAGCACCAGTGGCACAACCTCAATTATTCACTTCAAGCTTTAGGAGGTTGTTTGTGAAGCTGTAGAGGTCCAGAGGCAGTCCCTGGAGCAGCAGCTAAAAGCAGAGTTATTATTCAGGCACTCAGCCTAATCTAAGGAGGCGATCAGTGGCAGGTCCTTTAGACCTCTGGTGCCCCTCAGACTTTCTTTGAGACTGGAAGTGCAGCCTCTACCCTGCCTCAGCATGCTCCAAACAAAATCTCCTTTCAAATGCAGTTCAGACAAGAGAAAGGAAAAATCCCCTTGTTGGAGTGTCCTGAGTAATAAAGGTTGAGTGAATGGCTGCTGGGAATCATCACTCACAGAGCAGCACAGACACACTCCAAATCCTGCAGCACATATTCAATTTTTAATCTGAACCTCCCTCTCCCTCCTCAGCTTATGACTCAGTGCAGTCTGGCCAGATAAATGGTAAATATTAAACATACTGCAAGCTCCCTAAATTTACCACTGGCTCTGATCTCTCTGCATTAGAGCTTGGAGACAAGGTCAAGCCCTTCATGGGACAATTCTTGGTGGGACAGACCCCATCCTGCTGCTCAGTTGTGGTTTCATTGTTCAAGAAAAACTTCATCCCATGTACAATAAAGAAAACCAGGACCAAACTGGGTGAAATCCTGCTGAGGTCCCAGGCTGATCATCCTGATGGGATTTGTTCCTCTGTGGCTGGGACACCTTTGGCACATCCTGAAGATCCAGCTGGACTGGCAGTTCCAGCCTCAAGACAAATCACACATTTCACACCCTGCCCCTTCCACCAGCTTTGCCCTGAGAGTCTTTAACACCAAGATTAATTCTGCAATGCCTTCAACACTTGCAGCTGTCCCCAAAATGCCCTCGTGACCATGTCCTGTTAGTTGGATGTCAGGGGTTTTTCTACCACTCTGAGTGAGATGAGAGAAAAAAAAAAAAAACCAAAAAACTGCTGTTGAGTGTTAAATTCTGTGCTCACCTAAATATCAGAGCCCTGCTTTGACTTAATGTCCACCTCCACCATGGGAGCTCATGCACTGCTCTTGGGACCCAGAAATTGTAGGGTTGGAAGATGCTTTAAAAGGCTCTGTGTGGTTTGTGTGGGTTTTTAGAAGTCCTTTGTGGTTTATCTTGTCACCTCTTGTCCCCTCCTTCCCAGGGAAGGATGTGCTGTGATCAAAGCTCTTCCTTCCTTCTACAGCTGGAAATGTTGGGCCTTGAAAGTCTGCAGTGCCCACTTGAAATGCCCCAGGAGCACCCACTGGAGACAAAACTGGGATGAAAGGACCTCAAAGATCATCTGGTTCCAACCCCCTGCTATGGACAGGGACACCTTCCACTATCCCAGGTTGCTCCAAGCCCCATCCAGCCTGGCCTTGGACACTTCCAGGGATCCAGGGGAAGCCACAGCTTCTCTGGGCAACCTGGGCCAGGGTCTCACCACCCCACAGGGAAGAATTTCTTCCCAATATCCAAGCTAAAGCTCAAGTTTTGGAGTTCAGCTCTGCTCTGGAGGAGAGATAAAACCAAGAGCCTCTCCACACAGCAATGCAACAGAGCTTTTAAGCTTTCTGAGCAGGAAAACAGGAGCAAGTGTGAATGCACTCCAGTCTGTCGGGGTGCCCTGCCCAGCTGGGCCCACAGCAATATTTGTTTTGTGTTTTAAAACACACAAAAGTGTGAATGTAACTCTCATTACATAGATGCTCCATTTTATTCAGCATCAGGGCTCGTGAACCCACCACTCAGTGCAAGTGAGCTCTGTTTAACCCTGGCACTTGATAAAGCTAATTCCAGCAGAAATTCAGAGAATCATGGAAGGGTTTGGGCTGGAAGAGACCTGAAGGATCATCTTGTCCAATCCCCCTGCCATGGGCAGTGACACCTTCCATCATCCCAGGTTGCTCCAAGCCCTGTCCAAGCTGGTTTTGGACAATTCCAGGGATGGGGCAGCCACAGCTTCTCTGGGCACCCTATGCCAGGGCCTCACCACCCTCACAGGGAAGAATTTCTTCCCAATATCCAATCTAAATCGATTCTCCTTCAGCTGAAAGCCATTTCTCCTTGTCCTGTCACTACATGCCCTTGGAAAAAGTCCCTCTCCAGCCTTCTTGTATGTCTTTTAGGTCCTGGAAGGTACCAAAATGTGGAATTCCAATAGGATGGCAGCTTTGGGGATGTCTGATGGGATCTTTGAGCTTGAGAGGAACTATTGTTCTTCTCATGACTTTGGTGGGACTCACCAGCTTCACTCCACATTGGGAAATGTGGAAAAGAGGCAAAAGGAGGGACCACAGAACCATGGAATATCCCAGAAAAGGACCCACAAGGATCACTGAAACCGAACTTATGAAACTGGACTTGCTGGGGTGTGAAGGCCCCACCACCACAATTTTGGTGACAAACATCCTGACAGCAGAGCTGGGATCCCCTTCCATCCCCTGGCAGCCAGCCCCTGGTGAGTGACAGAGTCCTTAGGGCTGAAAAGAGTCAGAAAAATTGGCAGCAAGAGGAGAGCTGGTGTGACCAGGCAACCCCTGGGAACACTGGAAAGTCAGCCCAGCCCCTTGGCCACCTCACCCTGTGCCAGCTTGAGAGCAAAGCAGGAGCCCAGCAGGTTTTGTCACATGCTGACACCCTCCTGGCTGCAGTCTGCAGGGTGGGAGATGCTGGCACAGTGGTCCAGGGCAAAAAACAGGGAGTGCTTTCCTACACGTTCCTCCCTTCCCCACCCAGGCACTTTTGTGTTGTCAACGTTGACCAAAAAACTCTTAAACGTTTTTGACAGAGCCACAAAGGTTGTTGCACCAATTCCCACCAGTCTATAAACAAAAAAAAGAGAAGCAGAAATATCCAGGACCTCCTTCTCATCTCCCTGAGGCTTGTTCTTTATGAATTGCTCTCGTGGATGTGCCTGGAACAAAGTGCCAGAAGCAGAAGACCCACAGAAAATCCAAATGGAATTAATTTGGGATCTTGGTGATGTTTCTGCAAACCAGGCTGTGTTTTGTCCTCTCCTGAGTCACACAACAACCAGTGGGTCCCTCTCCACTAGGACACACTGAAGGTAGGACAGCCAGGGCATCCTGATGCCAGCACAGACTTGAGGAATTCTGTCTGTGGATTCGTACTTGAGAAATCCACAATCCTGAGCCCTCTGTCATACAAGAACTTGGGCTGCAAAGCAAACAGAAAACGCTGCTGTGCTGCTTTAATTCTCTCCTGCAATTAAAATGCAAACCCTGGACCATTTGGCCGTGGGTGTGCAGGATGTGGTGGGAATTGAGGGAGAGCAGGAGGTTCCACATGACATTTCCTCAGTGGGACGATTGAAGCCTCATCTGCTGCTCTGCTGGCCACATCAACAGCTCCAGCCTCAAACATCCCCTGTGTGGGCTGCAAACCTGCAAACCCCTGCCCAGGAAGGCTCTGGAAAATGATGGGATGCAGTAAGGAAGAGCCTGACTTATTGCTACATAAAATATCCTCAAACTGTCACTACGCATGAAATTTCTAAGGTTTTTCACAGCATAGGGAAGAAATATTTTGTCTTTTTTCCTTTTTCATTTAAAGTCGTACTAATGCTCAGCTCTGAGTGAGCCCAGCCTTGCCTTAATGCATTTTTTACCTCTTCCATTACTTCTTTTCTGTTTCCCTTTCCCCATTAGGAGCACATAAAAGCTTCCTAAAGACAAAACCTGTGGAATTTGGAAAACAGGCAAACATAGGCTGCTGTCAAAACCTTGGTTTGCACAAGTCAGGCTCATTCTGCTGCCTAAAACTGAGCTGAGCTATTCTGAAAATGTGGGGCCAATCAAGCATAAAAACAGATTAAAAAAAAAGAAAAAGCTGGCTTTAATTTTTAAACATCCTAAACTTTAAATATTCCACACTTTTCCCCTTTAAAAATACATTAAAAAGCTCTTAAGTAAAAGGTATTTAGATCAAAGCGATGTCACAAATACAACAGTTAAAGCTAATTAGTCCCTAGGAACTTGTTTCTAAAGGAACACACGATCCAGCTTGGTCAGATGATGGATTGAGGAGGCAGGGATGCAGGAATTGTCCTGCACATGGAAATTGAGCTCCCAGCCTCCTCCCGTGGGCCAGTGACTGGGATTTGACAAAAAGGATGGAGGATAAAACAAGGGGAAAAAAGGGAATTCTTTACTCACTAGTTCACGGTGCCATATCCCTTGGCTTTAGTAAATCCCACAGAAATGGCAACCACCAAGGCAGGGAGCCCTATGGAAATGAAACAGGAGGAAATTGGTAATTTAATCACATGTGCAGCCCTTCTCCCACTCCATATTGCCCATTTTTCCCAGAGTTAGTCCAGCACCATCCATTTCAGCCCAGCTCTGTGGCACAGCCTGAGCTCAGAACCCTCAAAACTAAAAGCAAGAACTTTAATTACCTTTGTTATTTAAATAAATATCATGAGTTGTAATCAGCTCCCCCCCTGCTATGGTCTCAGCAGTTGTGGGGGGGGGGGGGTCTTTCAGTAGATTCAGATGCATAAAACTGATTTATTTTATTCTTAGGTACTTCATGGTGTCTCTGAAGTTGGACTATTCAGCCACAACCCAACTCCAAGAACCCAAAGCTTTGTTTGCACTCAGTGTAGGATGAGCAATCCAGGTTAAAATCTGCCCCAAATGAGACAGAAAAGGAAACTAAAACTGAGTTTCCCTATCTCAAACAGGTCTCCCAAGATCTGTAATGGAGCAGGTTCCTCTGAACAACAATGACAGTTTCAGGTCTCTTCCAGGGTCTATGAAGGTTCAAAGTCCAGATCTCCCCTTTCCCTAAAGAAATGCCTGGAGATCAACTCAAAACATTGGATTCTTCAGCTCTGGAGGTCTCCATGTGGCTTTTTACAGCCCTCCTCCTTGTGGCAGGAGCAATTAAGCTGTCTCAGTGCTGAAGATGAGAAAATCCCATTAAGAATCAGCAGGCTCAGTAGCCAGCTGGGATTAGTGCCCCTTGACAAGGCCCTAATTCAGGAGCTGCAGAGGTCACAGCAGGTGACTGCAGGAGATCCCAGGAATGTGCAGGCACAGCTTCAAACACCATTCCCCTGGGAAAGGGGTCCCTCAGCAACACAAATCATCCCAGAGTTGATTAATAGTGAGGATCTGCAGCAGCTGGGAACCACAGGGCCAAGCTGGCTGAAATGTGGAGCATTTGAGGGTTATCCTGCAGGGAAGTGCTTCTCTTCCCATGTGAGATTTCCAAGCACAGGTCACATTTCATCAGTCCAAACCCAACAGGCAGTGGGTTTAAAAAGCGTCTTCTTTTAATATTAATTTCTGTTTTCCTTTCCATTTTCCTTTCCTTTCCTTTTTCTCCTTTCCCCTTGCCTCGCCTTCCCTTTTCTTTCCCTTTTCCTAATTTTTTTCCTTTTTCCTTTCCCTTTTTCTCTTTCCTTTTTTCCTTTCCTTTTTCCTTTCCATTCCTCTTTTTCTCATTTTTCCCCTCACTGACTCTTGCTCCTCTCCCTGAGCCTCCTTCACACCTCATCTGGATAAATCCTGGATGCTGCATTCCCTATAGTGCCATCAATGCAGAATCCCACGGGAAGAAACCACACAGGAAAGGACATTTTCAGGAATACAGCTTGGTGCAAGAGACCCTGGGAAAGAGGAAATTTGACAAAGACTCTGCCAAAAATAGCAACTTGTTCTTCACAAAACGCTTCTCTCCGATGTGGTAATTATGCAGAAATCCAGAGTGGAGCTCTGAACTTGGCAGCTCCAGGAACTGGCTCATTCCAAGGCTGGGTAAAAGCCTCAGTTTGGGCTGGGAATGGGTCTGGACAAGGAGCAGCTACTACAGGTGGCAGCTATGTCATGGTAGTTAAGCCAGTGAGCATCATAATGAGAGGTACAGCCTTGGGAGAGCTGTCAGCAGTCTGAGCAAAGTTAGATGGGATTAGATTGAAAAAATCCCCACCAAAAAAATCAAATTTTAATCTATTTTTTTTATTATTATCAAGATATTTATTCCTAACTGGCTTGTTCCATATACCTGGTATGGTACAGGCAGCACCAGCAAGACTTTGGGGGCTTTCTACACAAAGGGAATTTAACACTCACAATTCCAAGTAAACCCATTCAAAACCTCTTTCAAAGAGTTTTTGTACTTCCAGGTCACAGGAGAATCAGGCCATGTGTTAATCATGTTCCACTAGAGAAGATGTTTGCTAATAATTCCCAAGAGCCATTCTTGTTATAAACAGCTGAAGACCCACTCAGAGGCTGAGCTATGGCAGCATTAAAAATCCAGCTGTGGAAACTATAACAGGGTCATAAAAATCCTGACAAAAAATATTTCTTCTTTATTGGGGCTAAATATGAGTTGTTCCCAGGGAACAATTTATCTGCCTGTTCTGAATCAGAGAATACCCTGAATTGAAAGGATCCACAAGGATCAAGTCCAGCTTCTGACCCTGCACAGTGTTACCCAAAGAGTCACATCATGAGCTTGAGAGCATTGTCCAAGCACTAATAAGAATAATTATTACTGAAAATAATTTAAAAATCAAATTGCAAAGTTGCACATCCAAGAGGAGACCAAAGAAATAAAAAATAATCCTCCCTGCTGCTGAAATTCTCTGCAGCTTCAATGAGCTACAGCTGAGAGCAGCTGAGAACTTGGCAAAGACGTCTCCAACGACGGCTTAGAGAAATGCAAATGTGCAAAGAGGGGAAAGGGGGGAGAATCAGCCCATGACAAAGTGAATTGTGCTAATTATTTCAGATTATGCTCTTTAAAACATATTTTCGGCTTCTTTCCTCTTACAAGTGCCATTAATCCCAGCTCTACAGCTGAAGTCTAGCAGGATGCTAAATATCCAAAATTCCCTCGCTGCCTTAATAGGCGAGAGTGTTCTTCATTTCTTGTCCTACCCTGCTCCAAATGGTTATTATGCATCATTTATCAGCAGTGCATCCTAGCTCAGAGCTGACTACATTTTACTAGCAGTGCAAATTATGCTTCTACACATGTAGGGGGATTCTTTTTTTTTTTTCAATCTGTACAGACTACAAATGTGAATGTTGCTCATCCAAAATTCCCTTGGCTAACACGCCCATCTGTCCCAGCTTTTACAAAACAGAGGGAAAAAAAATCCCTTTTTATTACCTAGGAAAGCTATTAGTCTGTTACATTTGATATCCCTGATGTTGCTGGAGTCACCAAGGAGGTATAAACACATGCATGAGCACACCTAGGCTCCTGCAGCCTGTGCTCTGCAGGTATTGTGGTTCTGCTCCTGATAACACGCAAACCTTGGATTTTAATAACACAATTTATTCTCTGTTGTAAGCAAAAGCTTAGGAGGGAAAACTTTAAGGGATGAAGGTGCTGCAACGAGGACGGCTCTTGATGTGCCAGAATAAATCACACCAGGGTGCTTGGTAAGCACCAGAAATCTCTTGCCTGGGGTGAATTGTGAGACTTCAGTAGTAAAATGAGACATTAATAGAACTCAGCCGCACTCCTTTCTATCCTTTGCCTCCTCACTTAGCAACTTCTTGTGCTGCTGCTCCTTTCAAACACACCCTTGTTATCACTTTGAAAGCCCAGGTTTATGGGTTTGTATTTGTTTTCTACTACAGAATGCATCATTTAAGGCTAATAAATTAAACATACGGCAGAGGCAGAGGGAGAAAAATTAGTTACAAGCATCTGCAGCAGTCTCGCAGTTTATTTGTCTCCAAAAGGCGCTGCTGCCATGGAGACAGGGTTTCAGAGTTTGCTCCACTCCAGGTTGCTCTGCGGAATCTTAGAACCATAAAATCATTGAGGCTGAAAAGACCTCGAGGATCATCGAGCCCAACCAGGTCCACCACTAAACCATGGCCCTAAATGCCACTTCTTCATGGGTTTTTGAGCACTTCCAGGGATGGTGATTCCACCACTTCCCTGGGCAGCCTATTCCAATGCTTGGCCTTCCTTTCAGTGATGAGATTTTCCCTGATATCCCATCTAAACCTCCCCTGGTGCAACTGGAGCTGTTTCCTCTTGTTCTATTCCTTTTACTTAGGAGCAGAGTACCTGGTTGCACCCTCCTGTCAGGGAGCTGTGGAGAGTGAGAAGGTCCCTTCTGATTCTCCTTGTCTCCAGGCTGAGCCCCTCTCCAGCTCCCTCAACCACTCCTGGTGCTCCACACCCTTTCCCAGCTCCACTGCCATCTCTGGATATTCTCCAGCACCTCAATGTCTTTCTAATAGAGAGGAGTCCAAAACTGACCCTACAATTCGAGGTGTGGCCTCAGCAGTGCCCAGCACAGAGGGACAATCCCTGCCCTGGTGCTGCTGGCCACAGAGCTGCTGATCCAGGCCAGGATTCCCCTGGCTGGTGTCATGTACCAACAGAACACATCCAACACGGAGGGAGACAGACAGAGAGAGAAAAGTAGAAAGCAAGAAACAGACCCAACCCCAGGAGAAACCACCCCTGGAGCACCCTCTGAAACCTGAACTCGACTCCTCTATTTTCAGGTGCAGCGGGCAGGAGGTCCAACTTATGGCTCTCTATCTTTTAACCATTTCAATCCTTCTTGAAGCCCCTGCAAGGGTTCCAAGCACGCTCCTGAGGAGCACCAGCCCTTCCTGCAGCCTGGCCCCTGTCTGCTCCGCAGCCCTGGATCCTCACCCCATCCGAGACACAAGAAGCGCTTGCGGATGATGCGGTTCCGTAACCGGCCCGTCACGGCCATGTAGGACTGCCAGGCCTCGGTCAGCACCCAGCAGAAAGAGGAGAGGAAGAAGAAGTGCAAGAAAGCCGCCACCAGCGTGCAGATCACCTGGAGAGAGGAGGAAAGGAGGACACGTGAGAGGAGCGGCAGGCGGAGAGAGTGGCGGGGAGCAGAGAGGAAGGCGCTGGGAGACGCTTCCAAACCGAGCTCTGGAAGGAAAAGTCATGGACATCAGGACATGGAAATGCTGTTTAAGAGGGGGCAGGCTCCTCCATAAGCTTTGACCTAGTACTACATGGAAATCAGCTGCTCTTAAGCATAAGCTTTAGGATAAGGCCATGGTTAACACTTTAAGAGAATCGTGGAATCATAGAATTGTTTGAGTGGGGAGGGACCTTAAAGATCATTTAATTACAACCCCCCCAAAACAGGCAGGGACACCTTCCACTAGAAGTCTGAGCACACATCCCATCCTGGTGCTTTCTTGGCTTCAGCAGGATATATTTAATTTCCAAAACATCTGAACTATTGCCATGATCCTTTCAAGGCAGGGGGGATGGAGTAGTTAGTTAACAGTGCACTAATCTCAGTTCAAAAGGTTTGCAAAGCACCACGTCCCTGGCAGTCCAGCCATGGAAATTAAATCCGAGGAAGGCAATTTGGATAGTGCCCCTGCCAAAAAACCAGGGCTGAGTGAAAGAGTTAAGCCGTGAGAGCTGGGTGAAGCCACGGCTGCCAGCATGGGAAAGGACTGCAAACATGAGGGCACAGTTGTTCAAGAGCACATAACTACCAGCAGACAGAGAAAAAAAACAAACAACAAAAAAACCCAAAGAAAAACCCCCTAGATTAGAAAGAATTTCATAATGGTGAGCTCTACAACTTGGTGGGGAAATCTCGCAGGGGAAATGCAGGCAGCTTAAGCCATTTAAAATTAAACTGGGGAAAGAACTGGCAAATGCATTATGAAGAACAATCCCAGAGTGCCAGGGAGATGGACTGGAAAGCTGACAAGCTCGTCTTTGTTTTAACTCAGCAAGGCCAAATCTTTCACTGGTGCAAATTGGTGCCGCTCTGTTTCACTCAGCCAGTTTTCCCCCCATCTGTGAGCTGAAAACTGTGAATCAATGTACTCAAGGAGAAAGTGATGGGAAGAAACTCCAGTGGCTCCTGACGAGAAGGGAGAGCAAATAGATTTTAAAATTACTCTGGATGAGGAAAAAAAAAAAGGCTTCAGGCATTTGGGAAGGGGGGAGGTTTATAATCAAGAATTTCTTTGCTTTGAGTTATATGAGGAAACATGGACTTGGCTTTACGGTCAATGAACCTTTCTCTTTTCTCTCTTTTTTCAACCACCAGCATCTTTCAAGCCAGAGCTCTCATGCACAGAGTGGCTTTTATCATGATTTTATCGGATTGCTCTCGATTCATCCACTGGCACCACCCGACGTTATCAGAGGCTGTGAATAAAAGCAAGACCATGTGTTCTCTGAGATAGCAACTGTCTTTTTTGTTCCAGATTTGCATTTGACACCAAATCCCTCCGTATTCTGCTTAAAAGTGGATTTGGGATGACAGTTTAGTACAAATAACACAGCTCAGTATGATAATGTCCAGTAATTTTCTCATTTTACAAGAATCCTAAAAAATGGTGGTTCCTATTCACCAGCTTACAAATCCTATATGAAACAGCTACAAACAGAGGATGCTTTCTGGCATGGATTTTAAGAGATTGTTATTTTAGAACCCTTTTCTTTTTTGACTGATATCAGGTACAACACTGTTCGCATTGCCTTTTGATTTTGTTTCAAACCAATACAATTCTTCCTTGTAAAGGGGAGTCAAAAGTTTTGCTTTACAATTTTACACCACAGAGATACGTTTGGGTTTGTTTTTTTTTTTTCTTAAATGAGTAGCTTTGATAGAAAGGGAAGAAGAGAGGAGGGGAAGACAAGAGAAATATGCACATCTCAGCTGGACCAGGATGAACTCATGGCCTCAAATGAACTTGGCCAACTGATAGGCAAGCAAATATTTGCTTCTGCAACCTCTGCTGCAGGTTTTCCCTTCCTTGTGGGGAAAACCAAACATCCTCACGAAGGGCTAAGCACAGAGATATGATGTTCCAAGATCCAGCAGAGATTGTCAGTCTGTCAAGGCCATTTAGCCCTTGTTTTCCTTTAAGAGGAGAAATCCATTCCCTTCCAGCACAAGCCTTGGAGACACGGCCACTTCCTGCAGCATCCCTTTCCTTTGTATCCCCAGATTGCTGACTGTAATTTTTTTTAGCCTTTTCCCAGGCCTTTCATCTTAAAAAAGCTTAGCAAATCCAGGCGTGGAATCTCGCCTTTGAGGTTACACGGATGGAAATCCAGGGAGAATTTGACATTTCCAGGGAAGCCAACACCGCAGAAATCTCCTGGAGAAGCCACAATTATAAATCAATCACCAACATTTTCAGGTGCTCTATTATTGATAATTGAATGTGAATAAAATCTTAATTTACACTCCTTCGTCTCTCCTCTGTATAGTTTTCTTTCTTTGCTCCCTGCCAAAGACTGTTTACTAGATGGCTGAGAGGAAATCCAAGAATAACCTTTCTATTTCTGGGGTTTCATGCATATGGATGTGCGAAGAGCTAATCTGCCTCCTGCCATCGCTGCTGGGAGCCTTGAATCCCCACCAACAGCTCCCACAGTGAACTCCCAGAGTCACAGGACGAAAAAAACCACCAGGGAGAACCTGGGTTCATAACTGGGCTCTGGTGGGGGTGGGAGAGGAGGAACACATCCAGCTCCTGTCCTGAGGTGAAGAAGAGCCACCAAAGAGGAGGTCCAGCCGTGGTTTGTCCAGTTGAGCATCCCTCAGTGTTTCATTCCATGGAAAGAAGCTCTCAGCACACGTTTGGTGTGGCAGAAAGCACAACCAAGGAAAGCAGGAGCTTGGGTCACCCTCTCTCCACCTCTTGCCAACCATGATGGCAATGGAAGACAACTCTGCTCTGGGAAGGGAGTTTCTGAAGGGCACCTTGTAGCAGGAGCAGAGTTGGCTGCTTGTTTCTGCACTTCTCTACACACACAGGGCTCCAGCAGCTGGAAAGCTTTTCCTAAAACAACCTAACCCCAACCCAAAGGGCCTTCCACAGAAATGAGTCCCTGATTCACTAAATCCTTCAGCTTCACTACAGGAATCATCAAATCATAGAATGGATTGATTTTGGGAGGAACCTTAAAGGTCATCTCATTCCAACCCCCTGCCATGGGCAGGAAGATTTTCTCTTTGCTCAAAGCTCTGTCCAACCTTGCCTTGAACATTTCCAGTGTTGGGACATCCACAGTTTCTCTGGGCAACCTGTTCCAGTGCTCACCACCCTCCTAGGGAAGAATTTATCTGCAATATGCTTCCAACAGTGACACCATGCTCATGCTGCCAAAGCAGGGGCTCAAAAAACCCAGCTGGTCACTGGCTCCTGTTAAGCAATAACTAATTTTTGGCTTCTCATTGTGATTTTGGCAGCAGAAAGAGTGGAGGAGGCATCTTGCCTCACGTTTTTTGGCTCAGCAGAGTTATGATGGTAGGAGCATTTTGGGAAGAGAGGAAAATTTACAAGAGGAAAATATTAATGGTGAGCAGGGATTTGCCACTCCAGACGTCAACAGGGAACCTGAAAGTGCTCAAGCTGGAAAAAAGTCATGGAGGCAACACATGCCTCTCCAGCTGGGTCTGTGGGAAGAGAGCAACCAGTGCTCATGGCTTGGAAAACCACGCTGGGTCTTGCCTGGATTGCTGGAGTCACTCTGGGATCTGCTCCGAGTCCCTCGTGGCCCTGCAGTGTTCTCGGTGCATCTGGCAATGCATCTCCAAAAAAGGCTGGGCAGTTTTGTGCCTATGTTCATTAACATCTGCTAAGTACTTTCAGCTCAGAGTATAAAAAGTGCTGGAGAAACAAATGTAAAGCTGAGAGGTTGTTTGTTTGGGGTTTTTTTTAAAGCCTTTTCTCAATCTGTCTTTGTAATTTTTTTGAAAATAAAATGGTTAAAGCCTTGCAAATCACCACACTTCTTCACCGTGCCATGTGCCAGCTACTCTAGGCAGATATTCAAAAATATCACATTGGTTTTAATCAAAGCCCTGAGGATGCTGACAAATTATCAAAGAGAGAGCGAGAGAGAAAATTGAAATCTGCCGCTTAGCCGTGTCTTTGACATGTCGCTAATTAACAGATGGAGGAAAAATGAGGAAGTGCTGCCTGAATGGATCATTTCAGTGCTAAATCAGGGGGAAAGCAAACAAATAAACAAAGCCCCAGCGGATCCCTTACCTTATTCCGGGTCTGGGTCTGTCCGATGAGGATGAGAGCGTTGGAGGAGATGATGGAGAGGCAGAAGTTGATGAGGATGACGGAGCGCTCCGAGCGGATGTACCTGCAGTGAGAGAAGAGGGGAGGGAGACCCACCCTGTCACAGCCTGCCCTGGGTGACCTCTGACAAGCAGCAATCCAGGCCAGGCTTTACAGAATTGCCAATTTCCTGCAGGTTTTATGCGCAAGCCAGACAAGAACAACGGGGGAAGGAAGAGGGAGAAGGCGTCTCCATCACTCCCCATCAATGCTGGAAACAACAAACGAGGGGCCAGCCTAGTCTGAGCCCCTCCTAAAACAGTAGAGTGCTGCAAATCTTCTTCAGCTCTGCCTACTTGAAACAGGGGCTTGAAAAGGAGCTTGAAAGAAAACAAACAGGCAACACACGGAAAAGATTCCCAACCAAGAGCCATGGGCATGCTGGCGATGGAAGCAGATTACAAACACATGCACCTTGACAACAAAGTGTGTGTGATTCAGCATTCCCCTTCCTTCAGCCTAACAACCCCTCCTGGGGTGAGAGCCTTGAGAAGCATTTCTGGCTTTTTATCTTTTATTTAATTTTTTTTTTTTTTTTTTTTTTTGTACCACTTCTCCAAACTAGGCCAAATACATAACTGCAGCTGTGGGTTTGGGACATCAGGGACAGCAGTTAGGGAACTGTTGCCTTCAGCACCTTGCAGGAGCCAGCTATTTGTCATTTCTGATTTGCAGCACAGCACCAGGCTCGCTGCCGAGGTAAGTGCACCACAATTAATTCAAACCACTGGCTGTGGAGGGAAATTTCTTTGAAGGCACTTTTATGTACCCAATAAAACTAAAAGAGAACTGCAAAGGTGCAAAATCCTCAAGGATTGACTCAAGATCTGACCACACCAATGTTCACACACGTGAATTATCTCAGAGATGCTGCAAGTGCCCTGTCTGAATGCCAGATGAGTGAAGAGGAGACGCTGATGCTTATATAAATTAGAAACAGATGTATTAATCAACCAGCTCATCCCTGGAGGCTAATGCAGGATTATTTCCTATATTCCAGCACATCAACTATTTATGTTGGGAATTTAATTTCATTAATTAATTTTAGTGAGAGTGAGTTGGTCGTGCCTTGGCTGCAGAGTTTTGAGTTTCTGATGAGGAGGGCAGGACAGGTTCACTGCACGTGTGTGTTCTGCCAAGGGTAAATCTGTGCTTGAGACCGAAGGGAGGCTGTAAAACTCTGATTTTTCAACTTCCCCTTGAGCTTTACTTTCAGACAAACATGAATGGTGAAGATATGCTTTCCTAGATGAGGAAAAAAAAAAAAGGTAGTTTGAACTCCTACTTAATCTGTTGAAATCTGGTTTATAGGAAGTTCTCCCTGAAACTCTCCCAGCCCCAGAACAGGCTGCAAAATGTAGGATCCCAGCTCAGCACGAAACTGGGTTGACAGGCTGCAAAATGAGCTTCTGGTTCCTTCCACAGCCAAGCTGAGCCCAAATTTCCTGATTTCACTGGGCTCCAAACAATGCTGGGCATCACCTGGACCCTGCTCCATTTGTGACTGGAGGGTACTGAGACCTCAGTCTTTTTATGCTTTGATTGTGTGAAGTAAAACCTCAAATTTCCAGTCAGTAGTTTCTACAGGGTAGAAAGGGAGATTTGGGCTCTGTCCTGGTGCGAAGGAGATGTAATAAATCTCTGCAGCAACACTGTGATGCCACTGCTATTAGCATGAACTTCTCAAGTTTATACCGGTCAGAAAAAATTAAGAAACAAGTTAACCATAAATCTATATTTTAATGTAAAGGGAGATAATCCAGCTGTCTTAAGACTTTTTCTCCCTTAAGCCCCCTTAAACCAACTCTCCTTTTTCCCTGCTTCTCTTCACACCCTAAAATTTATCTTGTTCTCCAGATCCCTGAACCTCCAAAGAACAAGATGTGGATTGGCAATGAACAGAATCAGAATAATTTAGGTTGGGAAAGAAAAAAAAAACAACAACCCTCTCAAGTTCCCAATCCAATGCTATGCCCAAAAAAAGGACTGATTTCCAAGTCAGATCAGGTTTCTCAGGGTCTCATCTGATTGACATTTGAAAATCACCAGGAACAGAAACGCTACCACTTCTCTTGGCTGACTTATTACAGCACTAAACTGCTTAACTTAACTGCTCTTGTGGTGAAGGATTATTTTGTTTTATATCCAGCTGGGTCTTTTCCTGCTGCAGCTGGTGCCTCTAGACCTTTCCCTGCCTACCTCTGCAAGTTGTTTGGCTTCTCCATGACTGCTTTTTAACAGCCTCCTCTTCTCCAAGCTTGTTCCCTTTGCCTCCTTTGACATTATCCAGCTCCCTAAGCATCCACTGGACTTGCTGCACTGTGCTGGAATCTCTGGAATTGGGGGAGATCCAATACTGGGCACCTTTTCCAGGTGTGGCAGCAGGAGTGTCAAACATTGTCCAGGTTGTTAAAGAAGACATTAAACAATGTTGGCCACTGTGCCAACCCTGGCCAGAGGTGACCAGCTCTTGATTAGGCCACAAATCTTTGACCACTACCCTCAAATCCTGCAGGAATTCCATCCAGATATAAAGCCACCAATCCAGTGCATAATTCCATGCTCCGGATACAAAAATGCTTTTGGAGACTGTGTTAATGGCCTTGGTAATGTCAAAATCCACACCAGCTGCTTCTCCCCACTGTCCATGTAAGCAGTCATCCCATCCCCAAAGGAAAAACAGGGCAGCCAGGCACAACCTGTCCTCCACAAATCCTTGCTGTCTATTCCCAACCACTTCCTTGTCCATCATTTTGCCTGGAAATAACCTTTAGAGCCACTTGCTCTTTAATCATCCCAGGGGCTGTGTAGGTTGACCAGTGAGTTATTCTCTGGATCTTTCTCCTTGCCCTTTTTAAAGGTGGGTGTAATATTTGCATTCTTCCAGCCTTCTGGATGCTGCCCTGGCTCCACAGTCACACCAAACGTCTCCCTCCATGCATCCCATGGATCTGCAAACATCCAGGCAACTTAAACAGTCCTTGTCTCTCTTTTCCTTGGCAGTGGGGAGCATTTTCTTCCCTGGATTCTGCCTCTGTAGAGGAATTTGGGTGCCTGGGAGCCAACCCTGCCAGCAGAACACGGCAAAAAAGCACTAGGTAGCTTCACCTTTTGAACTTCCTTATCCAAGAGGCTGCTTGTCCCATTCAACACCAGGCCAACATTTTCCTGGGAAATCCTTTGGTGCTGACGTACCTCCTGAACCCATCCTTGATGCCTTTCACATCCCTGACCAGTTTCAAACACAGCTCAGCTCTGACCATTCTAATTCAATCCTGCATTCCTGGGCAATTCTTCCAGAGTCCTCCTTGGTAGCCTGACCCGGATTCCAAACATTTCCTTGTTAAGTTTCTGCACAGTCAGAATGCTAAGAAGACCTCCTGCCATGCTTGCTTTTTTCCCTTCCATTTCCTCTTCTCCAGCACAGGATGCTCCACAGAAAGAAATCACCATTCGTCTCCAGACCCTCTAGCCAAAGAAGTCAGGAATTTGTATCAGAGGGGGAAAAAAACATAGAACTTGATGGGTTTTGCCCAAAAACACATCTGCAGCAAAGACAGAGCTATTCCAGGGTGCTACCTTGTTGTCCCTCTACTGACATAGGGATTCTGTCTACTTATCAAAATATGCTGTATTCTGCCACAAAACTGGAGAAAACTCACTGCTGATTTAGGGAACTTCTGCTCCAGCCTGTGTCCTACAATCATAGAATATCCTGCGTTGGAAGGGACCCACAAGGATCAGCAAGTCCAACTCCTGGCCCTGCACAGGACACCCCAACAATCCCACCCTGTGTTGTCCAAACACTCCTTGAGCTCTGGCATATTTGGTGCTGTAACCATTCCCAGGAGAGCCTGCTGCAGTGCTAAACCACCCTCTGAATTAAGAAATATTTCCTGATACCCAACCTAAACCCCCCTGACACAGCTCCAGCCATTCCCTCAGGTGCTGTCACTGGCCACCAGCGAGGATCCCCACAAGCTGCAGGAAGCCCTGCACCAGCTGAGAGGGATGGAAAAGGTGGGAAAAGCCTGCAGTCTGTTTCTCTGCCCCCATTAGACTCCTCTCCACAAACACTGAGTCACTGCTGCTTTCTCACCGTGAGTACACACATCCCTCTTCACACAGACACTTACTCATCCCTGCCACCTCCCACCAGGGCCAGGAGTGCCTCAGCATCCCCAGCACAGGCAGAGCTCCTGGGTTTAAAGCCAGTGTTAACAGCCCCTGGAGAGCTCATTGACAGCCACTCAATCAATCCTGCGGAGTGAGAAAAGCTGGGGCTGTTCTCTCACAGGGATGCAGCACTCACCCAGCTGCTGCCAGGCACAGAGCTCTGCCCTGCCCCACATGCTGATGGGCTGGTGGATGAGCTGCTCGATAGCAGGGATCGATCCCGTGCTATGGAAAGGTCACTGACTCCAGAGCACAATGAGTTCAGGGATGGAAAACACATCGGGGCACTTCTGAAATGCCAGTGTGTCAAGGAGCTGCTGGAAAAGTGGTGTCATTTCACCTGTTCTGACCTGAGTGGTTGTGTTTATTCTCCCCAGTTTTTCATTTCCATGCCAGTTTTCAATATTTTTTTTTCTTGCAATTCCCCCTCTTTTTCCACAGGGGTGGTGGAGGACACACAGACTGTGCCTCCAGCTGCGACCCAGGACAGTCAGCGCCGAGACGGAACAAGGTCACTCCACTTCTGTGGCCCACTGTGTCACTGACCCCTCTTGTCGAGCCTGCTAATAAGACCAGAGATGCACCATCTGCAGCAGGGATTTTTGCAGCCATCTGTCTACTGGGAACTGGAGTGGGGCCACCAACAGGCCACCAACAGCCGTCGAACAGAAACAACTTCCAGTTTCCAACGTGGCCGTGCCAAGTTGGCTGTGTCTGAAGTGATCACTTGCCTCAAAAAGCTCGTGCCATTCATGCCAGTGGCTGAGTAGGTGCCACCAAGGAGCAGCCTTTATTTGGGGGTTTTAAATGGGGAGTGGAGGGTAAATTCATTTCCTCCCTGATACATAACCCGAAGCTGGGATCACCTCCCTGTTACTCTGCCCTCTTTTCTTCACCGTGTTCCTCTCCCTCTTTCTCACCCTCCCTTCCTTTCTGCTTCCCATATATACAAACAAACCCTAGCTGGGCAAAATTCTGGGAAAGCTTCCAGATTGTCAGCCTCAGCGAGCTTATTCATCAGAAGTGTTTCATACTCAAGCTGGGTCTATGGATGCATGCTGCAGATGCCTTTGTCCGGAGTTCTGAATGGGAAATTTTCCGGCCAAAGCTCCCCAAAACAGCTGAGCTCTGGTGAGTGCTCTCCACACAAGATCAGGCAGCCAGGACAGGAGGAGTTTCTCTCCAGCACGGTGGAAAAGAACTGCTTTGATGCTGCTCCTGTGTTTTAGAGACAATAATACTGCTGATTCCATTTCTAAGCACTCCTCCAGCTGCTGTCTATCAGAATATACAACATTTTGGGCAAAACAAAGCGGGAGCCAGGAGATAATGTTGA
The DNA here is from genome assembly GCA_013397075.1 of Rhabdornis inornatus. NCBI lineage: Eukaryota > Metazoa > Chordata > Aves > Passeriformes > Rhabdornithidae > Rhabdornis > Rhabdornis inornatus. The sequence goes on along the minus strand of VWZS01010060.1, from coordinate 65,579 downwards.
ATACAAAGTTCCCGAGACCATTAATAGGAAAGCACATTCACGTCCAGCAGCTATGCCTAAAATAAAAAGGACACACAGAGCACTCAGGGCTCAGCCACGGGAATGCTGTGAAGTTTGGAAAACATGAAAACATGATCTACAGAGAAGAAATGGAACAAACTCAGTGCACCAAAGAGAAATTCTAGAGATCACCCGATCATGCTTTACAAATATTTACACAGAGAGACTCAGGATAGAGAGCCCTTTAATCAAGATATAGCTGGTCTCAGGATCACTTGGAAATGCATGTCCATCCTTGGCTAGCTCAGAAATATCCATTCAAGCCTCCCATAAACGTGTCCTCCCATTCCTGCTGATCGTTTTGGGCATAGGCATAAGGCAAAGAGTGGAATGAGAAATTAAACAGAACATATTTGAAACAGGTCAGGCAATTTACTGTCCTCAATAACAGTAAATATTGGAGGGGTAGGGGGGAGCACAGTCCTGGAAAGAAATACATCAAGTTATTCCAAATGGCTCTGGCATGCTCCAAACTGATTCAGCCTCATGTCTGAGCTTGGGTTTCAGATCCTGACCCTGTTTCTGATAGGAAAGAGAGGGTGAGGCTCGAACTCTTGCTCTTTAATCTTCTATCCTAACTTTCCACTTGATCCTGACACCAGTGACCCCAGTAAGTCACCTACCGGCGCTGCTCAGTGCCGCCCAGCCTGAGGAAAAGCAGGAGAGGACAAGGACTTGAGCACATCCAATGATACCCCAGGCACGGAAAAACCTGAGTTCTAGATAAATGTTATCATGATCAGTCTTCAGCTGCCAAAATTAACCAGCCACTATGCACTGTCACAGTATCAACAAAAAAAAAGATGCATTTTTGCTCAGTTTTTACTCTCTTGTTTTTTTCTTCTATCAAAGAATGGAAAAAGTTAATTCAACCTCTAAATGGAATTTACCCTTTCCTTCCTACCAAGAAGAACTACACCAATTAAGAGCCTCACACTAATCCCTTCTCCCAAAAGGATCACCAACAATACCCAGCTGTATTCCCTGCAGCCACTCCATTTGGATTTCACAGACATTCACCTGGTTCTGATTTGTCTTTGCTTGGCATTGAGCCATGAAGGTCTCAGCGTGTTTGCCATGGATTTAGGAGAGACATGGATCTGGTAGGATAAACTCAGACCTTGTTCAAGGCAACACAGGGAGAAAATCCCTTGCACACCTCGGGTCCTCCAGCTTAGAGTCACCAGAATGTGTCAAACAGGGGCATGGGCCAATTGCTCATCAAAGCTTTGCTTCAAAATCCCTTCAGCCTCCATAAATGACACAATTTTAGGTCCCACCTGACCTGTGTACAGGAGCTGTCAGCAATGGGAGGTACTGAGGGATCCCATATGCATCTGAAGCTGAAGGCAAAACATAGCTAAAAGGCTGGGGAGTTATTTACATGATTTAAGGTTTAACATCCTTAAGCTCCTGAAAAGTTCTGTCAGTTCTTCAGGCCAGATGTTTTGATGGCAGGCCACGGAGGTCTGGATGTTCCCAAAGAATCACCTTGCAGCAGCATCTGCCTGCCAAGAGGCTGTGTGTGTCCACCTCGCCTCTGACAAGGTTTCCTGGGGTACACAAAGGCATGGAAACCAGCACGAGGCTTTTGGAAATGGAACAATGTCCCTACATGAGGGCATGGCACTAATTTCACTCTGCTAATTTCTCTGGCACTGAAAGGAGAGAATAATGCCAGCTAAGCCACCAGGATGACTTTCTGCAGGGCCCACTCACTCCCAAACAGTTCCTCCTCAAGCACCAGACACCCAAAACCACAGAGCAAACATTCCAGGGTCCGTGTAGGTCAAAAGACAGTTACTTTCCCCCAAAAGAAGAGAAGAGAATGAAAGCCATACCTCCAAACAGAGACATAAATGATAATCAACAGCAGAAGTGTCAGCGAGGATACTCCACAGCCTACAATTAACGTGACAGAAGGGACCAGCACCTTTTCCATGTTCTGAAAGAGAGAAAATGAGACATTAAAAAATAAGTTCAGCCAGTTCTACCACAAAAATTTCATGGCAAGAACTTTCCTGTTTGTTGGTGTGTCCATTCAGCTGACCTTCACATCACACTGTGCATACAAATACACAGGGAAGAAGACCAGGATCTGTTTCTGCTTGACCCAGTCCTTTTTTTTTTTGGATCTGATTCTGCTCCCACAAACCCATGTCAAGCCTGGGTAACAATTCTGATTTCCATGGAAGGCAGGCATGTGAAAGGTGTGGGTTACAAGAGGAGGATCAGGCCCTTCATATCCATTGTGAAACTGGGAAGATAATTAATGAAGCAATAACAGAACAATTACAAATGAGCTCTTCAGGGACGGTGGTGATGAAGGATGGAGGATGAAAAGAAGGTGAAAATTTTCCACCAACCCCAAACATTCATCTGGAAAAGGATGAAATTAAGCAAGAGAAGAAAAAACAAGATGTCTATCCTCCCCAGGGATCCACCATCCATCAATTCACTGCTCTTACACCACTATACAAGGCATTTTTTTCATAGAAGGGGATCACACAGGCTGGAAAACCTGGTGTGGAATGGTTCATTTTTCCTGACTGAATACAAAAGAACATCAGCTCTTGCAACATCAAGAGCAAACACACGCTGTAACCTTTCTAATGGAGTTCTCTGCATCCTGTGGCTGTGACTACCCAACATCTGCCAGGCTGATGTCACTGAACTCGCCCTGTCCTCAGCAAGGAGCTCAATCCCACTTGGGTTTCTCTGCTGCAGGCTTTTTGGTTTTTTTTTTTCCCTGGCACATTTCTTATTTCCACATCAGTGATCTCTGCTGGCAGGAAGGCAGAGAGAGGCAGAGCCCCACAGAGAACAGACACCCAGGAACCCACTATTTAGGGTGATTACACTGTTTGCAGAGGAGAGGGAGCCCAGTCAAGGTAGTCACTAGATTGGCACAGCACCAGCACCTCACACTTTACTCAGGGAGATGAGATGGTTTCTGACACAGCAAGGGCTTAGCATAGGAGATTAAAAAAAAAAAAAATATTATGCATGAATTTGGGAATGAAAAATGCAGTCCTCTCAGGACTTGACGACACCGTTTTGTTGGCAGGCATGAGGCTGCTCAGCCTGAAGCTCCAGTCAGAGGGATGCCATGGAGCTGAGGCTACAGCAGCTCTTTTCCAGGCTACTGAGCCTTCTGCAAAGCAAAACACATCAGGCAGGGCTCAGTGCTGGGTTTAAATGGAGCCTGGCCAGCTCAGCACATGGCCAGAGCAAACCTGTGTCCACTCACTCAAGGCCCACCACAGTCACTACAGGGTTACTCCACAAAAAGAGATGAATAACCCTGATACACAGAGGTCAGAGCTGAATTGTCCCTGAATTTTTGAGGGCTTGGGAACATCCTCCTTATCTGCATGTTCTGAACAAGGGCACCTCTCACAACTGGGGGGAATTAATGAGGAACAAAACTTTGAGCACGCCATTGCAAGGAACCCTGCAGCAGCTGTTGGGAAGGATGGAACAAGAACTTCCAAAATTCAGTGACGCATTGTTGAAGCCTAAAAAATAAGGGGATTAATGTGAATGTCTCAAACATGGATTGTTGTGGAACCAACCAAGGATTTTTGGTCACCTGTGAGCAAGAACAAGATGTGGCTGGAGAAGGGGCCATGTTGGAACCCTGAAGCTTGGGAGTTTTGAACTTTCTGTGCTTTCTGACACTGACCCTCAAGGAAGCATTGCTTTCAACTTAGGACCTTAAAAAGGGCTTCCAAATTTGAGTAGTGAGGTTAGAATCGCCAGTGTATAGTTAGAATAGACGTGTGTAATTTCACATGGTGAAAGGTTATAAATTTGAGGTTTTAAAATATAGTAATAAGTATGAAACAAAATAAACATTAAGTGTTGTCTCTTTCTTCCTTCTTGTTCCTCTTTCTTCATAATTTCAAGTAGTAATATTTTATTAAATTAAAAGTACTGCAGTGCAGATCACAAGTGTTTAGTTATTAAGTGAAAAGTATAAATAATATAAATGTTAGCTCTTAATTAAATAGTTAAACTTTAAAAAACCTTGTAAGTAACTAAATTCACCTCCATTTTCTCACTTTTGGCTTAACAGCTAAAAATACTAAAAAAAACTCTCTATACTTTAAATAAGATTTAAAAAAAAACCAAGTCCAAACAAAAAATCCATCTCTCAAACATTCAATCCTAACTCTAAGTAAAAACAAAACAAAACAAAAAAAACTAACCACTTTCAGGGCCATGCACAGGTAGTGCAACACTTTTTTGGGAAAAAAATCCTTGTTCTGGTGCCTGGAGATCAGCACAACTTAACACAGCACAGGCACAGCAATAAGGTTGAGAATTGGGCATGGACTATAGGGGGAATCAAGGCCACCCAAGATCCCTGAAGGCTCCAACCCATCTCCAGAAAGGTCTGTAAGGACAGGCTGTGCATGACAACTGATTTGCATGGAAAGAGAGACTTATCTCCAAAGCACAGACAATTTCTCTATAAAAAGGTATTCCCTGGGCTCATGGGCAGCCCAGGACCCTGGACCCCATCAGCTGGAGCCAGCACTGGTGATTTCTCTTTCTCTCTTTCCTTGTTTCCCCTTTGTTTCTCTCTCCCCCTCTTTAACCCGTCTCCTTTTTCCCTTCCACTCTGCCCCTTTATCCAAAACCCACTGCTGTGTGCTTGCACCAGACCAGGGACTAACATAACAATTTCCATCTGTAATTCACTTATTAAACTTGGGACCCCTCTGATTTCTGCCATTCCTTCTGACCAAAAATTTTGGGTGCTTCCTTCCCCTTAGGGGTGGGATGTCATACACATTCTTGAGAACCCAGCTGGCACCAAAAGGAGTATAAGTGGTCTGAGAGATCTTCACTGAATGCAGATCAGCTACAGACAGGAAACCTGAGCCCCACCAATCCATCCTGCATCTTCTTCTGCTTTGAGATTCTCAAAATTCTCAGGAAAGAGATCTTTCAGCTCACCTGTGGATTCTTTCCCTAAACTTTTATGGAGATTTGGGTCACTGTGATTTTTATCATCAACTCCTATGACTGTGCTCCCACCCTGAGAATTTACTCCTGCCAAATATTCATGCAAAGTTACAAGCATTTTTTGGGAACCAGGTAAACATAAATTTCAATGAAAATATGAATGCTTTGATTTCATCTTCCATCAGACAAAATTGAATTTGGACACCATCCAGGCAGGCTGAGTGCTGATATTGCATATTTTGCTCCTTATAAATTGAAATGTGGAAAGGATTCTGATTTAGTCAGGTAAGGTGTGGCAGAGATGGATGCAATGAGTAGGAAGCCACAGCTTTGTTCCTCCCCCCTGCAGAATCCTGGTGGACAACAGCCCTGTCCCACCACAGGGGTGCATGGCTGTGATAAAGCTGTGGATCACAAGACGCTCAGCCATGGATGGCTCCTTGCTCACTCTCTCCAAGCTCTTTCCCAAGCCTTTCCCTCTCCTGCTCCCCCCTTACAGCAATTTGAGTTCACATCACACAAATGGTGGCCTGGGATGAGCATCGATTGTGACATTTGATTTAAGTAGGTCTCATTTCACTGACTTTTCATGGGTAACTGGATAAAAGTGGGGGAGGAGCTCCATTAAAGCAAAGAAAACCCGACATGTAACTCATTCCTGAACCATCACCAAGGGAACAGAGTTTGGTTTTTAAGAGATGAGCAGGCTGCATCCCTAAATCCCAACACTGCAACCCCAGCTGCCCTCCCCTCCACATCCTCCCTGAGATCCCTCCACCCCAAAAGACCTCAGGTTCTCTCACTGCCTTCCCCATCCACTGTCCCACACCATCCATAACCCTCTCCTAGATCCTGAGGCTAATTAAGGATCTTCTGTATGTACTGGATCATTCCTAGCTCAGATGTTTGCTTCCAGACAAGGCATTACACAAATGATGACTGGCCAAGCTTAAGCCAGGCTTTAGGGTAGCAGCTGATGTCCATGTGCAGCCCATCCCACAGGAAAGACTCTGATCCACATCTCCTTCTTCATCCTACAAATTTTCACAAACTCCTTGCCTAGAAGAAAAACTTTTGCTGAAGAGATGCCATGAAGCTCATCCCTCCACCCTACAGAAAAGGAAGGATTGGTCCAGCCCTGATGGGATTTTTGTTGGCACCAGGAAGGGAGATAACCACAAAAACCACTGGCTGCAGGAAGAAGAGGAGCTCGCTCCTTTGGGAATAATCAAATAATTAAGGTTGGGAAAGACCTTTAAGATCAGAAAGTTCAACCACGAACCCAACACCACCACCATGTTGACCACTAAACCATGTCCCCAAGTGCCACATCCACGTTTTTTGATCACTTCCATGGAGAATGACTCTGCTATTTCCTTGTTTCAATTCTTTACAACCATTTCCATGAAGAATTTTTTCCTAATATCCAATCTAAACCTCCCCTGGTGCAACTTGAGGCCATTTACTGCTATCCTAAGCAAGTCCTAAAGACTTAGGCCCCAATATCTTAGGATTCTGCTTTCTTCCTTCATTATTATTGAGGTTTCTTTGTCCTCCCCACCTTCTTTCTCTATCCATCACATCTTCCCTTCAGCAAACAAATAATAATTTGTTTTATTTTTTCTGACTAATTAAGCCCCCTGACAGAAGGTGGTCAGATGCTGCAGGATCTGAGCCTTATGAGGGAAATTTCCTTATAGAAGGAAAAATGGGAAATCAAGGTTTGTTTAAAAAATAAAGATGCTACCAACAGAAAAAATGTCAGAGAAGGAACAGTCCTATGGGATTTTTCCAGCACCACAGATGAGGAAAAAACTGGTTGTTTGCAGAAGACAGGCCAGGAATAGGATCTCCACCTGCCTGGACCAGAGGTGGGCCCAGAGAGGAACTGCTCATCCAAAAACCCCCTGAAACATACACAAAGCTGTGCCTGTTTGGAGCTGGAAAGAAAACTTTTCCCTGGGCCAAGGGGGAACAGGGCAGGTCGTTCGGAGTGGCAAGGGCTGCGATTCTGTCACCAAGCATGACAGGGAGGAGGGAGGCAATCAATGACATCAGCCAGGATGGAAATAACGAGCGCTGCTGCCTGGGGGCTCTGGCTGTCCTGCCACCTCATCGCTCTGCCTGGCAGGGCAGAAGGACGCTCCTCCTTTCCTTTACAATTTCACCTTGCTTCCTTCTTTTCCCTTCTCTTCCTCTCTCCTTAATTTTTGCTCTCCTTTGTCTTCTCTGTCTCCCTTCCTTTGGCTATTTCCCGTGGCATATTCTGCCTTTTCTTCTTGCTTTTAATGCATTTTTCCAGCTCTCCCCCTTTCAAATTCTCTGTGTTTCTCCCTTTCCTTCTCTGGCTTTCTGCAGAACGCTGTGAAAAGTGGCTCGATTTGAGCTGTGCTTTTTCCATTACCCTGCTCTGGCTCCAGGGTCAAACAGGCTCCAATTAGAACAAAGTATTTCTTAATGCTGTGCAGTTTGCCCCAGACCTTATAACCAAGCTGTTCTTTCTGCTTTTCCCATCCTTGATACCAAGAAAGGCTTGAACAAAGTCTTAATAGGCACAGCAGCACACCAATAAAATCACCGAAAAATTAAGCCATTTATTCTGCTCTGAAATTAAACATGGGCACACGAGTTTGGAATTCAGGGGGGGAGGGGGGGGCTGGGCTTTGTTTGGTTTTAGAAATATGTTTGCTATTCATAATAGTTGCCTTGAGCCTGACTTCCTGCACATTTGAAATTAAAGATTCATGAAGTCAGAGAATTGCAGGAGCTCCGGTTGCAAGGGGCATCTCCAGGTTTACAACCCAATTTGCTGTTGGAGCAAGACCAGCACTAACAGCAAGTGAGGCTGGTGATGGCTTTGTCTGGATTTGGGAATTCTCCAAGATGGAGAGCTCCCATCCCACAGGTACCCATTCCAGACCTCTCCATTGGTGACAGGGTTTTTCCTGAGGTCACACAAGGGGAGGTTTAGATTGGCCATCAGGAAAATATTTTTTCACTGAAAAACATTGGAACAGGCTGCTCAGGGAAGCGGTGGAATCTGCATCCCAGGAAGAGTTAAGGGAATGTCTGGATATTGCACTCAGGGATGTGGTTTAGCCATGAACATGGTTAATGGTTGAACTCGACAGTCTCAGAGATTTTTTCCCCAACCTAAATTATTCCATGCACCTCCCAAGCTACAGTTTGTATCTTTCCCCCTTGTTAAACGACCAGGCACAAGCAAGAGGAATTTGGTTTTATAATTTTTGTAACTGTCCCACAGGCTGTGACCAGAGTGCCCTTTACATCTCTGCAAGACCAAGCAAATCCCTCTCCCTTCCCCTCACAGGTCAGGAGCTCAAAGCAACCAGGCTCATTCCACTCTCCTGACACAAACCTGAACCAGCTGGGTGGGATTAACTCCAAGAATTGCACAGGAATGGTTCTGCTGTGCCACTAGTCCAAAGGCTTTTTATGACTCCTGTGAAGGTTTTTTTTTTTAAGCCACACTGAATTGATTTCACTGCTGGTTGGACAACTCTTGTCAAAGCAGGGAAAGAGTTGTTAAAATTGCTGGAAAATAATGCTTTTAGCAGGGCTTAGAGAAGCAAACAGCTTCCAGGACAAAAGGGTGTGTGTCAGTGCTGGAGAAGACAACTCAAGAGAGCTGAGTGACCAAGAGGTGAAGGTGCTCTTGTCAGCTGCCAAAAAAACACTGATTTTTTTAATCCCCAGCTCTGTCAGATTCAGGATTTCTCATCCAGGCTCAGGCTCTGTAGATATCACATTTATACTTCGTTGGGATGGGAAATTTCCATGTACTCTGGGCCTGTTCAAGGGAAGGTTCAGTTTTCTCTCCAAGGAATTTCTTGCAGTGATTGCAAGACAGGGAGAGGGGGGGAGCAGGACACAAGCTCTTCTTGGTGGATACCAGAGATTTAGTGAAGGCAGGATTGGGCCACGGGTGAAAGGAGGTTTTTTGGTGTGTCAGCCTTGTCAGAGATCTACAGGGCTCACCCAACTCAAAGCAGACGAGCAGTGAGAAAGGACCAAAATATTCCTTTTTTTTCCATAGAATCACAGAATACTTTGGGTTGGAAGGGACCTTTGAAATCATCTCATTCCAACCCCTGCCATGGGCAGGGACACCTTCCACTATCCCAGATTGCTCCAAGCCCCATCCAACCTGGCCTTGGACACTTCCAGGGATGGGGCAGCCACAGCTTCTCTGGGCAACCTGTGCCAGGACCTCACTCTCACAAGAAAAAGTTTCTTCCCAATATTTAATATAATTCCACCCTCTTTCAGTTTAAGCCATTCCCCCTCATCCTCTCACTCCGTGGCAGTAATGGCAGTGTCCAACAACCCAAAACACAGTCCCATGCTGGCTACTAAAATTAACTCTATCCTGAATTGAACCTGTAAAAAAGTCTTTCTCCACTTTTCTTATAACACTTCACATACTGAAAAATCAAAATAAGGTGTCCCCAGATCCTTCTCTTCTCCATCATTTAACCTCTGAGAAGATCTTTGAGGTCCCTGCATGAAGGTCACTTAGAGGCATCATTAATAAATCATCTTTTCACACCTTCCTTCTGGAAGATGTGACACTTTCCCAGCTCAGCCCCTGCCACTGCCAGGTCCAGAGAATTTCCACCTTGTTTTGCTTCCCTCGTATCAAAACCACGGACTTCCCAGTCAAAGCTAATAGTCACCCATTATCAGGAACACATTTGTGGAGCTCAGGGCTCCTTTTATGCTATTTGACCGGTCTAACAGGCAATTCTGTGTAATTACAGCACACAAAAATCACCCGGAGAGACACCTTAACATGCTACTATTTATTAACAATCACAAACTCTTCAGTGGGCATTGAGACACAACGTGACAATTTGCTTTTAGGAAACAGCCTTGATGAAGTTTTCAGGGCAGAGGAGTGGTCACTCAGCCTCTCCTTAATGGGAACTGTCAGGATAATTTCCTCCAGGCTGGCAGGGAATTACAGGAGTTAACAGTGGGCATTATGTACCTGCCAGTCAGCTCACTGCCACGCTGGAATTTCTAGACTGCTCTCCCAGCACCTCAATGTCCAGTCCTGATGTCAAGGATGGGCAGATCAGGCCCATATTAATGCTGAGGACCACTCTCCTCCTGACAAGCCAGCTGTTCCCAAACATTTTCACCATCATTCTTTAAAACACCCTAAGCTTTATTCGCTTGATTTGTCCCTTCCCGACTGCACCCCGCTCAGCCAAGCGACTGAAATCCCTGAAAATACTGAAATTTATGGAGCTCTGATGAAGAGCCTTGAGTCACTTTGTGTCCCTCTGCCAGCTGTGGGTGGGGAACCAGTGTGAGGAGCCAGGAGACCCCAAGGAGGAGAGCAGGGTCCATTCCCAGCTTGTCCACAGATCAGGACACACAGCTCCATCACTTAAGCCAATCTTTTCAAAGGCCTCTCAGCTGATCTGATTTATGTGGCAAACACTGGCTTTATCTTCTCAGGGGCCTATTTTGATCCCCTGGACATGGAAGGGAATAATGCTGCCCCTCCATCCCTCTTCCAAAGCTTAATTCAGCTTAGATTCCTGCTGTGTGCAAATGCCTCGGGGTGTTCCTAGGGCTGTGTCACAGCAATCAAGCACCAGCACCTTATTCTCTGCTGTTCAAGACCTTCAGGAAGGATGGAGGAGAGACAGAAGAGAGCTTCTGGCTTAACTGTTTGTGAGCTGGTCAGATGGCATGTCTGCTTTTTAAACCTTTGCTTTTCATGCATATGAAAAAATTGTTCTGTTCCAGCCTTTCCCTTTAAAACATAAGAGGAGAAAATAAAACCATTTTCTACAACGAAGCTGGCAATAATCAAAATGGCCAATTCCTCCAGGGGCAGGAGCTCTTTGCTTCTGAGAAAACAGGGGCAGAAGTGAACTTTAATCACGTTGTGCAGCAGCACTGATACAGGCACTGCGGGAAACAGCAAACTTCAATCTCCCTGTGTCAGTCCTGGAAAATCAAATGCTCTAGGATGCACTCCACTGCCCTGAGATGAAGTGGTACAACGCAGGTATTCATACAAATATTTAAAGCAGAGGGGACTTGTCCATACTGCTGCTCATTGCAACATTAATTCTCTAAAACTCCTTGAAATGAGGTTGTGCTGAGGTGAGGGTCGGTTGCTTCTCCCAGGCAAATAATGATAAGACAAGGGGAAATGGTCTCAAAATGCACCAGGAGAGGTTCAGGAGAGGTTCAATTTGGATATTAGGAAAAATTTCTCCATTGAAAAGGTAGTTAAGCATTGGAACAGGCTCCCCAGGGAAGTGATGGAGTCACCATCCCTGGAAATGTTAAAAAAAAAGGAGTACATGTGGCACTCTGAGATGTGTTTAGGGGGCATGGTGGGATTCACTTGAAGGTTGGACTTGATGATTTTGGAGGTCTTTTCTAACATAAATGATTTTATGATTCATGGACCATGGCATGTTCTGAACACTGCTGGTTGCCACAAGCTAAGACACAATCCAGGGAGCATTATAAAAATTAAATACTAGGGACAATTACAGGAGCTGCTAGAGCTGCTCCTGTTCTAGAGCTGCCTCTGCCATGGAACTAACAATTATTCTCATTATCATAATAATCATTGTTACTACTACCACTATTACCATTACTGGCATTATTTTACCATAGGGACATATCCTCTGTAACTACTTTAAAAATGTATCTTCTTTCCTGCACCTTCCTGCTTGGAATGTCCTTTCCTTGTGCTACACAGAGAACAACCAGTTCTAATTCCATAACTGACTTGGAAGCTCGATGCCCTCATCTCTTGTAACTTCCCAGCTGAGCACCTCACAGGGAAATGTGCTAAGATTTACACACAGCTAAAATAAAATAAGTTCATAGCAGACTGGGAATGGAAAATAGAGTAGAATCCAGACTGTGTTTATCCTGATTTAAGCAGTATTTTGGTTCCATGCCAGGCGACAGCATTTCACCAAATTACTCCAAACCAGCCCGCTGTTTGTTTTACACTGTGGTGTGCTGGAGAGCGGTGCCAGACCAGCAGCTCTCCCCACAGCATGGGGAAAATGTTCCTTCCCCATTCCCATGGATCTGCCGACCACCACAGAGAGCAAATATCCACTTTCCTTTTCCCCTTGCCTGTTGAAGAGCAGTCCTTAAGAAAAACCTTCCTCCAAAGCACAGGGAATGAATATTTGTGCAAAGACTGCACAAGCCATGTCTGAAGAACCTGACCCTTTAATTCAGAGATTCACAGGATAACCTGAGTGGGAAGGGACCCACAAGGATCATAGAGTCCAACTCCTGGCCCTGCACAGGACAACCCAACAATCCCACCCAGTGCCTGAGAGCATTGTCCAAATTCTCCTTGAGTTCTCTAACTCTCAGGGCTGTGCCCATTCCCTGGGGACCCTGTTCCAGTGCCCAAAGACCCCATGGATGAAGAATATTTTCCTGATATCCAGCCTAACCCTACCCTGACACAGCTCCAGCCATTCCCTCAGGTCCTACCACTGTCACAGAGAGAAGAAATTGGTGCTGCCCCCCAGCTTCTCTCATGAGGAAGCTGCAGATCCCAATGAGGTCTCGCCTCAGTCTCCTCTTCTCCAAACAAACCTTAATTATTACTCGCAGATGCTCCCATCTCTCACTACTCAACCACTGAAAATCCCTGCCCTGACAATCCTGACCCAAAACTAAGGCTGAACCAACAACCTTGGAGTAAAACATCCCCGGTTTATTGCCAGTCCTCAGAGGCTTTCAGGGGCTTCTTGGCTAAAAAAAGAAGATGAAGGGATTTCAGCCATTTGGGTTATTCTGCTGTTATTAGGATAATGCCAGCTTTATTCCCATTGAAATCTGAAGAGCCTCTGGGATCCAGAGTGTTTCCATCCCCAGCTGGTCACTGGGGAATCACTGGTACAAATTCCCTCTTTGTGGAGCAGAGATTTCCAAGCAGCCCTCGAGGAATCAGCTTCCAACCCCAACCCCCAACCCATTCACAGCTGAGTGATTGGAAAGGGAAGCTGTAACAGCCCCTGGATTTACAGCTGTACTGAGCTGATATAAACAAAATCAAAAGTGGCCCCAGCAGTCAGATATTCCCCACCTGGGGAGATGCTGGCATGATTGCCATGTTTAAAAAGAGGAAAAAGAACCATTTGTCACGGAAAATGAAAGCATTGTCTCACTTGTGGGAAAAGAGTGGAGTCATTTTGCTTTCATGGATTTACTGAACATATTCTGTATATTCTTGTGGTGAGCAGGGCAGGTAGGCAGCGAGCAATGGAGCTGCAGGCTGAGTTCTGGCTGGCTGTCATCACACCCAGCACAGTATCAGTTTCTTGATTAGACACTCCTCACATTTCGAGGGACATTTCGATCTCAAATACTCCCAATTACAACTCTGACATTACTTTTCCATACATATTTTCCATTTTTGCTTAAAGATTACCAAAATCTTGCCAGCAGGTTTATCCACCCAGCTATTACTTGATAGCAAAAGTATGAAGGGCACAAACCTTTCATAAACTGCTTCAATTTGGGCTTAAATGAACATAATAATAACGACTTACCCATTTCCTACTGCATGGCAATTTAAGAGCAACCTCAGCCTTTGTGCAGGGCATAAAGGGCTCAGAGGCAAAGCAGATTGTCAAATTTACCTAAAGAATTGCTTTTCCAGGGCAAAGTACAACGGGGATGGGTGCAGAATAATAGAAGAAAGACAAGCAACACTCAACAGTTCACCTGAACGAATGGTGCTCAGTCCCTGAAGTGCTTTGAAAAGGAAGATAATCTCATTTAGCACTAATTCTGACTCCCACCCCACGAGCCCATGAAACCCAGCCTCCAGCACCCACTCGTTACCATTTTCAAACAAGCTGCTTTGTGATGCTCCCACGCCGTCCTCCTGCCTTGGGAGAAGCTCCCAAGCTTGAGAACTCCCTCGAAAGCCACCCAAGAGCTTCAAGCCTCCCCTGTAAAGCCCTGTCTGGTGCAATGCCCACAGCCCAGTCCTGGCAGATGTGCTGTGACTTTCCGTGGCTCTCACCATGACTAACAACCTTGTGCTGTTTACATGAGCCCCCACACCCGCCCCCATCCCGGCATCCTGGGGCTCCAGATGGAAAATTCAGCTGAATTTCCCACACTGCTGGGTCAGGGTGGCTTTGTGGCTCAGAGCTGAGCAGGTTGGAGTGGTGCTCTCACAGTGGTACAAACTGCAGGTTGTGAATGTGAGATGACAGCGGATCAACAGCCACAGGTGGAAGTGGGAAGTTGTGGACAGACTCAGTGATTTTTGGCTTCCCCACCTTCCTCCAGCCCATTCCTTCACCTACCACCAATGTGCTGCCCCTCTGCCACGTTCCTCTCTTTATCCACACACACCAAGGGGATCTACATCACAGAATTCCAGGTAAGGGAGTGGAAAAGACCTGACAAGCTGAGCTGACACCTCAGCTTGATGTATAACCATCAAAACCACCCCCACCTTCTTCAAGAAAACCTTTGCTGATGGGAGTCTGGGCTTTTGACTATTCCTGCAGTCAGAAGGTTTTCCCTTGTGCCTGAATTAAATCTCTCACTCTACAATTTGAGCCCAATCCCTAGCAGACACAGAAAGCAGATTATTCCCTTTCCACAGCCACCTTCAACCCGTTTGAAGATTATCATCCTCTTTCCCCTTTTTTCCTTGAGGAAAGAGCCAAAATGTCTCACAGAGCTCAGCCATCGGTGTGGAGGCACCACACCAAACATCTCTGACACATCATCCTCTCCCACACGCCCTCCCACACTCAGTCATCCTGCCTGGACCCAGAGCAGAGTAATCCCAGGCAGGTAACACTCACACACTTGTTTCACATTTCTGGCCCTCAAATCTGCTCTCAAGTGAGGCTGAGCACTGCTTTCTGAGCTCTTAGGAAAGGGGAAAGTGGGAATTGGGAAGACCCTGGTGTCCTGGCTTAGATGCACACCTCCTTTAGCAGAGCAGTAAGCTGTGGCAGGGTAATAGGGCAGCTGTCACACTTGCTAAGCTGCCTTCATGGCAACAAGCCATTAAGCACTGCAGCTCAGAACAAGCACCAAACCCCTCAGGAATGCCTGCACATGCAGGATCCCAGGCATTCCCCACGAGGCTTTAATCTGAGCTGAAGACAGGGGACCAAGCCCAGCCCTGCTCTGCTCCTGGGGTCACTTGATTAACGCCAGCGCCGCTCTCGCCTTTCCACCGAAGGGTGAATTAGGCTCGGCATTACTCACGCTCCAGCACTGAATCCCACAACGGCTTTGAGCTCCCAGCCACTCGATCCTGCTCCTCTCCCACGTCCCCTTCAGACGGAGAGATACAGGAGGGTGATGCAGCATTTGCCTGCAGGAGAGTCCCTGCCAGGGCTGCGCCGAGCTCGCGGCTCCGGCTGGCGGGGGCCGAGCCGCAGCCCCACGCTGCTGCAGTCCCACCAGCTGGAGTTTTGTCAGGACTTAAAAAGACCTGGGAGAATCCACCAGCACCGAGCAGGAGCTCGGGGAAGGGAAGCTGTCAGCTGGGAATATCTCCCCAAGCACCCAGCGGATCGACAGACAGCGAAATCCGCAGACAGCCGCCAAGGAGGTGGGATGCTGGATGACTGCTTATTATGCTGAGCCAAATTCTCCTATTATTACCTCCTGTGCTACCTGTCTTCTTTTAATATATTCAAGTGTTGTCTCTGCTAGAAGCACAGCGCAGCGCTGAGAGGGAATTCCTATCCCACTCGTCTCTCATGCCTTGCCTGTGTATGTTCCAATATCAATCACTTATTTGCTAATGGGATCTTTTATTAGATATCTGTGTACAGCACGCAGCAGTGGCAATCTCCAGTCAATTCTCACAGCAGAATAACAAACCCAGGCTGCCTCTGGCACCTGGAGCACACCACAAGCTCTGTCAGTGATCCCCTTCCTCTTAAAATCCAACATAAATCATCTGTACATCAACTCCAGGTCCTCCTCAAACTCAAATGAGATTTAGCCCGAATTTACTCTGCAACATAAACTGATAGACTCCACGTCAGTGACAGAGCAACCCTCCAAAACCAGGTGATTTTCAGCAAAGCAAAAATGTAGGGACACAAGCCAGTACTTTCTGTTAAGAGGGCACTTTGGAAAAAATTATGGACTTTTTTCAAGAGGGAGTTAGACTGTGGGTTGGCCCGTTTGGCCCCCTAAGAGCATCACACATCCTGTCTCCATCTTAATCACATTATGAGAGACAGTAGGAGGGGAAAACTGTCTGCCCAGCTGGTTCCTACCCTGTCTTCTCCATTCTATCCACGCCTGCTGAAACTCAGGAGGGCTAAACTGGATTTAGTGAAAAGAGCCTCCCTGCTGAGCACAGCAAAGAGCAGCCCATGATTTACAGAATCACCAGCTTGCTCCTACAGGCTGCCATGGACCTCGGGGAAAAGCACCCCAGAGAAAACACAGCAGCTGCTCCTGCAAAGCCCAGAAATCCCCAGCAGCACTTAGACCACATCCTTCCCCAATCCCAGCACGGAGCTCTCCTGGGATGAGCAGGAGTCCAGTTGGAGTGGCCCTCCGCCACTCCCACCTTGGGCATCTCCACACCCAGGGAGAGCTCAGTGGCAACAGCACAAATCCCCAGGAAATCTTAGGCAACATTTCCAGCTCAAGAGGCATAATCAGCTCCTAAGGGACACTCTATACACAGCAGCATCCTGGAGAGGACGGGGTGATTGCAGGAAGAGGCGCCAGCAGCACACGCGCGGGAGCTCGCAGAGCATTTGGACCTCAAAAGCCCAAATGTTCGTGGCTCAGCAACGCTCACCCTGGCACAGCTCCTGCCAAGCGGGCAAGAGGAGGCTCCTGATGCTCTGCCAGGGAAATGACAGCACTTGGTGCTTCCTGGAGCACCCTTCAGGCTCAGGGCACTGTGCAAATGTGGATGCACAGAGCCCGGGATGTCACCTGCAAGGGTGCTGCAGCTGGAGAAAGGGAAGCAGAAAGCAAGGAAGCGTTTAGCTCAAGGTCACAATTTCACTGACAGGCACAGAAAAGCTCTGGCTGTAGCCTCAACAACACACCCAAATACACCAAACTCTTCCCTAAAGCCCTGTACAACCTGACCAGAGTTTGATGTCTCAAAGACTTTGAGCATGGCAAAACCGAAAACTTCCCTTCCTCAGACAAGTCCAACTCTTGAATTAAAGAGTTAACGTTGCAGAAAAAGCAGCACCAATATTAACTGAGCCTGGAAACTGTTGTGAGCATGAGAACTGTCAGTTCTCAAGGTATGCAAAAGGCTTTGTTCTTATCCAGACTCCAAATTTCACGTGATAAATGATGGAAGAATATAAATGTTAAAATGTTCACCTCCAAATGAAGTTCTCCAGTCTTATCTAAATGAAACTGCTGTAATTTTCCATCAAAATGTTGTCAGAATTGCTACACTCGAACAAAATATTTGAATATTTGATTCATAACATCAACTTTTTTTTTTTTTTTCCTACTGGGAAACCTAGCTCTCCTCCCTGTGCACGAGAGGCCCTACAGATTTTTAGGAGCTTAAAATAACCCACCTTGTGTGTGTGCACTGTCCATGAAGTACAGAGAGCTCCCATAGCATGGGACAATCTTTTCAGGGAGAAGATCTTTGGGACACAAATAGACCTTTGAAGGTCCTTCCACCCCAAAATGGGAGGTTTTGAGGGACAAAAAAAAATGCTGTGAGTTGAAGAAGGAGCTTTATCCCCATGGGCAGGAAGCACACCAGGAAAAGTGCTTCCCATTCTTGCAAACTGGAGATAACACTGAACAAAGCCTCTTGCAACATCCTGGGGTACAAATCCTGGAATCATTAAGGTTGGAAAATATCTCTGAGATCATCAAATCCCAGCACCCAAGTGCCACATCCACATATTTCTTGAACCCTTCTAGGGATGGCAACTCCACTGCTTCCTTGGGCAGCCTATTCCAATGCTTGAACTCCTTTCCATGAAGAAATTTTTTCCTAACATCCAATCTAAACCCTCACTGGCACAACTTGAGGCCATTTCCTCTCATCTCACAGGTCTGCTCACTGTGGACACTCAGCTGCCTGGCCAGCACTCACCCAGCTCTGCTACAATAAACCCCACAAAACTCTACAGCTGCTGGTTTTACCTGTCACAAAACACCAACACAGAGGTGAGATGTCCCAAAAATTCAGTGCAGACATAACAAACTCAGCACCCCTACAAGTTCTTGCCACCAGCTCTGAACCTTCATCAAGCCTAGAAATGAGAGGACAGCTCAGGTGCCTCTCTCTGATCAGATTTCTGCAGGCACGACCAGTAAGGAGGGGGAGAAACAACAGAGATGTATTTGTAGAATCTTCCTCCAATCCTAAGGGCTGCACAAATCACAGAACCATCAGTTTGGGTTGGAAGGGACCTTAAAGATCATCCAGCTCCAACCCCCTGCCCTGGACAGAGGCACCTTCCACAAGACCAGCTTTCCCAAAATGCCATCCAAGCTGTCCTCAGCCAAGCTTTAAAGCTTGATTGACTTTACAAAGGCCAAGCACAAAGTGGAAGGCAGCAAAGACAACACAAGCCAAACTCAGATGAGACAACCAGAGAGTGAAAGGTTTTGTTGCTCATCCTCAGGCTCCTACTCTATTTCCTCCCCACCTCCAAAAATTGCCAAAATATATTAAAAAAAACACCATCACGAGCCTCACACGCAGCTCTGTGGTTTCCTTTTGCCCTCATTCTCTGTTAGCACTGCTACTGTGCAGGTGTAGCACCACAGGCATTGCCCTTTCAAGACAGGCAGGGTATAAAGCTAAAACAAAAAGACAGTCCCAAAATGCTTGTCTATGCTCCTTAATTTAAGAGGTTTTAATCTTTCATGATGGTCAAACAGCAGTTGTGCCAAAGCAGGGCATGAGGCTGCCTCTGTCGAGTGGAAGTAGCAGGGGAAATCAAACACAAATCTGAACTCCAGCTTTAGAGCTGAATCTGAGCAGCTCCATCACGGTTTAGGGATGTCTGTCTCCCAAATCGATTCAAAACACAGCACTTTCAGCCTCCAGCTTCACTGAAATCAAGGAAAACTGCTTCTTTTCCCCACCACACGAGCACCTCCCAGGTCCCAGCCCAGGCAAACCGTCCTTGGCCAGCCCAAATCAACAGTCGTCCCAAAAGCCTCTTAGAGTCTTTTTTCACTGCAAAGGAGCTGTGCCCACACCAGGGTTACAAATATTTCAAGCTGCCAGGGCCAAAGGCTCCAGGAGGGAGATTTATAGCAATAAATAATATTAATGACACAGGAGGACGGAGCTTCTTGTCCTGAGAGCTCCAAAGGCACATGAAAAACTGCACCATAAATGTCACCAGCACAGACACCAACGATGACGAGATGCCACCTCTGGGGACGGGAGGCAACGTGGGCTTGTTCAGAATGAGATTTGGGGAGGAAAGCGAGGGAATGAGGAGCTGGATGAGCACAGCCATGCAAGCTCACAGGCAAGGCAGAGGCAAGAGATGGGTCCCAGCTGGTTCAGCCTGGGTGGTGCTCCCCATCATCATCAAACCCTTGGATTGGCTTAGCTGGGGGATTCAGGAGATATCCAAGCCCCAGTTCTCCCCCCAGCACAGCCAAAGGACTCATCCTGATGCTAACAAGTGGACTCGAGGCTGGGAAAAAATGAGTTGGGAAAACATAATCCAACCAGCAGCCAGAGGAGTTGGAAAGAGGGCAAAAGAAGCAATTTTAGGCCTAAACCCCAAAGGATCAGCTGTGAGTTCAGTTGCAGATATAATAAAACATGCCTGGGGGAAGGAAGCTGTATCCTCCTGCAGCCAAGCCCACTCTCAAATGCAAAAATATTTGCAGGGATGATGATAAAGGGCTGACACCCACCCTGTGTTATCCAGGTAACACCTAAACACCTGGAGCTGAGGGAGAAGCAGCATCTGGCCACATCAAATTAACTATTTTTTCCCCAGGCTGCTTAATTAAATAATACCAAGCAGTGTGCAAACATAAAATCTACAGAAGAGAAACTTCTGCTTTAGCCAAGGCAAAGATTCCCTTTGCTTTTCCCACACTGCCTGATCCTCTGCCCACTTCCAGAAGATGGATTAGGAGAGGGCCTTCACCAGCAGCTCAGCTGCACATCTGGGCTCGCTTCATTCCAGGCTTTGCCTTAGAAGCCTCCTTGCAGCAGAAATCTCAATTTATTTTCCCCAGTCATGCAACTTCCCAAAACTTTGTCAGGATATCTCGGAGTCCTTCCCATGCAGGACAAGGCTCACTAATCAATCCCGACATCTGGAGCCAGACCCCAAAGCTGCTGGAGCTTGGGGTGAAGGGTGAAGTCCTGCTGCTGGCAGGACACAGACCTGCAAGCTCCCAGGGCAGGTGATAAATCCCACCTGGCTCACCTGAGATCACCTCGAGAAGGCTGGAAACACTCCTGGAGAGCACCAGCCCAGCAGCTGCTCCCCTGCCCGCTCGGTTTATGGTGGCAGGGCAAGGAAACAACAACCCATGGAAGAAGATGAGTGCAGGGATGCCAGGGTTGATGCAACCAGCTGCTTCCAGAGCCCTTCCAAGCGGGAACACACTCCCAGTCCTACCTCTGAGCATCCTTCAATCAGAGTATCTCTACCTGAGACCACAGAGTTGGCGCCTCTGTCCAGAGGACCCCAAAAGCTGCTCTGCCCAATACCCCAGAGCCCATTTCCCAGCCCTGTAGTGGCTGGGCCTGCTTGGGGCCCAGGCAAACACAACCAACACTGTGTCTTTAAAACCACTTCAGTGCAGATGTTGTTTCCATGGTAACTAGTGGACCAAATACATTAGTGTTTCTAATAATAAACCAAACCTTCATCTTGGAAAATGTGATCCCCCCTCTCCCTTTACCATGCTCACCCTTCCTTTCTTCCTTACCCCTCCCCTTTTGCCGAATTAAGCCAGCATTTAACAAGCAAGCCATAATTAGTAAATAATTGCAAGGGCCCAGTAACTCCCAGTGCCCAGGCAGATGGAGAAGCTTTAGGTGGAGGAGGGGGTGGCTTTGCTCTGTGAACCTGGGAACCGTCCAAAAAGAGATGAACTACATAAAAAAAAGAAAAAGAAAAAAAAAAACAAATTCAAAAGCACAAAGTGGAAGAGAGGAGCCTGCGAAGCGTTTTTTGACCACCCCGGTGCCGTCTTTGGTGCCCTGGCACCCTCCTCGTGCACTGACTCAGGGAGCAGCCGCCCAGCGATAATTTCTAGGAATCTCGCACTTTTTTTTTTTTTTTTTAATCCGGAGGCTCCGTCCGAGACGCGGCACCGACTTCGTGTCCCCGACAAGCGGCCAAAACTTCACTACTCCTCCTCTCCACGCTCCCCGATTGCAGAGTGGGAACCCCCCACCCACCCACACACACATCCCCCAAAACTGCGCGGGGTAGCGGGAAGGACGCGAGGCGGGGATGGAGACACGCGGGGAGGGAGGGAGGGAGGCGGAGCGGGGCGATTCCGCCCCCCCAAAATAAACCACGTGCGAAGATCCCGCGCGTGGGGAGCCCACGGGAGTGAACACGCCTGCGGGGACCGGGGGCTCCCCACATTTTTTATCGGGATTCACGTCCCGAGGCGCAGCGCAGGGATGGGAGGATGGATGGGGAGGACGAGCGGAGCAGCGCGGCATCACCGCCGGTGTCCGTGTGTGTCCCCAAAGCTGCGCTCAGGGTCGGGGGGAAGGGGAGAGGAAGGACGGCGGGCAAAGGAAGGGGGAGGGTTATGCAAAGCCTCACGCCGTGTCGCCACGGTGCCGGTGACACCGGACTGCAGCAGCGGCAGCGCTCGGGGCTGTCCCCGCCGCGCCTCCGCGGTACCCGAGAGCCGCACGCCGGGGATGCTCCGCTGCATCCCGGGCGCGTCCCCTTCGCTCCCGCTTCATTCCGCCCTGTCCCCCGCGTGTCCCCACGGTCCCTCCGCTCCTCCCTCCGCGCTGCTGCCGGCGGGACTCACCATGTCGGGGCTGAGCTGGGCTAAGATGGCGAAGGCGGAGAGCCGGTCACACAGGCACTTGGTCCGGGAGGCGTCGAGCGGGACCGTTCGGCAGCCGCGCCAGGACCAGGCGCCGGGCGGAGAGGCGGAGGCGGAGGCTCTGCTGGAGGGAGGAGAGCAGGGAGGGAGGGACGGGGCGGCGGAGCGGGGAGAGAGGGAGAGCGGCCGTCAGGGCGGGCGGGGAGCGGGCACCGCGCCCCCCGCCGCCCCCATCCCAACAACCCCCCACCGGACCTGCGTCTCCATCCTGGTGCTGGTGCTGGATCTCTGTGACTCCTCCATCACCCCCCACACGTGTGAATGTCCCCTGCAGCCGCCGGGCTGCCCGGTCTCACGATTGCCATACGCATCTCCCTAATCCTATAGCCCTGCCCCACACATCCCATATACACCCCCCCAACCCTATAGCCCACCTGTCCCATGTGTGCACGCGTAACTGCACAGCCTCATCCCACACAGACACCCCATGGATGCACAACCCTATAGCCCTGCCCCACATATCCCATATAAACCTTCCTAACCCTATAGCTCTTTCCCACGTAGGCCATATACACCTCCCTAACCCTATAGTCCTGCCCCACTTATCCCATATATACCTCCCTAACCCTATAGTTCTGCCCCACATATTACATACACACCTCCCTGATCCTATAGCCCTGCCCCACTTATCCCATATAAACCTTCCTAACCATATAGCCCTGCCCCACACATCCCATATACACCGTCTTAACCCTATAGATGTTTCCCACATATCCCCTACACACCTCCCTAACCCCATAATTCTGGCCCACTTATCCCATAGAATCCTTCCCAACCCTATATCCCTGCCCCGCATATCCCATATACACCTTTTGCCCCTATAACCCTCTCCTACTTATCCCACATACACCTTAACTCTATAATTCTGCCCCACATACCCCATATGCATCTTCTTAACCCTACAGCACTTTCCTTCTTAACCCATATAGACTTTCTTAGCCCTATGCCTAGTGCCACATATCCTATAAACATTTCCTTAAGCCTATAGCCCTGTCCCACTTGTTCCATATACACACCTTAACCCCATAGCTCTGCCTCATTTATCCCATATACCTGTGCACAGCTTCCCACCCAACATGTCCAACAACCCTACAGTCCTGTGACACCCACCATACTGATCTACATGTGGGACACACGGATAAATAATCCTATAGCCCTGTCCCTACACAACCTGAACACACCTCCCCATTCCTGTAGCCCTGTCCCACATATCCCATCTATGGATATAACACTTCAGACCTCAAATGCACCTCACTCCCCCCACAGCCCTGTCTCTCATCCCCTACACCCCAAACCCCATAGAGATGTGTATAGACCTCCCCCAGCCACAGGAACCCCAATGCACAGCTTCACCCCTCCCTTGCTCCTTCTCCAAAGGCCAGCCTAGGACCATCCTCAGCCCTTCCCCATATTCCCAGAGCTCTGGGCATGGCAGGGATGTTCCTCCCTCGCGGCCAGAGGAACCTGAAGACATCAAAGGGACAGATCCTTGCTTTCTCCTGGCATTTTTTCAGGCTGGGAAAAAGCAGCAGAATAGGAAGGAGCCATAGATGGGGAAGTCTCCATAGTCTTCATCCCACAGGTGGGGTGGTTCCATCGGGAAAAAATAATTGCAGCCCCATCTCTGTGTGAGCACAAGGGGCTAAGCCAGAGAAAAGGAGAATCTCCTGCTCTCATGTGCTGGGACAGTGGGGACCCAAAAACTGCAGTCATTTTCCACCCATTGCTTCTGTGTCTTGTCCAGTCCTATCTCCTGGGATATGGTCACACAGGGAGTGCAGAATCAGAGAGCAAGTGCAGGAATTCAGTAGATGGGGAGAAGATCAGCATCCCTGCACATAACCTGGGCTTCACAGGAGCCTGAGGCAGGATTTGGAGGCAGAGCAAAAGGGCCATCTGCCTTCACTGAAGGGACACGGGGAAAAAGATGTCCCATGTCCACAGCTGACCATCCTCAGAGGAGGGGACCTCGGCAGCAATGCCAGCAGCGAGCCCACGGCAGCTCCAGATGGAGCCAAGCTGCTCAGCAGCCCTGGGTGCATCACAGATGGCCTGGACAGCTCTGTGCTGCTGGCTCCAGAGACCTGCCCGGAGTCACTGACAAGTTCTTTGCAGGTCTTGACTCGGTGCAGGCTCTGACCTGCTCCTCACACAAAGATTCCGAGCCTCTCTGCACCTCCCGGTGCCACCATGGCCTGGGTGGGAGAGCACCAGCACATCCTGCTGTCAGTATCTACTCAGATCCTGTTCAACACGTGACACTGAGCCTCCCTGAACTATTTCTGGTTTGGGTTAGAGCACTCTTCATAGTAAAATTAAAAAAAAAAATACTGTAGAAGTTGTAGGCAATACACAGAGCATTTTTTTTTTTTCTATGGTGCTCCTCCAGAGCTTTCTAAATGTCTGGGCCCTACTAAATGTCAGAATGTCCCATCCCTGGGAGTGTTCAAGGCCAAGTTGGATGGTGTTTGGAGCAACCTGGTCTAGTGGAAGGTGTCCCTGCACGTGGCAGGGAGTTGGAACTAAATAACCTTTAAGGTCCCTTCCAATTATTTAAGGTCCCTTCCAACCCAAACCATTCCGTGATCCCGTGGTTCTCCATCCATCCATCCATCTCATGGGACATAAATCTGTCTTCTCTGGATCAGCAGCTATTCACGTGATTTTCTCTGAGCTGTCACGTCATCTCTTGGAGACTTTCAGACCCCAGCTTTGTTCTTTGCTCTCTTTCATGCACCTTCTGACATTCCCAACACCATTCTTGGAAGGGACCAGGGGATCCAAGGCCAGTCTCATGGGAAATCTGAATGCTGTATTCTCCCTTCTATGTCCTGCTCGTATTTCCAAGAGCTACATTATTGAGTTGTTCTGTTTATCCACTGTCACTGAGAAAAATGCCTTATTTATGATGTGTACAAATAATGACAAATTCCCAGACTCCAACAACCAGTTCTGTATTCTCCTAGAAAGTATTAATTTAGCTTCACAAAATCTATTTTCCATAAGTTGATTGCTATTAATGCCTCTGTTTTAATGAGTGTGCTATTATTCAATTATAATCATAATATTACCCACAATCCCTAAATTTTTGGATCCCGTTTCAGATGAATATTGTGCCTACAACAGATGTGAGGCTGCTGTGCTTACACATACATACTCCTCTCTCCAGATTTCGAGAACTCTTCCACCTTTCTTTTCCTAAAGAAATGATCCCAAATTAGTCTTAACTTGCTGTTTTAAAATCCTCACGTTCCAAATTGCTCAGTCTTGTTACTCTTGCACACATCTCACTTTGTTGGATGATGTATAGCAGGTTTTCCAGCTGCTGGTGTAATGAAAAGTATTTCATTAGGCTGGGATGTGGATTAAGGAACCAGGCTCTCTTCCAATTACAGAATACAGGCGTTTATTGAAATTCCTGCATTATTATAAATAAATCTGTCATTTCGAGCTAGTAACAAACCAATACCATCAGGATTTATTTTGGGTTTAGTAGACTCTAAATTTTGCTTTTTATTCATCTTTGCTGTTCTGAAGAGTAAAATTCCTACATTTTTCCTTTTTTTTTTTCTCTTGTATTTTCCAAGCTTTTAATTTGCATTGCTTGCTGTCAGTTTATCCTTTGTCCAGATTTCCACAACAGCTTTTACTTTCTCTCTATAACAGACTGTTGTGGAGGTTTTTTTGCAGATATTGGTACATTTGGCTTGTGGTGGGTTTATTTTTTTTGTTAGCTGAGGGTTTTTTAGTGCTCTGTTTATCTGTTTTGTTTATGGGCTTGAGGATATCTAGAAAAGTGTTTTTAAAAGGCTCCTGATTACAGAATTGTGGAATACAGAATTGTAGAATGGTTTTGGAAGGGGCCTTTAAGATCATAGTTTTTCCAGCCTCCTGCCATGGGCAGGGACACTTTCCACTAGACCAGACTGCTCAGTGTCCCATCCAGCCTGGCCTTGGACACTTCCATCAGCTTCTCTGGAAAACTTGTGTCAGCACCTCTCTGCTCTCACAGGAAAGAATTTCTTCCCAATATCCCATCTCACCCTGGCTCTCTGGCAGTTTAAAGCCATTCCCTGCATCCTGTCACTCCAGCCCTCGTCCAAAGTCTCTCTCTAGCTCTCTTGGAGCTGCTTTAGGCACTGGAAGGGGCTCTGAGATCTCCCTGGAGCCTCTTCTTTTCCAGACTAAACAACCTCAGGTCTTCCAGCCCTTCCTTCCATCCTTAACTCTATCCTCAGCTTTTTTTTTTTTCTGTTTAAGCAGCCTTTCCCAACGAATAGAAATGCTCAAATCTCCCATTTTTAGAGGATCAAATTCATGTACCTTGCCATACACAGACACCCCCTGCCCCAAGGAACCCGGAGTTTCATCAAATGTGGGAATACATTTGCCCTCACATCACTTCCAATTCTAAAGTCCAGCTTTATTCATTTACCAGCTTTCAAAGTAGACTAGGACAGAACTGGGCCATACATCAACAGAAGTAACTTCATCCAAAAGGGAAAAAAAAGGAAATAAATCAGAAAACCAACAAGAACAGGAAACCCCAGGGAAAGTATCAGAAAACAAATAACACTCCCCAGATGCTGTGCCTGGTCTCATACTCCCATGGCAGAAAAGCTGACAGAACAGCACTGAATGCAATATCAGGATAAAATCTATCCAGGGCCAAAGCAACAGCCTGAAATCCATTTCTAGATGCACACAGAAAGTGCACAGCGATATTGAGGCAAGAAAAGAATTAAAAATTAAAATAACTACCTTTTGCTCTTCAGAGACCTGGTCTAGTGCCTGCTTATTTATCCTGTTGGACTCAAAGAACACAATTGGATCAAAGCCATCCAGTTCTTGCTTTAAAAGCTGCTATAAATCACATAAAGGATGGGTGATGTGGATGTGCTGAGTCAGGAACTTGGTGTAAATCACCTCAGAATAAGTCCAGCTACACTATTTAATGGAAAATGAAAATCTAGTCCTCATTACTACCAATGATTATTAATTAATTAGTCATTACTGGTCCTTAAACCACTCAAATGTTCCAAAGAGCATGTCCATTCCTCTGGTTTTAATCTCCTCAGAAGAATAACTTTTCTTTCATCCTTTCCTTCCTCGTTGCAAATCTCCCTAATTACCTCTTCTCGTTGCCTTGCAACCCTTTGCATACAAACACCTCTGCACCCTTTGGGGATGGAGCTTGGAGATGTGTTGGGAAAATCTATCTGGAGGTAGGAGAGCGTGGCAGAAGAGCCACAAGTCTCTTCTCACTGATTCCCAGTGTGGATGTAGAATCCTGGAATGGTTTGGGTTGGAAGGGATCTTAAGGATCACCTCATTCCACCCCTTGCCATGGGCAGGGACACCTTCCACTATCCCAGGCTGCTCCAAGCCCTGGATAATTCCAGGAATGGGGCAGCTTCTCTGGGAAACCTGTGCCAGAGCCTTACCACCCTTACAGGGAAGAATTTCTTCCTTCTATTTAGTCTGAATCTCCCCTCTTTCAGTTTTAAATCATTCTCCCTTGTCCTGTCCCTCCATCCCTTGTCCCCAGTCCCTCTCCAGCTCTCCTGGAGCCCCTTTAGGCACTGGAAGGGGCTCTGAGGTCTCCCTGGAGCCTTCTCTTATCCAGGTGAACATTCCCAGCTCTCCCACCCTGGCTGCAGAGCAGAGGCAGAGGAGCTCCAAACTTTGGAGCATCTCCAGGGCCTCATCTG
Source organism: Rhabdornis inornatus (assembly GCA_013397075.1). Lineage (NCBI taxonomy): Eukaryota > Metazoa > Chordata > Aves > Passeriformes > Rhabdornithidae > Rhabdornis > Rhabdornis inornatus. The sequence continues at coordinate 37,743 of VWZS01010060.1, read as the reverse complement.
GACTCACTCCAGCATCTCCATATCCTTCTGATGTTGGAGGTCCCACAGTTGTTCCAAGTGAGGTCTCACAATAATTCCTTGTGATTTTGGGTTGTCCCATTCCTGGTTTGTGACTGTTTGAGCCTGTCCAGCATCACCTGCTGCAGATCCCATACTGAGTACCACTAAGAGAGATCTAATGAGATTTCCCCAAGGTCCAAGGAAACACATCTGAGGGAATTTGGGTCTTGCTGGTTGCAGATACTTGCCAGACAGTGTTTGGTTTAACCATCAAGTGTTAGCAAAAGCCTCATAGTTCAGAGCAGACTTGAGATCCTAAACTCAAATTTCAAAATTCAATCACTGGATTTTGCCATATGAAGATTATTTCACTGTCAGGAGTTCAAATTACAAAGCAGATGGATTGAAAAAGGACATGTTTCACATTTGAATGCAAAATTCATTTACTGTGGGCCTGATGAAAAGGTCTAGAAGACAATGGGCTATTAAGGAGCAGGTCCATAAGGGGAAGAACATTTGTGTGTTCGTGTGTGCGTGCCTGTGGGTTCAGGTTTCATTTGTAAAGCAGTAGAAAAGCCTTTGATTCAGCCAAAAAATACACTGGGCTTGTGCTGGGAAATCCTTGCTCAAAGCTCAGAGGCAAAGAAAAAGAGCAGAATTTGAGTTCTTCACAAATATTGAATCCAGGTACACTAATTCTGGGAGCAGAATAATTTCTGGGCAGTCTCCAGAGTGGAGGCAAGAAAGAGGAAACTCTACTAAAGGGAAAACGTGGGCAGAATATTAGAGGAGAGTGTAGCCAGAGTGATTACAACTCAGTCAAAAAGGAATTGTAGAAATCCCCAAACCAGACTGGCGTAAAAAACGTTGTGTTGGGAGGGTGAGCAGGGAACCTGACGAGTTGGTTCTGTCTCCAACGTCTGTGGTCGGATTTATCTCCGGTGTAATTCCAATGATGCTGCACAGAAAAATGTCTCACCATATGTTACAACATGGCTCTGAACATTATTTGAGCACTTGATGGGGAAAAGCAATTAAGCACTGTCTTGTAGATTTAAACAGGAGCTAAGCACATGCTTAAGGACTTTCTCAAACAGAAATGCTGCTCTGAGCAGGAATTCACACAAATGGAGAGCTTTTGTTGTGGGAAGAGCCATGGAGCAGGGAGAGTTTTTAAAACTGGGGTAGATATTTGGGATCTGAGAACTACAAGGAACCTCCAGACGTTTTTTCCAACCCAAACAGCTCTGTGGTTCTCTGGCTGTTCTTGTTCCACATGGGCCATTCCCCTTTCTCCAACCAGGCGAGTGCTTGGCACGGGTCCAGCTGGCAGATTGATTATTAATTTGGAGAACAAACCAGAGATGAAGTCAAAGTTAATCCTTTTTTGTGGGATTCCCAAAAGCAATTTTCATTTCCAGCCAAAGGCTGCCCCAAAGCGCCTTTCAGACATTTTGGCTCTGCACAATAGCCTGGGACACAAAAAAAGCCCCTGCAATCATATTTCTGCAAAAAGTGTCTCAGAGTCACTGTGCAGGACCTTGGGGCTGAATTAAAGAGTGGATGGTTCCTAAGAGAAAGGGACATGAAAAGGTTTGCAGCTTTGGAAAAAAATAGGCTGATTAAAAATAAAATAAAATAAATCTTTGATTGGCTGCTAAAGCAGTTACAAAGGTTCTCATGCCAAAGAGGTAAATGCTGAAATTCATTAAACACGAAGCTAAGTATGGGCTTAAATCAATCTTTAACACTGAAGCTGCTTGGAATGTTTGAGACACAGTCAGTACAAAAGCAGTGATCACGCTTTGCTTAGTTGAGACCTTCCTAAGAACTAAATAAAACCAGCAAAACTCTTTCACTGAGGTCATTCTGTTATCCAAGAGATAATTTTCCCTTTCTGTGATCAATCCACTGGTTCAAAGACAGGCTGAGCTCTCAGTTATGCTGCTGAAAATCCTGAGAGACATCTCACACATTCAGCAAGGCAGTGCAGGCTTATTGGAGCAAAACCAAACCTCCTGGAAAAATCCTGCACTTCTGAGTCTCTGAATTTGAAATGTAGCACAGGTTTGGTAAATCCATGTAGCTCAAAAATGAAATCTGAAGTTCCAATGAAATAAAGGATGGCCCAGCAATTTACCTACATTCATCTATGGAAATCAAGCATCATCAAGTTATTTAGCTCAAAGCCAAGAAAGCCAAATGTGTCCTGGGCTCCTGGGTTGGATCCGCATGGTGTGGGCAGGTCAAAGGGGAGCATTCTCCCCCTCTGCTCTGGGGAGACCTGACCTGGACTGCTGAATTCAGTCCTGGGATCCTCAGCACAGGAAAGACCTGGACCTGTCGGAATAAGTGCAGACGAAGCCGTGGACATGCTCCAGAGGCTGGAGCCCCTCTGCTCTGGAGACAGGATGGGAAAGCTGGGATTGTCCAGCCTGGAGAAGAGAAGGATCCAGGGAAACCTCCAGGAGAGCTGGAGAGGGGATTTGGACAGGGGAATGGAGTGACAGGGCAAAGTTTAAAACTGAAAGAGGAGAGATTTAGACTAAATAGAAGGAAGAAATTCTTCCCTGTGAGGGTGGTGAGGCCCTGGCACAGGTTGCCCAGAGAAGCTGTGGCTGCCCCATCCCTGGAAATGTCCAAGGCCAGGTTGGATGTGACTTGGAGCACCCTGGGATAGTGGAAGGTGTCTCTGCCTACATGGAATGAGATGAATTTGAAGGTCCCTTCCAAACCAGCCCATTCTATGAGAAGGAAACTGAGGCACGCAGAGGAGATACAAATGGATCCAGACCTGTAAGAGTCACAGAGCTCTGACATTTGGAATAAGCAGTCAATAAATATGTCCCCACATCCCTTAGCTGAGTTTCCCGATTTCTTTATAGAAATTAAAGCAAAACAAAACAAAACAAAAACACTATAAAACTTCCTGCTAAACTACTCAGATTACTCAGTTTCCTTACAAGTTTTCCTTTGCATTGATGCCCTTTTTCTCACCTCTACCCCAGGAGCACAGGCCTGGTACTGAACAGAACAATATTCAGTCTGAAAGGATCAACAATCAGAGCAGCAACTATTAGTAAATTAGCTCTTTAGGAAAAAATAAAAGAAAATTGAGACTGTGGAAAAGTAAGAAAAAACATACTCTTGATCCAGTTGCTTGGTACAAGGAAAATTAAACCAGAGCAGGAATATTAATTTATTTTTTCAGAGACCCCTAATTCAAGGTGGTTTGGGGTGATTTCCTTCAGAACTGACAGAAGCAGAATAAAAGTAACAGTGATTTAAGGAAAGATTTGTGACTTGTGGGAAATTAGGAACATTTGGGATTTCCTTTTTAAGTGTGTCGGAGACAGGGACAGGAAAAGATACAAGGAGGTGACAAGCAAGCCCTTTGCCCAGCTGTGAACTCATGAACAGAGCAAACTGAATTACAGCATTTTCAGGGGACAAGGTTACTTTCCATCTGCAAATTAGGCCCAGAAATTTAAAAAAAAAAAATTAAAAAAAAAAAAATAAACAGCCCATATGCAGCCTCTAGTCTGAAGCCTTAATTAACATAAACAATGTTCAAACACACAAATAAATAGATAATACAATTGAAATAAAACATATGGCTGGCTAAATACCCCAAAAATTATCTAGACATAATCTTTTCAGGCACCAGAAGTGCAGCTGACGCTGAGCTCTAATGATTCTCATCACAAGGACAGACCATCCCCCCCCAGAGGGAATTCAGCACTTCCCACCATCATCACCCTGCTGGGTCTGGATTCTGCCTTTCAACTCCAGAGCTTGTGGTGGACAATTAATGAGCACTTCCCTTCTTTACAACCCTGCTCCACTGCTCCAGAAGAATGCAGGAATCATCTNCAGCATTTTCAGGGGACAAGGTTACTTTCCATCTGCAAATTAGGCCCAGAAATTTAAAAAAAAAAAATTAAAAAAAGAAAAAAAATAAACAGCCCATATGCAGCCTCTAGTCTGAAGCCTTAATTAACATAAACAATGTTCAAACACACAAATAAATAGATAATACAATTGAAATAAAACATATGGCTGGCTAAATACCCCAAAAATTATCTAGACATAATCTTTTCAGGCACCAGAAGTGCAGCTGACGCTGAGCTCTAATGATTCTCATCACAAGGACAGACCATCCCACCCCAGAGGGAATTCAGCACTTCCCACCATCATCACCCTGCTGGGTCTGGATTCTGCCTTTCAACTCCAGAGCTTGTGGTGGACAATTAATGAGCACTTCCCTTCTTTACAACCCTGCTCCACTGCTCCAGAAAAATGCAGGAATCATCTCTTGAAGGAAGGACTTGTGCCATGGCTTGGTCTCCAAGGAGCTGCTTCAATCCAGGTTGTGTTGGATGGGATTGCAATAATTTGGTTTAGTGGAAGGGGTCCCTGTCCATGGCAGGGATGGAACTGGGTTATCTTTAAGGTCCCTCCAACCCAAACCATTCTGTGGTTTTATGATTCAGTGCACAAGGAAGGGTGAAGCGTACTTGACTTTCTGCCGTTAAATTTTTCCTTTGTTTTTTCTTTTTTTCTGTGATTGATTTGCAGTCACGGGCTTCTGGTTTTACTATTTCACTAGTTTTTAGGGATTTCTGAGTTCTTTTTTGTTTCTTATTTCTTGGCCTGGGGATTTTTTTTAGTTTTTAGCTGCTTTTGTTGCTTTTGTTTTTTTAGGGAGGTTTCGATTTTGACAGGTTTTTCCTCACACAGGGCACCACTGTGTTGAGATTTATTTTTTTTTAGGGTTGGGATTAAATAAGTGAGATGGTATTTCTTGTTTGGACTTAGATGTTTATTAGTTTTTATTTATATTACAGTTTCACAAACTGTGAGTTTTACAGTACTTTAAGCTAATAAACTAAATATGGAGCTTGGTTTTTTTTTACAAGGCTTTTTAAGAGCAAACTGTTTAATTATTAAATACTATTTAAACTATTTTTACTTTAACTTAATAACTTTTTACTTTTAACTTAATAAATTTGTGGCCCACAATGTGGATGTTTTTACTTAATTATACAATATTACTTAAACTTATGAAGAAGAAGGTGAAAAAGAAGTAGTTTTTGCTCTAAAACTTTAATCTTCCTGTATATATCTTACTGTATTCTAAAACTCTAAACTTTAAGTTTTTCACCATGTGATATTACACACTATTATTCAAACTACACACTTACAATCCCAGTTCTATTATTCAATTTTGGAAGCTTTCTCCACGGCTTCAGGTCAAATGCACTGTTTTCCCGGGGGTCAGTACTTGTTAGCACAGAAAGTCTAAAATTCTCAGTGACCAGGGTTCCAGCAGGTGGGATGGGGGAGAAATTTGCCACTGGGCGCACAGCCAATTTCCTTGTGCTCCAAAGTTCTTTCTCAAAGGCAGTCACAGGACAGATATTGCATTGGGATGAGCCCCCAGAAGGATTCCTCTGTCCCATCCAATATTCTAAACGTGTCAGAATTTTCATTCAGAAAATGTGACACCATGGACTAAGCAGAGGAGAAATGGAGAAACCAAAGGCACCCAGCCTTGTGTCCTTGGTCTCTAAATGAGAAATCGATGTGGAAATCCCTGTCAGGTGTCACAATGTTCCAAACCAGCTCAAAAGCCCCTGATCATAAAAGTCACGGGAATATTCCTTCCTGACCCATCTCTGGGAGTGTCCAAAGCCAGGCTGGACAAGGCTTGGAGCAACCTGGAATAGTGGAAGGTGTCCCATGGTAGGGACTTGGAACTGGGTGATCTTTAAGAACCCTTCCAACCCAAACCATTCTGTGATTGAATTACCCCAGTTCTAGTGGTTGTTTAATAATTACAAACCTGGTGGCTCCCACAGCATCTAATTAGGACCAGAACTTGAAGTATCATGAAGGGTTTTTTTGTTTGTTTTGGTTTAGGGGTGTTTTGTTGTTTTTTTATTTTGTTTTGTTTTGTTTTGTTTTCTTTAAGGAATATTCCAAGTATTTTTGTCTTGTGGGTTTTTTCCTCCTTTAAAAGGATGACATTTTCCAGCTCCTCTACAGAACCCTGTGAAAAAGAAGCAGAAAAGCCGACAGCTCCCTATAATCCCTTGGCTTCACGGCTTTAAGAAGAAAAAAGGAAAATAATTCTCATATTTAGCCACACTGCAAACTGTGCTATCATCAGGTCAGCTCATGGCAGTGGCTGCAGGAGATGACCTTGGACTGCTTCCATTGAATCATCAAATCATGGAATTGTTAAGCTTGGAAAAGATCCTTAAAATCATCAAATCCAACCGTCAACTATGTTCACTACTAAA
>VWZS01010060.1:0-31044 GCA_013397075.1 Rhabdornis inornatus | reverse complement strand
TTTAGTGGAAGGGGTCCCTGTCCATGGCAGGGATGGAACTGGGTTATCTTTAAGGTCCCTCCAACCCAAACCATTCTGTGGTTTTATGATTCAGTGCACAAGGAAGGGTGAAGCGTACTTGACTTTCTGCCGTTAAATTTTTCCTTTGTTTTTTCTTTTTTTCTGTGATTGATTTGCAGTCACGGGCTTCTGGTTTTACTATTTCACTAGTTTTTAGGGATTTCTGAGTTCTTTTTTGTTTCTTATTTCTTGGCCTGGGGATTTTTTTTTAGTTTTTAGCTGCTTTTGTTGCTTTTGTTTTTTTAGGGAGGTTTCGATTTTGACAGGTTTTTCCTCACACAGGGCACCACTGTGTTGAGATTTATTTTTTTTTAGGGTTGGGATTAAATAAGTGAGATGGTATTTCTTGTTTGGACTTAGATGTTTATTAGTTTTTATTTATATTACAGTTTCACAAACTGTGAGTTTTACAGTACTTTAAGCTAATAAACTAAATATGGAGCTTGGTTTTTTTTTACAAGGCTTTTTAAGAGCAAACTGTTTAATTATTAAATACTATTTAAACTATTTTTACTTTAACTTAATAACTTTTTACTTTTAACTTAATAAATTTGTGGCCCACAATGTGGATGTTTTTACTTAATTATTTACTTAAACTTATGAAGAAGAAGGTGAAAAAGAAGTAGTTTTTGCTCTAAAACTTTAATCTTCCTGTATATATCTTACTGTATTCTAAAACTCTAAACTTTAAGTTTTTCACCATGTGATATTACACACTATTATTCAAACTACACACTTACAATCCCAGTTCTATTATTCAATTTTGGAAGCTTTCTCCACGGCTTCAGGTCAAATGCACTGTTTTCCCGGGGGTCAGTACTTGTTAGCACAGAAAGTCTAAAATTCTCAGTGACCAGGGTTCCAGCAGGTGGGATGGGGGAGAAATTTGCCACTGGGCGCACAGCCAATTTCCTTGTGCTCCAAAGTTCTTTCTCAAAGGCAGTCACAGGACAGATATTGCATTGGGATGAGCCCCCAGAAGGATTCCTCTGTCCCATCCAATATTCTAAACGTGTCAGAATTTTCATTCAGAAAATGTGACACCATGGACTAAGCAGAGGAGAAATGGAGAAACCAAAGGCACCCAGCCTTGTGTCCTTGGTCTCTAAATGAGAAATCGATGTGGAAATCCCTGTCAGGTGTCACAATGTTCCAAACCAGCTCAAAAGCCCCTGATCATAAAAGTCACGGGAATATTCCTTCCTGACCCATCTCTGGCAGTGTCCAAAGCCAGGCTGGACAAGGCTTGGAGCAACCTGGAATAGTGGAAGGTGTCCCATGGTAGGGACTTGGAACTGGGTGATCTTTAAGAACCCTTCCAACCCAAACCATTCTGTGATTGAATTACCCCAGTTCTAGTGGTTGTTTAATAATTACAAACCTGGTGGCTCCCACAGCATCTAATTAGGACCAGAACTTGAAGTATCATGAAGGGTTTTTTTGTTTGTTTTGGTTTAGGGGTGTTTTGTTGTTTTTTTATTTTGTTTTGTTTTGTTTTGTTTTCTTTAAGGAATATTCCAAGTATTTTTGTCTTGTGGGTTTTTTCCTCCTTTAAAAGGATGACATTTTCCAGCTCCTCTACAGAACCCTGTGAAAAAGAAGCAGAAAAGCCGACAGCTCCCTATAATCTCTTGGCTTCACGGCTTTAAGAAGAAAAAAGGAAAATAATTCTCATATTTAGCCACACTGCAAACTGTGCTATCATCAGGTCAGCTCATGGCAGTGGCTGCAGGAGATGACCTTGGACTGCTTCCATTGAATCATCAAATCATGGAATTGTTAAGCTTGGAAAAGATCCTTAAAATCATCAAATCCAACCGTCAACTATGTTCACTACTAAACCACATCGTCAAGTGCAACATCCACACATTTTTTTGACCTCTCCCAGGGATGGTCTCTCCACTACTTCCCTGGGCAGCCTTTTCCAATGCTTGACCACCCTTTCCATGAAGAAATTTTTCCAAATATCCAATCTAAATCTCCACTGGTGCAACTTGAGGCTGTTTCCTCTTGTGCTCTCATTTGTTCCCTGGGGGAAATATCTGATACTCACCTCACTACAAGCTCCTTTCAATCTGTTTCCACAACAGATCAACAATTTATCCATCCAAGTCTTTATCCTCTGCTCTTAAATTTCTTATTGTTATCCAAAGCCAAAAACACCTTTACAGCATTTCTGGGATCCCTTCAGTGTAAGAAATCCAGGCCATAACTCCAAGATTAGGAGTTATGAGTAAGATTGCAAATAAGATTTATAAATAAAATAAAAATTGTGTACTATTATAAATAAATTTTATAAATACTATATATTTTGGGGCAAAGCTGCCCCATTGGATCTTTTCTGCTACACCACAGTATCAGAACAATAAAAATGATAGAACCATCAAATAGTTTGGGTCAAAAAAGGTGTTTAAGTCCCACTGATAACACGGAACTGCAAAACCTACCACTAAACTGTGTCCCCAAGTGCCACATCTACACATCTTTTAAATCCCTCCAGTGTGGGTGATTCAACCAATTCCCTGTCTTGCCTAAACTCATTGGGTATCAAGATCACCTTGGGAAAAAGGTGAAAACGGGAGCTACTGTGAAAATATTGTTGGCCCTTTCTGAAGCTGGCTTTTCCAAGTGGAGGGAAGCATATCAGTGGGACAAAAGGGGGATGGAAAGATGAGCAGGAGGATGGCTGCTCTCATTATCACATAGGGCTGCTTTCCAGCAGAGGACAAGGTGAGGGCAGTGAGTGATGGATCTGCCTCCCTCCCACCCCTACGTGGCATTCACTGCTGCTTTACCCAGGCCTTGCAGGATGCTTCTCTCCAGGGGCAGCTCCTCGGGTGTCCTTGAGCTTGCATGGAAATGTTTTGGGAGGTCCTGCATGGCAAGAACCAGAGTCAGGGCTGGGCTGTTGTGCCCTTGTTGTACCACCCTGCAGGACCCTCCTGAAACTGTTTGAGCAAACGTGTTGTGTGCATGTTCCAGCTGGACACAAAGATGTTCAGCTCACTCCCTCAGTTTCCATGTCACCTTTCCTGCTGTAACTTCCCAATTACCACGAGATGCCAGAGACTTGGGGCTGGTTTTGCAGTTATTCCCTCTCCGGCTAGGAAGGATCAAACTGGATCATGGCCCAAAAGATGGGACTCAGCTTTTCTGTTTAGAAAAGGATGCGGCTCCACATCAGGAATTAACCTGCAGCTGGTCCAGGCAATCCTCTTTCTCTGCCCTGAATAACAGCCAGTTATCCTATAATCACTGCTGAGAAACTGGGAAATTTTTCTGTTTTCACAGAAAACAACAATCAATGCACCCAAAGGATGAGCAGCAGCTTTGTCACGTGTACCAAAAATATTCCATGGAAAATCCTCCAAGGAGCTGAGTGCATTAGCAGGATCCACCATCTCCTGCACCTGGACATTGTGGTCCCATGCTCAAACCTCATGGGAAAGATGGGAAGAATGAGAAAACAAGGTAGGGAATGCTTCCGCTGAGCATAGCAGGTGCCAATGGAAATGTAGGACATTGCAGCCAGCAGTGAACGAGCTGGAAATGCTCCCTTTGGCTGCTCAAGGATGTACAAATGCACTTGGATTAAAGGCTGGGAGAGCAATGCAAATACCTGGGAGGAGATGTCTCACTCACATCCTCTGTTCTCATGTGTCCTGTTCGCTGCTCAGCACTTCCAACTCAGTGGATGACCCCAACAGAGCCTAAAATCCCTCAGAGCCCCCAAACCAGACCTCAGGGGAACAGAAGGATTGAGAGGACCACAACCATCATCCCATGGTTGCTAACACCCAACCCTGGCAGTGGGATGGTCCACTTGGGGATTTTGAACCAAAAATCTCTGATGCATGGGCCTGAAAGAAGAGAGGGAGATGGAACTTTGTTGTTAGCTCTGAGCAGAGAGCCTGCAAGTCCCAGCTCTGGTCCAGATCTCCTGTCCCTTGTGCCCTCTGTTCTTTAGCCTCCCCCTTTCTGAAATATCCATCTTCCAAGCTTTCTATGGCAAAGCCAGGGATGGAGACACAGGCACATTGCCTCTTGTCTATCTCTAAACAGCACTTCCCAAAAGAGCAAACAAACAGTGCTGCCAACATCCCAGCCCTGTCTCCGAGAGTACAGGAGGCCCCAGGGCCAGGTTGGGAAGAAGGATGGCTCTCCTGCTACCAAAACCCCAGCTCCAGGGGATGCTGCTTCTCAGAAACCTAAATCAGAACATTTTAATGGCTGAGTGCAGGGCTAGAGGATAAAGAGACAAAGAAAAATAAATCAGGCGGATGACAGAGGGACTGGGAATGGGAGGAGGTAGCAGACGGTAAAAGAAATTAAATCAAGAAGCCGAATTAAGGTGCTGCAGGCAAAGATGAAGATGCTGGATTAGAGATTAACCGTAACCACGATGGAATTGTGGCCCTTTAAAGGTACAAATTGCTTCAATGCATTTCACAAAACCCACACAAATCTCCTAAGAATAAAGTTTTCACAGATGCAGCAGTAACAGAGATATCTGGACCTAAGAACTCTGGATGGCTTCACGCTCTGGTGTTTCCAGCTGAGAAGGGGAATTAAAAGCAGAGGAAAGGCAATCAACCTAAAGAATTGAAAGCCCTGCACTGAAGTAAAGGAGGGGGGATGCAAGCAGCCATAGAGAAGGGTTTGGCACTGTACAGATAAATTCTGGGGCTATACTCAAATCACTCTGAATCCAAGGGAGCTGCCCCCCCTTTGGGGCTGTCTGCTCACTGAGCATTTCCTAATTTATCTCCTGCCAGCCAGCTCCAAAGGAATGGTGGGTGAGCTCCACGTGGGAATGCACCTTTCACACCTGCTCCTTCACAGCCCAAAGGAAGAGACAGCTCAGCCAACATCCCCATCAAAGAGGAGCAGGTGGAGCAGGTTCACCCCTTGGCTCCAACCCTGGGAGCAGAGGATCCTCATCCCATCACAGCACATCAGGTTTTTGTACTGCTGCACATTCCCATTCTGGGATCTCTGCGAGAAAGGTCTCTCATGCGTTGCCACCTCCTTTTAGCACCAGTAACTCACATTTTCCACTGGAGTATCTAAGACCCTGCTCCTGGGACAGTGAGGGGCATGGAGGAACTGGATGGGGTCATGAGGTTCAGTTTTTTAAAACCCTGAGGTGTTTTTTTCAAACATTCTGATGAGAGTTTCCTGGGTGATACAGACTTAGGAGCACCCACAAAAGAAGTATGGAATGATTTGGGTTGGAAGGGGCATTTGAAGCTCATTGTAATGAGCAATGGCCAGATTAGACCAGGTTGCTCAAAGCTGCATCCAACCTGACCTTGGACACTTCCAGGGATGGGGCAGCCACAACCTGGCTGTGTGAACCTGTCTCTTACAGTACAACCCTTCACCTGGGACAAACACAGCCTTGAGCCTCTCTGTTCCTGGCAGGATTCCCACGAGCAGAACCTCAGGGAAACATCAAAATCAAACTCAACATGCACTTCAAGCCTCCAGCTGGACATCAGAGAGCTCTGAGCCAGGTGAGAGTAGGACAACACAGGTACACACCCGCACACAGACATGGGGATGCTGCTCTGAAGATGAGAAGGTTTAGTCAGTGTGAGCTCAGCTCACTGCACTTTTTTTCCCTGCCACTGCTTTCCTTTGCTCCTTCCTCTCCCTTTGGCCTCCTTTTCCTCTGCACTCCACGAAATGAGCATTTCATGCAAATGGAGCAGCCAAGTGAAGCTGAGCTGGCAGCTCCTTGAACACATGGAATGCCTCCCTCGTTCCCAGCTCGAATTTCGGAAAGCAACATCTGCCTGCTCCTGAAGGTCATTTGGATCCTGGATCAGGGATGCTGCACCACCTCCTCATTGCTATGCTGTGCCTGGAGCAGCCATAAATGTCCTGTCACATGAAATGCTGCTTCATTACAAATTTTGGGAGGGAGGGGACAAATAAAATGCAGAGCAAACGGCAAAACCCCACTCTGACGGGACCAGTGTGATTTCTGCCCTTACTTATGTGGTTACCGAAAAGAATCCAGAGGCTTTGCTTTGGATCTGCATTTGCACAAGGGGAGGAAACCTATGGGAAATCGACATTATGCTAATGCAGTGAGGGGGCTGGCACAGTCGTGGCTAAATAAACGCTAATAAATAAATAAATGCTGATGTTTAAGATCGTGCTGCCCCCTCTCCTTGAACAAGCCGTTCCCAGCCCTCCTGGGGACTGATCTGATGTTTTATCACCAGGGGGGTCCTTGTAAACATCTCCCCAGTGGGCAGGGCCCGGATGGATCAGAGGGAAGAGGGTGAGATCCCTAGGGAGGAGTGGGAATGTATTGGCAGTGAGGCAGCTGGATTCAGGCTGCCAGAAATGGTACCTTGTCACAGCTTGGCAGCTGTAAGGATGCAGGGATGCAGGGATGCAGGGATGCAGGGAGCCACTGGCAGCAAAGCAGAGGATTGTAGTGAAGCTGGAAAGCAGCAGAGCAAACTTCCCTTCTCCAGCCTGCACGGGCAGGAGCTGCAAACACAAATCAAGCTCCAGACCTGCAAAGCTGGCAGAGGTTTTCCTGCAGGAAGATTTCTCCTGCTGTACAATCCCAGTGGTTTTAAGTGGACTGCACGACTGTGGTTGGGTCTGCTCTAATTCCTGCTTTTCTGCCATGGATGTCTGGGAGGAAAGGCATGCAGACACAGCACCCCAGCAATTTCACAAGGAGCAGGAATAAGGAGCAGGTGCTGAGCGGAGCAACATGGATCTGCTTGTGCTTTTCTCAGGAAAGCAGGTCATGAGGGAGGAGGGGGAGTCATTTCCCAGCATTGCTACTGCAAATGTGTTTAACCAAAGCCACGCTGGTACCCAAATGCTCTGCCAGCCCCTCTGGAGCTCATGCAAAGAGGGATTGCTATCAAAATCTTCTAAAGCCACTTTCTGCTAATGAAAATGGCTTGCAGAGATACAAGCTGGTGGAAACCTCTCTACTCCCAGGAAAATTTCTCCATTAGGCTTTCTCCTCTCTCCTCCCCATCCTGCTGTATCTCTGTACATCTGGAATCAGAAAGGACAGAGAGTTCCCCAAAAAAACTCAGGCAGTGGACTTGGCTTCTATTCTATTCTATTCTATTCTATTCTATTCTATTCTATTCTATTCTATTCCATTCCATTCCATTCCATTCCATTCCACTCCATTCCGTTCCTATTTTCAGTGACACCCCTACCTTCAGCCACCCACCTTTCCCAAACTGGACAGATGTTGCAGCATCTGTGCAAGCTCACACTCAACTGACTGCTGTGCATTATGTGCTGAGGTTCAGTTAAGCTGCAGTGACAGGTTTGGGAGAGCATTCATCCCAAAGGGAGTTCTGACTTCCCACTTAGTGAGAAGATGTGGAATATTCCTCAGCTAATTAAATACTTGCCAATTATAAGGCAGCACCAATGATGGTTGTGCTGGCTAAAGCAATTTTTACTGAAAAATGTCTCCGCTGTCCTGTCTGGGGTTTGCAGCACCAGGAGTTGCCTTTTTTGCAGGAATTGCTGATGGTGCAGCAGCAGGCACAGTCCTAGGGGTGAAATGTCCTTTATTTCCTGCCCATCCACCCCCCTCCCCACAACCTGCCCAGCAATAAAATGCACATAAACCAGTGCCAAACACATCCATCTCTGCCTCCTCCCTTGGCAGGGTGATCATTTCAGCCTTTCCTCTGCACCTCCTGCAGACCTGAACAGATTCCCTGGGCTCTGCTTCCACACTGAACATCCTTCCAGAGGGAAAACCAGCTCCTGACGCTCAAAGGCTTGTGTTGCAGGGATCAGGTTTGGGTCTATAGCTCCCAAGCTGGGAAATTCAGAAGTCCCCCTGAGACTCGCTGGTATCTCATGGATTAAGCCAATAAGAACTGAATGCACTCAAACCTCCTGGCACTCTCTTTGCCAGGGCCCAGGGGAGGCAGGGAGCACAAAGCCAGGCAGGATCACCATCACAGATGAAATGCAGAATCCCAGCAGGAAGCTTTTATCCCCTGGCTCAGGACTGCTCATTGTCAGAGTGCTTCCTCCGAAAGCCAAGCTGGCACCTGGAGCCAGGAATCTCCAAAGGAGGAGATCAGATTGCAGAGGGTGGGAAAAGGGAGATTCCTGCTGCTGCAGCTCCTTCCATCCCAGCCAGGAAAGTGGGTAGAGGGGAATGTCCAGAGGAGAGAAGCAGATAAGCATCAGAATAAGGAATAAATGAATAAACAGGGGAGATCTTGCAGAGAAGAAACTTTCTGGAGCCACCAAGGAAGCAGAACAAGTTGGGGAGAGAGACAGAGAGCCTGGAAATCGAAGCGGGTCTGAGTGTGTGGAGAAAGTTGATCAGAACATTTAGTTTGACACTCAGGAGTCCTGAAAGGAAAAAAAAGTTTGGAAACCAGAGTGCTGAGGTGTAAATCTGGCTGTTTTCTCCCCAGCCCCTCTGAAATGTCCCTGCCAACACTGCTGGCTCCTGAATCAAGGTCATCCACACAGACTGAGCAGCGAGCAGACAGGTAGGTTAGGACCAAAGGGATGAAGCTGCTGGTCCCAGCCTTCACCTGCCCAAGGGTAACAGAATTGAGCAGGAAAAGTACAGTGGATGTGACAGCTTCCACTCCATCCTCCTGTTTGATCTTCCTTTCTTTCCTGAGATGACAGGCAGTGTCAGAGTGAAGGAGCACTGCTCACATGCTGCGGGCTCCCAGGCCACCTCTTCTGAAAGATTTTCTGGGGAGGGAGGGAGGCCAGGAGGACAAAAATAAATGCTCCTTGTTCAGGGGACCTGAGAGCGGGTCCCCACATCACTCCTGCTTCAGAGCAGCAGAAAATGTTCTGAGAGTTCCTGTCAGTTCTGCTGCATTTTGAAGCCATCTCACCCCTGCAAGCCTCCAAAGCAAAATGACACTTGTCATTGGACCAACACTGCTCCCTCCTAAACCCTCCAAAAACACTAATCTGGGCAAAGGCAAATGTAAAAGAAATCTCAGAGCTTTAAGTGACCTAGAAAAGGAGATTTTTTTTTTTTTTGTTCAGCTCCAGTTGCAATAGCAGCACATTGAAAGCTGTGAAATGCTGGGGCATGACAGTAATAGGAGTCATGTAAGTCCTGGTTCACAGACGGCAGAGGGAACAGGCAGGACAATCCCAGCTGCCTCCCAGATCCCAGGAGGAGCTGGCAGAACTGGCAATTAGCAAAAGCATCTTTTGCACTTGTAAACTGAAGGAGTTGAGTAGGAATGAGCTGGGAAACCGGGAAACGCCCGGTGCTGTGATACCGTTTCTAACAACACTTGTGAGGTGCTGATGCCTGAGTGGAGACAAACACAGCAGCCCTCCAGAAGCAGGGGTGGAGAGGGGGAGTTCTTTTTATAGCTACCTGGGAAAAAAACCAAACACATTTTTGTCCCATAAACAGGATATTCCTGGGAGCACCGTGGTGGAATGCACCTCACTATCACTTCAAAGTGAATTTTAGGAAGCATTTCTTTACACAGAGGGTTGTCAAACACTTGAACAGGCTTCCCAGAGAGGTGGTCAATGTCTCAGATGTCAGTATTTGAGAGGGATTTGGAAAACTCTCTTAATAGGTTTTGGATAGGCCTGAACTGCCTGGGCAGTTGGAGTTGATGATTGTTTGAAGTCCCTTCTAACTTTCAATTCTATTCTATTCTATTCTATTCTATTCTATTCTATTCTATTCTATTCCATTCCATTCCATTCCATTCCATTCCATTCCATTCCATTCCATTCCATTCCATTCCATTCCATTCCATTGCTAATTCTGAGATTCTTCCCCTGTCCTGTTCCAGGTCTCTCATTCAAAACATCTTCAGTCTCCCCCTCACCCTGAGTTGTTTCTCTTGGGGACAAGCAGCAGATTCTCTCCTAGGACTCATCAGTGCAACTTTAATGACTGAAAAAATCCTTGGGCTGCAAGGCAGGCACAGCCATGTGTGTGCTTTCCCTATCCCTGCATTCACACTGGATCTCCATGTCTTGGGCATGTTTAAATTACACCTTAGGCATCAAAAAATCCCTTCCCTCCAGGTACCTTTGTAGCTGAAGGATGATTTTCCCAGCCAGGACCCAGATCCTGCAGTAATATTGGACACAGGGAGCTGCCTCCCCTCTCCTTGTGTTGTTCCACATGCAGCAGCTCTGGAGACACCTTCTTCTTGAAGCTGCTGGATTTTTGGCATTTGTATCATGGAGTTCTGCCTCCCTCATCACTACCAGTAACCAAACAGTCCCTTGGAACATATTTTAAATGTCAGGAACCTCTCCAGCACTGTTTTGACCAATACACGGGATACCAGGACTGGAAAAGATCTGTCTAAACACAATTCCCAGCAGCACTGATACATTACAGCAGCTTCAATTTGGGCTTGTGTGGAAGATTAAAGGTAAAGATATCCCAGCTGACAGCCAAAAAACCTGCACCAGCCTTGTGCCCAGGCCCCAGCCTAGGATTATGTGTGAAAAAAAATCACATGCATATTGATAATCCCTGGGATAATCCTGTGCAGTGCCCTTGAAGCTGTCAGGAGCCTTGCTGAGGTTTGAAGGATGTTTAGCATTCCTCAAAATTTGACATATGAGCTCTACTATGAGCACCATTAAATAAATAATCACCACAGCTAAAAATGAAGATCATTCTCTTGGATCCCAGCTCCCCTGGGCTCCTTTTCTCCCAGCACAGGCCACAGTTAACTTTTATTTAGAGCCACCAGCAGAGCTGTGAGAGAGGGCAGGAGACCTGAGTTGTGGCTGTGCTCTGCTCCTCCTGGGTGACAGAGAATAAATCCCTCCCTGGGTTTCTCCTTCCCCACCTGAAAATGACACAGTTCAGGTTCTGGGGACAGCCCATCACTCACCAGTGCAATTATCACCTTTTCCCTTTTTGTCTCCTTGGCTGGCTGGTGGTGGATTGGATCCATCACCCAAAAATTAGAGGGACTGATGTGCTTCCCACCCATTTTGCTGCCTGCACTTCCATCCTCAGCAGCAAGAAAGGCTCACCTCAAACCTGGGAAGATCAAGGTTCTTGCTGGGTCAGGCTTCAGGCCACCACCATAAAATCATAGAGTGGTTTGGGTTGGATGGGACCTTCAAGATCATCTCATTCCAACACCTTTCCATGGGCAGGAACACCTTCCACTATCCCAGGTTGTTCCAAACCCCATCCAACCTGGCCTTGGACACGTCCAGGGATGGGGTAGCTTCTCTGGAAAACTTGTGCCAGGACATCCCCACCCTCACCCTGCCATGCACCAGGCTCTGGCAGAGGGTGAATTTATTCCCTCAGAGACAAGCAGCAAACCCCCTCCTGACATGCCACCAACATCCCACATGTCCATTAAACCCCCTGGAGATGCAGCTCTGGCCTGAAGCAGAAGGGAGCTCTGGGAGATGAACACTCATCTTCCAACTGGTCAGCGCTGTAATCGAATTAAAGGATTTGCAAAGCCCTGGAAAGAGCGTTGACAAGTCTGAAAATTGTTCTAGTCTGTGAAATTGGGCTTTCTGACCTCGCTGCATCAGTTATTTTTCCTGACTGAGGGTTAAAGTGCATCCAAATAAATCTGATGGACAGGACACAGAGGATTTGTCCTCTCCAGGGGTTTCGCTCATTGCCTTCCAGGAGGGCTACTGGGAGAATCTGTCAAGCTCCACACCAAGTTGGCTGTCAGAGCAGGTTGGATATTCCATGTTTTTGCTAATCCTCTCTGCCATGGGGCCAAGAGGCCACAGAGAGCTCAGATGGGATGCACAGGTTGGTGTCTTGTGCCCTCATGTGAGCAATCTCACAGTGATGGCCTTGAGTCATTCCACCTCATGAAGACCAAAATTCACGTGGTGACACTCCCTGCTGCCCACACAGAACAAAAAACAGGATGGGAGCTCCTCTGGGTGACCAGTCTGACCATCAAACTCACCTTTAGACAGCCAGTTCTCAGTGATAAATAGGAATACTTATTTTTGCTCACTAAAAGGAGCTCCTTGCTCCCAGATTTCCTGACATTTCAAGGAGCTGTCTGATGTTATTTAGCACAGCAGACTCAGGGAAAACTGAGGCACAAAGCTTACACTGATTTACCCAGACACACAGAAAGTTCATCACTAGACAAGGGCTGCATCCCAGGCACTGTGGCCTCTTTTTGCTGCTGTTTTAGCAGAACATTTCATCTTCTAGCATGGTGCACAAGCAGTCAGGTGAAAATGAACACAAGTCCTTTCCTCCTCTTTAAAACAGGGGCAAACTTTCTCCATCCTTATTCACAGTGTGCCAGTTCTGGAGCCTCTTCCACCACATCCATCAGTCTGCCTTGTCCATCTTGCCAGTGCATCACCTTGGAGCAATGGCATGGACTCGAGAACTGCACCTGGATCATTTCCTATGGAATCCCATCATGAGAATGAGGTGTCTGGGACTGGAATGGACAAAATAGATAAAATTAGATATTAGGGAGAAATTCTTCCCTGTGAGGGTGGTGAGGTCCTGCCACAGATTTCCCAGAGGAGCTGTGGCTGCCCCTGGATCCCTGGCAGTGTCCAAGGCCAGCCTGGACAGGGCTTGGAACAGCCTGGGATAGTGGAAGGTGTCCCTGCCCATGGAACAGGGTTGGAATGGGATGATCTTGAAGGCCCCTCTCTACTCAAACCATTCTCTGATTCTATGATGAAATTTCAGAAATACTTTTTTTTTTTTTTGGTTGTGGTGGATACTGCTGTGTTTCTGGCTTGCAGTTCAAAGATTCATTAAAAAATGAGGCATTTTAAGAAGTTCATCTGAACTTGCCTCAGTCTTGCAAGGAAGTTGAGGAACGAAGCCTTGATGGGGAAACTTCTCGTGTCCTTAACAAAGACACGTAAAACATCACCTACTCAAACATCTGCCTAGTGCTGGTGGTCTGGGCTTTGTCCAGCCCTGGTCCTGAGGCACTTGTGGTCATAACACACCTTCCTCAAATCATATACAGGCTGCTCTGGAGCCCTCATCTCCCAGTAAAGCCAATATTCCAGAGGATGCAGACCTGGTAAGATCTGCAGGTTCAGAGACAGACCATTTGGAAAGTGGTGTTCTGTACCCAGACAGACTTTCCTGTGCTCATTATAGGCAGACTAAATCAATCCAGCAAAGGAGCGCATGGAGATAAAGCAGCTCCACTCTGAATTTTACACACAGAGGGTGCAGAATGTTCTGCTGGTGCAGCTCTTTGTGTCTCCTCTGTGCACCTGAACCTGCCTTGAAGCTGGTTCAAAGCTGCACCCTGCTGCCTGTTGAGTCACTGGAGTTAGAGCACAGCAAAAGCAGGCAGCAGATTTCCCCAACCTGCCTTTTCCCCCCCACACTTCAAAGCCTGGAGCTGTGATCCAAAGCTCTCCACCAGCACACACAGATCCTGGGCTGTGTTGTTACAGCC
Source organism: Rhabdornis inornatus (assembly GCA_013397075.1). Taxonomy (NCBI): domain Eukaryota; kingdom Metazoa; phylum Chordata; class Aves; order Passeriformes; family Rhabdornithidae; genus Rhabdornis; species Rhabdornis inornatus. The sequence continues at coordinate 17,557 of VWZS01010060.1, read as the reverse complement.
TGGAGCCGCCTCGTGCAACCTGGGCAGTGAAGTTGGATTTCCAGCACAAGCCACCCTCAGCAGCCTGGCATGTCCATGAAGATGGCTCCAGGAACCATCAGGGATGCAGGCAAGACAGGGATGCAGCCGTAGAATCATGGAATTGTTGGTTGGAAAAGACCCTCAAGCCCAGCTCTTGACCCAGCCCTGCCATGTTCATCGCTGAACCTCAACCCAAATGCCACATCTATGCATCTTTTAAATCCCTCCAGGGATGGTGACTCAACCACCACCCTGGGCTGTTGTTTTTGTGCTTAGTTTTTTGATTGTGAACAGAAAATTTTTACAGTTCTTTACACTTTGTTTTTGTAAACAATGAATGTTTTGTATTTTTTTTTAAAAGAAAAAAAAAATTGATAAACTGTTAATGAGACCTATAGGGTCAGGAGGTAGTATCCTCACTGTCCAATCTATAGTCACTATTAAAATTCTACAAATAAACATGAAAAGCAAACAAAGTTCTTCTTTTTCCTGCTTAATTCCTCAAAGCCATTAAGTGTAAGTACCTTTCTTTCTATATCATTCAGTAACACTGGGCTGCCTGTTCCAAGGCTTGACTACTCTTCCCGTGAAGTAATTTTCCTTAATTTCCAATCTAAACCTCCCCTGGTGTGATGTGACTTGAGGCTGTTTCCTCCTGTCCTTGTTACCTGAGAGAAAAGATTGACTCTGACCTGGCTGCACCTTCCTATCAGGGATTGTGGAGAGCCAGAAAGTTCCCCCTGAGCCTCCTTTTCTCCAGGCTAAGCCCCTCCAGCTCCCTCAGCTGCTCCTGGTGCTTGGGTTTTTTTTTTCGTGTTTTTGTTTTTGTTTTTTTTTTCCAGAACACACAGCACAAACACATGTGAACACAGAAATCATCCTGAACCTCATGAGGCTCCAGCTCTCACCCTCAGCACTGAGCTGAGGTTGGGAATCACATCATTGAGCCCAAAGCTCCTTCCCAGTGGGAGCATCCTCCAGGTGTCAGTGTCTGGCTTCTGCCAGGTCTGTAGAGAGAATTCATTTACTCCACCCATATTCCCAACCCCTTTGCTAGGGAAGCAAGGCAGCATTTGGTCCAGAGCCTCTGAATCCTCTGTCCTCTCCCCTTTTCCCTTCTGTCAAAAGCCATTAAACTCTGCTCTGCTGGCAGGCAGCAGAAGCCCTGCGTTCTCCTGCTCAGCTTCTCCTGCATCCTGTGCTGTGAAAGGCACTGGAGAACAATCCAGCACCTGCTTTCCCAATTCCATGGACAATTCTGACCACTGGGAAGCAGATCAGCAAAGGCCAAAGGAGTTTAACTCCTGTCCCAAACAGGGATGGACAGAGCCCTGTGCTCTGCTGCTTTGTGCTGAGAGAATTGGCCACCTCTTTCCTGAAACACCTGAAATCCAGGTAACAACTCCCAGGAAAAGGTGTCCTTGTGACAAGGGAGATGTCTGACAAAACAGCCCCCTGGAATCTTTCCTTCTTTGTGCTCCCAGCAGCCCCAGAGCCCAGGCTGAGCAGGGATAAATAAATCCTCAGGCTGTGGAGGTGTGACTGGCTTTCACTGCATTGCCCTGTTTTGTCTGCTCTCATCCAGGGCTAGAAAAAGGCTCCTGGGACCATAATTCCGTCTGCCTGGTTGCACACTGTGAGTGCAGTCAGACAGACTGAATTAAGGGATACTTCTAACTGGGTTTAACACAGGGGAACTAATGGGAATATTCAGATTAACCTCCCTACACGCCCCTGTGTAGCCAGGCTTTGCAAGCACAATGCTTTCTTCCCTCAACACATCCACAGGAGCAGTTGGGAAAGGAGGGATTTGCAGCTGAAGAGGAGGGGAATTAAACTGATTAAGAACAATGGAGCTGGAACAGGGGGACTGGCAAACACCAGCACAGACACCATGCATGGGATCACATGAAGGGCAGTGTTTCTCCCCCACAGCTGGAGTGTTGCAGTAAAAATATATATAATTTGTATATAATTAATATGTAATAGGTCATAGATCCAAAGGGGAGAGGAGTGCATGGATTTTTCACTCGGTTTTAGGGTTTTAACAGACGTGGAATTGCGAGAGAGATTCCAGAGGAGACCTCAAAGATGATCAGGGATGGAGCCTTTCTTCTCTGGAGGCAGGCTGGGACAGCTGGAGGTGATCAGTATGGAAAAAAGAAAGTGTCAAGGACACCCTAGAGCCTCTTCCAGTGCCTAAAGGAGCTCCAAGAGATCTGGAGAGGGACTTTGGACGAGGGATGGAGTGCCATTACAAGGTGGAATGGCTTTAAGCTGAAAAAGGGGGGATTTAGTTGGATATCAGGAATAAATTCTTCACTGGGAGGGTGGTGAGGCCCTGGCACAGAGGCTGCCCAGAGAGGCTGTGGCTGCACCTGGATCCCTGGAAGTGTCCAAGGGGAGGATGGGTGGTGCTTGGAGCAACCTGGGACAGTGGAAGGTGTCCCTGCCCATGGCAGGGGAGTGGAACGTGATGATCTCTGCGGTCCTTTCAACCCAAACCATTCTGTGATTCTGTGATTCTTTATCTGGGGGAATCATTTATCCCTGTCAGCACAGACAGGCTGTGACTCTTGATCTACAGCTCTGGCAGGGTCATTAATGCTCTGGGTGACAGACAGGAGAAAAGAAAAGCTGTTCTTGACTTTAGAAAGCTTTTCTTCAAAAGACAGGGACTGGGAGATGGATTAACTGATGTGACGAGCAAAATTATTTCTGTGGGATGTTAGAGATAAGAAAACTCCAGCGTGACATGTTTCTGGTGATGGGGAGTAGAGGAACAAAGGGAGCTGTACCTGCCCTCCAAAGGGAATCAAACCAGCAAGGCTGCAATCACAAAAAGCCCCAAAAAGCACAGGAAAGAAAAGTCAATCCTTTCTCTTCCAACAAGTGGCGTGAAGCCCATGGAACTCACACCACGTCCTGCTCCTTGTGCTGCTCTGCAAGGACTTTCCTTTTATCCTGTAGGACATGCAGTCAGGAATTCAGACTGCTCTGGATTCTGCAGATTAGACATTGGATATCCCACCCAAAAACTGGGAATTTAAGGCAAAGCAGCTGCACTTCAAGATTCATGAGGTATCTGGACCATAAACACCAAAGAGTACAATTACCCTATTAAAAAATTATACAAGAAATTCCTCCTTCTAGGATATTTTGGGGGCTGCTCTGAGTTGTTCCAGACAAAGCAAACAAACAAAAACACCCCCAAAAAACTTGCTCTGACACTTCAAACCTCTCCCAGTGGTTTGTAGCTCTGTGTGACCAGCTCCAGGACCAAGCCACACCCTACCCCTCAAGTAGTTCCTGTGAAAAAATCCCATGAGCAGGACTGTCCTCATCCTCTGGGAGCTGTATTTTAGGATACCACAAGATTCCAAGTGATTTTCCCTCACCCCAGAGCTGAGGCAGTGTTTGTTTAGTTCTCCAAGCCTAACCTTGCACAGGTCACCTTCCTAAACAGTGAGGTTTGCATTTCCTAAGTCAGGTAGGTGAAAGGCTTTAATTACTGGAACAGATGACCTTTCCCAAGGGAAGCCGAGGGTGTCCTTGAATTAAAAACACAGATTCCCGAGGCACTTTCTCTTCCAAGAGCAGAAAAGCTTTTATGCAAATATTTTGGAAGGTTTGGAAAGGCCTCTTAAGATCAGTTATTGTAATGCCTGGTTATTATAATGCTTAGTTATTATAATGAGACAAAGGAGCAGAGGAGTTGCTGGATGGAGCCAGGTGTTCCCTGTGGGATGAGGGTTCCTCTGGCAATGCAGACCTGCTGGATCTCACTCTTTGTGTGTCTGGGGTTGGATTTCACACCTGCATGGCCTGGTTTTATCTCCTGCACCAGGGGCTAAAATAACAAGCCCTCAGGTGGCTTGGACCCTGCTGTCACCAAGGAGGGGACAATTAGTGCTCACCTGTTGCAGCCGGATCCCGTGTTGCCCCTCCAGACCCCTCGTAGGATCACAGGATGGTTTGGGATGGAAGGGACTTTAAATATCTTCTCATTCCAACCCCCTGCCTTGGGCAGGGACACCTCCCACTATCCCAGGTTGCTCCAAGCCCCGTCCAACCTGGCCTTGGACACTTCCAGGGATGGGACATCCACAATTTCTCTGATCATCCCAGTCTCCAGGGTTGCAATACCACCCTCACAGTAAATAATTTCTTCCTAATACCCAGTATTCACCTACTTTATTTCACTTTAAAGCCATTCCCCCTTGTCCCATCACCCCATGTCCTTTTCAGGCATCCCACACTTTGTATTTTGCGACTGTCCTTTTCCTTCTCACACCACTCCTCCTCATTTACCTGATCCCATGCTCAAAGAACACCCAAACACAGCTTTGATGGCCTGAACCCAGACCCATCAGCCCCATGGGGCAGCAAGACTGCTTTGGAACACTAAATAGCCCCACAGCTTCCTCTGCAGCCACAGAATCATGGAATTGTTAAGGCTGGAAAAGATCATTGAGCCCAACTCTTCACCCAGCACTGCTGTGTTCACCACTAAACCTCATCCCCAAGTGCCACATCCACACATTTTTTGGATACTCCCAGGGTTGCAGACTCCACCACTTCCCTGGGCAGCCTGTTCCAAAGCCTGATCACCTCCCCAGTGAAGATTTTTTTTCCTAATATCCAATCTAAACCTGCACCGGTGCATCTTTTCCTCTTGTCCTGTCACTTGTTACCTGGGAGAAGAGACTGACTCCAGCCTCACTAAAACATCCTTTCAGGGAGTTGTAAAGACACATGAAATGATGCTGTCACCACCAGTAACAAACTTTGGCTCTGTCTCCCTGTTCCCATTGCCATTATTCCCATGAAATCCCTGTTGTGCACCAAGGCAAGGCAGGTGAGAAATAAAACTCTGGTGATGCACAAGAACATGAACACACATCCATGGCTGTATTTATCAACTCTCCTGTCCCAGCAGGAGAAAGAGGAGCAGGAGACCAGATCCTGCCTGGGTTTTCACTTCATCAGGGCTAAGCAGCCAATAATTACTCCAGATGAATACTCTTGGAGAAGAGCCAGAGAATCCCAAATCATTCTCTGATTTCAACTTTCAATTTACCCAGCCCGTGCTAAGCTCATTAATCACACTTGCAGCACCCAACACAACAGAAATTAGTCCCTGATCTTCTCCCCTGTTATTTCATGACATGAGGAGTTGGGGGCAAGGGGATGAGAAAAGAGAGGCAGAGGTGCCACCCACAAATCTCACAGTCACTCAGAGGGGCTGGGATTAATAAATCAAAAATCCATTGTTAATAGTACAAGCTTAAATATCCATCTAAATGCAAATGAATGAACACTCAAGGGTTCTTCCCCTTTTTTCACTTCCAAGTGCTCTGTTCGACAGCTCCATCTTTGAGGGAGCACATGGTCACCAGATAATTGTCTGGTTCTAATTGCAATTTTACAGTCCAACCCTTCATGGCCCATGGATTTTAAGTGGCCTTTAAAGGGTTTTGGCGTGCTCTGGATGGGATTGGAATGCTCAGGTGGCTGCAGGAACAGGCAGGAGCTCTCATGAGAGAATTGCTCCAGGTTTCCAGTCTCTGTACCTGTTTAATCACAGGAGGCAAGGGGTTAAATGTCGGGTCAGAGGCTGGGTCACTGGAATCAGCTGGAATTTGGGTCACCAAGATGTGCAGCCTCAGGTAGGTGACTGTGAGTGTGGGGAAGCTCCACCTGGCCACCCATCCTTGGAGCAGGAACATGGGGAGAGGGAAAAGAGGAATCTTGAGGAGTCTCAGCATCTTCTGAGAGAGCACCACCACAACAGGCTGGCTTGGGCTGCACAGGGAATGCAGCAGGGTGGAGAACAGGCAGGGAAATGAAGCTTTAAATCCATTAAGTTGGTCAGAACTGGGAAATGGAATTTCACAGAATGGCAGAACGGTTTGGTTTTGAAGGGACCTTCAAGAACATTTAATTCCAACCCCTCTGCCATGGACAGGGACACTTTCCCCTAGACCAGCTTACTCAAATCCCAATCCAACCTGATCCTGAACACTTCCAGGGATGGGACATCCTTAGTTTCACCCATTTGCACAACCACCTTACGAGACTGATGGGTGGGAAAACCTCCAGTCCATAGGGAGAGGTGGCAGGAAGGAGAAGATGGGAGCAAAGAGGGGAATCACAAAAGAGTGCTGAACCATGGGGTTTCCTGGCACAGAGACACCAACCAGAACCTCTACCACACACCAGGCAACAAGTCCAGGGTGCAGCCTAAAAGTTCTTTTTCCAAGCAGGAAACAATTACCCCAAATTGTGATCAAACCCCTTGACAGCTCCAGAGCGCTGTTCAAGTTTGAGGTGAGCAGTCAGGACTGGGGAACAGGGTTTACATAATTTGCCTTTCATTAGACTTTCTCAGGAGGCAGCAGAGGTAGCAAATCAGCTTTAAAATGTTGTGCAAATCAGCTTGTAAAATATTACACAAACAGCTTGGCATCTCCCCTCACCAGAGCTCGCCGGATCAGCTCAAGTTTTGGGACATGGGCCTGAGCAAAAATCTGCTGACATCAGGATCTGGGGCTTTTCAGCTGCTTGAAATTGCAAATGTTGGTTGCAAACACTTGCAGGCATGCACACACACACCCCAAAACCCCAAAACACAGGGAGAGTGGAGGCTTAGCAACATTTGCACAACCAATCTGCTGGGGGGTTGGAATCAATCCTTGAAAACTGAGCCGTGGCATTGGTGCCAAAAAATTTCCTGCTCAGCTCTTAGCTCTCATTGTTTGGTGCCATGAGGATGCAGGGATGAAAGACTGAAAGGGATCCCACCATCTTGCACTCCCAGAGAGACAACAGGCAGCCCAAAAAGCTGCTGAGCCTTGGGAGGAAGAGTGTGGAGCAGCCAGAGCTCCCAGGGCGGCAAATGACCTGGTCCAGGGAGTTGGAATGAGATGAAATTCAGGATCCCTTCCAACCCAAACCATTCTCTAGGATGAGGCAGAGCTGATGATGCTGAACTGGGCACTGCTTTGCCTCCAGCTCAGAAATGCCATCCAAACCTCTGAATCCATGCTCAGCACTGGGCAAACCTTCATCTGTGTCCTACCAGGCACTTCCCAGTGCCAGCTCTGACAGATTTCTGTTCCCACCATGATTGACATCCCTGTTCCTCAGCCACGTCCAAACTGGATTTTGCTCTTTTCATGCTCAGACTGCAGCTAATTAAATCCGGGTCTGAGCATAGCAGGGAAACATCTCCATGCTCCTGGACACAACCCTCTCTCTGCTCTTGGAAAGCCAAAAGCAATGGGATGGAGTGCAGAGCAAAAGGGACAATTGTTCCAGCTCCTGCCTTTACTTGCCAAAAATTGGGTTGTTGTACAAGTGCTTTAATTCCATTCCAGCATGGAGAAACAAGAGATTTATCAGAGCAGGCCAGCTCCTGAGCCTGCCCACCAATCCAAGCCTCTGTGCTGATCCACACACTCCTTGGCACACAGAAAATATTATAGAATCCCCTTTAATCAATTTCTTAAAAGTCCACCTGCATCAACCATCTTCTAATGCTGGAGCAATTTTCACTAGAAGCAATTTTTACTAGAGGGACAGTTCTGCCCTGGGCTGCAACACAGGTGTGATTCCACAGGCAGGGAGAACCCCTGGGTTCTCCAGCTTTTCTTTGGATCCACTCAGAGATGCCAAATTAATCCCAGACCAACAAGAACTGAGCTGAGTGTAAATATGTTGCCTGCCTCTGTGTGCATATGCTGCTTAATGGAGCCTAAAAGGACAAGAATGGAATCATTTTTCAGATGCTGCTGGTAATAATAATAAATAATAATAACAAATGCAGGGGCATGTGCCAAATGTCTGAGATCTCAAGGAGAGGAACTGACTGCAAGCAGAAGAGGAGCCAGGTAGGTGCTCAAACTGAGATGCAAAAATCAGTGAAGTAAAACCACCATTAAATCAAACACTTTGTATCCTTGTCAAGTTCACTCAGGATTTAAGACCTCACTTTCAGAGTGGGTTTTTTTGTTTTTTTTTTTCTAAGATGCACATTTTTCAACAACTAGTCCCCACATGGGATTTATGGTCACAACTCTTTGTAGTAACTTGGGATTGCTTTTTTTCCCTGCTGGCCACAACCACATCACTCAAACCATCCTGAACAGCACCAGTCCTCACTGGGATTCTGGCAAAAATCATTTTTCTATATCACAGCAGCACAATATAAAGTTCATATCACATGAGCTTCACCTCCACAGTCCATATTTGGGCTGATTTTTTGTTACTCTCCTTATGGTGCATGATTTGGTATGAGCACTACAGAGAGCCAAGCATGGCTTTGCTGAGCTTAATCTGAAAACTTCCACAGTCCTGGGTCCCAGTTCATGCATCCTTTATGTGGAAAAATCCAAAAAGCACTAAAAGACAGCTCAGAGAGAAGCAGTGTACATGTGTGAAGGAAGAAACACTCCCCACCAGGGCAAAGAAAGTACTGAGTAGAGAGAGCAAGAACTGATACATCACTACTAAAATTATGATGATTTCACCCAAAAACACAAACAGACCTGTGAGCGTAAAGGGAAACCACAGAACTCACCCATCATTTTCATCCCACAGGATGCAGGTCTGGTTGGTGGTTCCCTGCCAGGAGACAAGAAAGAGAAAATAGAAAGAAATCAGTGTCACACTCTTTGTGGAGTGTCTGGACTGGAATGAAGAATGTGGGGCCTGTAAAACCCCTTCCACTGCTCTAAGTATGTCTGGGATACACCAGATGAGCTGTCATGCTTCTCAAATCCTTGGAATGGCTTTTGGCACCCTGAAAAGCCAGAATAAAATGTGCCTTGGTTTGTTCTGCATCACCACCACTGCAGAGGGAATTGACTGCCTCTCTCCTGACTCAACCTACAGATATTCCTCCTTATCCCTCCTCTCACACAGAATCCTTTTGCTGCTCCCTTCTGGAAAGTGGATCAAATACAGCCTCTGCTTTTGTGAGACAGCCACAGCCCTGCAGGAGGGGGTCAGGTGTGTTCAAAGCCCCCTGGAAGAGGTTTGCCTCTGACTCCAGCTGTCTGAGACAGCTTTGGAAAATCCCTCCAGGAGCGTCCAAAGATACATCAGATCTTAATATTCATGTTGTAGAGCCTCAGGAAGGCATCTAATCTCCACAAGTTCAGGCCTTGGGGTATATAAATGTCCATCCCATGAAATCTGTTAGGGTTGAGCAGAGGAACCTGGAGGGAATTTTTGCCTGCCTTGGAAAGCATTGAGGACAACAGTGATATTCCAGAATTTATGGGAGCAACCTTTCCCCCTGCCTTTCCCTCCTCAAGGAAGACCATTGTTACATCAAGTTATTCTAATGAGTGCACAATTATTCCCCTGTGATGATGCCCAGAATGAAATGGTGTGAACTGGGGACAAGCATGGCCATGTTCCCTGTGCCTGCATCTTCCTGCTGCTCTGGAAATGAAGCTTCTTTTAATGGGCAAGATTGAAGGGTCCTGCATCAGCAAAAAGATGTCAGGAGCCCATCAAAACCACATCCTTCCCTGCATCAGCACATTCCTGCCCTGCAGAAGCAGACACAGCTTGGGATGGGGCAGCTTCCCAGGAACCACTTACGTTGTACAGGTGGGAGAATTCAATTTCCAGAGGGGTGAGGAGAGACCGAGGCAATGGCTTCACAGTCACAGAGATGACTTTGGAGTTCAGAACGGTGCTATTCCTGGGGAGGAGAGGGGAAAGAGAAGCTTTAGAGGGATTTTCGTGGAGCAGGGAATCCCATGGCAACCATCACTGCTGGTGCAAGGTTTAGTGTGCACAGGGCAGAAGGGGTTGACCCCATTATTATAAAATACCCCCAAAGATATTTGCTGCTGATGGGCCCCATCCTCTTGGTTCCCCTCACAGCCAATCCACATGTATCCCTCCAAAATCAAACCATTTAATGAACTTTAGCAACCCCTAAAGCAACTGGACTTAGAGTTCAGTTCTTAAATAAAATATCCCTGGGCTCATTTTCTGTCCCTGCTGCGAGGAAACAGAGCTCATTTGGACTACAGTGACCCTTGCAGGTCCCTTCTAACTCAGAATATTCCACAATTTCATGTGTTTTCAAAAAAAAATCCTATTTTGCCTCTCCAAGGCTGGCTTAGCCTGCACTGCAGGGAGGCTGAGGCATGGTTGCTTATCCATGGGGCAGCACACTATCCTGGCTGGAGGCACTGCTGCGTATCTTCATTCCCTGAGCACCAAAAGCAAATGCAAAAAGGCCAAACCTTTCATGTAGATGTCTAAATGTCTGTGCCCAGACAAATATTGCAATTAATCTGGCAGCCCTGTGAGATTTGTCTCTTGGGAGGGGCAACAAGTGAGGAGGTAGCTCCCATTCCTGGAAAGCCAAACTCTTTGTAGGCACTTGATGCTGGACACGTAAATACACAGAGTTTCCCAATTTTTCTGCAGTTTATTGGTGTTTAAATAAGCAGAAGGTGCCCACAAGCAGTAGCTGAAAGTGCTGCCATGAAGGAATTGGTAGTGGATGGTAGATCCAGATCAAGCTGTTCCAAGCCCCTGTGGCATCCATGGACAAAGGAAATCCTTCCTTATCCAAATCTTCACCAAATCTGCAGGTACTGCTAAAATATTTTGTTTTTCCCTCTGAATTTTATCTTTCTTTTTAAAAAAGAATTAGTTGAAAAAGATTTGGATTTGCTTAACAGCAACTAAAAAAAATAGGGTTTAAAGAAAAAAAAAGGAGGAAAAAATATTTGGAATTGTCCATGGATGTGTAAGTGGATGCTCAAAAAGCCACTGTTCCACCAACACTAGAGGGAACAATAACATTGATTTAACAGGGAAAGAAAAAAAATCGAAAATATATATTTTCCTTTTAAAAAAAAAAAAAAAGGAAAAACTAAACAAGACAAGGAAAAAAAAATGAAATTACAAAGCCCAACCATCATCCTGCAGAGGAAAAGTAAAGGAGCAAATCAATAGGAGTAGGCAGCTGTAAGAAGCTAAAAATGGGATCTGCTGAAAGGTAACCACCAGTGCATGTCTTCATTAGAGGCTGTGTCTGTAAGGGTCAGTCCTCGGGTCAGTGCTGCTGAATATTCGCATGAGCAGCAGGGCTGACACCAAAACCTCCTTGTGGAGGCTGAGGAGCAGGTGAGAATCAATGCAGCAAGCACAGACAGAAAGAGAATTTGACTTTTCAGCATGAAAAGTTGTTAGAACACAGAAATCACCGGCGTGCAGTCTGTGACAGGTGATCAGTGGCCACGAAGCTGCAGCTCAACCAGAATTGAAGGAGGATTACAAAAAAATGGAAAGCAAATTTTTACATGGATAAATAACAATAGCGCAAGGGGGAATGGTTTTAAACTGCAAGAGAAGAGGTTTGGATTAAATGATAGGAAGAAATTCTTTACTCAGAGGGTGGTGAGGCCCTGGGACAGGTTTTCCAGAGAAGCTGTGGATGCCCCATCCCTGGAAGTGTCCAAAGGCAGGTTGGATGGGGCTTGAAGAACCTGGGCTAGTGGAAGGTGTCCCTGCCCATGGCAGGGAGTTGGAATGGGATGATCTTTAAGATCCCATCCACTGAGATAAAGCAAAGATCTTCTGTCTGTATCCTCTGGATTCCACTGTGCTGTTGGGTTCAGTTTCACTTTGAGAGGGGGAAACAACAAAGGCAGTTCAAAACACAAAATCGATCCAGGTGCATGCAGGAAAACAAAATTTCTCTGTTGGAAGGCTTGTCTGATAGTTCCTTGCATGTGGGGGGCTTTTCAGTCACCCATCCGAACGGCCAAGTGCCTGGAAGTGAAAGTCAGGCAAATCCAGCCTTAAAAAGAGAGGCAGGCTCCTGGCAGAGAAGGTAATTAAGCAGCTGAGCAGCTTGTCGGGGGTGGTGAAGGACTCAGTCTCACGGGGAATCTTTTAGGAGGAGAACGAGTCGCTTTTCCTACAAGAACGTTGCAGCCCAGCTCTGGGAAGAAAACAAAACACGCCGAGATTGGGCTTGGGCAGGAGCTCAGAGGCTCCTGAGTGTCCACTAAGGGTGTGCAAAGAGCTGTGAGCACAGTGCTGGGTACATGGGGAGATGCAGGCTGCTGGCTCTCTGCTGTCCGTGTCCTCTGCAGCAGAGTCCAGCTGGGACCAAGCGCCTCTCTCACCTCCCTGCCTTGGAAAATCAGGTTTTGTGTGCAGCCCATCCCAATTGTCACAGCTGCCAAGATCCGCTGGGCTCTCTGGCTCCAGGGGGACAGAGTAATGTGTGACTCAGAGACAGAATTGCTGCTTGGGGGAGGTAAATTGGGACAATTAGGAACAGCTCAGCTGGTGCTGTTTGCTGAGTTAAATCTACTTTTTTTTTTTTTTTTTTTCCTTCTTGGAAGTATCATTCTGCATTGAATCAGAGTGGTCCAGTCCAGGGTCTGGGTCCATATTTCTTATGTGTACACAGAAATAGCTGCTCTCCCCAGCGGTCAGAAGTGTTTTTTACCCATAAGCAGCTCCGTGGTTATTCAACGACATTCTCCTTTTTAATGCTGTGTCCATTTGCACAGTGCTGAAGTAAGAGGTGCTTTACTGCAGCAGCTGCTGCTTTAATTTATCTTTTTTTTTTTAATTTTTCCTTTGACTCTCCACAGGTGATTCAAGACTCAGGATTTTTTTAAAGAGGGACTGTCCTTTAATTACGGAACATCTTAAATCAGCTCTCCCATGGGAGCGCTGTTCCGAGGCTGTGGCTGCTGCAGCTGCTGGTTATCAGCTCATTCCCTGCTTGGCCAGAGGAAGCTGAAATACCACTGGATCATTTGAGCCAATGATGTTTATTGCCCTTCTGATCTAATTCCCACTGCTGTAATGGAGGATATTACAGAATACAGTTGGCTGACTTGCTAATTCCTCTCTGCACTCACTCGGAGCTCTTTTGCCATTGCCAGTGCTAAATCTGGAGGTATTTAAATGATTATCGGTGAGGAGAGATGCCCTGGTGTTTATGGTAAATGAGCTCACGCTAATCAGTGCAGAACAGATTTAGAAGGTGCCTTAGGATGCTTAATTTACTGCCTCAGTACCAGTCTTGGGGAGAAAAAAAATAAAAAAGAGCGAGAGGAAAAGAGAGAGGAGCGAAGAAGAAACGGGAAGGGAGCGCTGAACACAAAAGCTTTGATGCCCCAGGCAGTTTGCAGCGCAGAGAACAGGGAGACATGTGCTGCCAGGCATGCTCTGCTCCCCTCTCTCTCCCTGAGCCTGTCTTCAGCCCTGCTGCTCTGCAGGGCTCAGTGTGGCTGGCAGCTCGGGAAGATTGGGGCAGCTGAGCATCCCTCATCTGCCAGGGCTGCCAAAATCCCCCATAACCAGGAGGGCAAGGTGAGGTTCCATTCCTGGAGGGTGAAGGGTGGCAGGGAAGAATGAGACAGCAGCACTGAGCTTCCTCCCCTCCTGTCTGGGGTGCTGCACGTGGATGGGGAAAACATTCCTGAGGAAAACAAACCTTCCTGGGAAAACCATTCCTGCACCTCCAGCAGGTGATGCACAAGCCTGGCCCCACCTGAACATGGGGGTCAAAAAATATTCCCCCTGCAGGTCAAAATCTGTCTCATTGCACCCAGTGATCTCTGCTTTTCCTGGAGGACCAGTGCTCTGCAGCCAGAGGGATGATCCTGGTGATTCCCCTGTGCTCCCCATGCCCAGGCAGCCCCTCTTACCTCTGCAGAGAGAGGATGTTGCCCACGTTCCTGTACAGCACGGTCCCAACCACGAAGACAGAGGAGTCGTCCAACACTGCAGGACACCAGAGGAGAGGGAAGAAGACAACAGCACTGAGACAATCAGGGTGGCAGCTGTCCCCAGGGGACACCCAGGGGCAGGATTTGGCCTCTGGAGGAGCATGGCCAGTGATGGAGGGCTCTCTGTTGGGGCATGGCCAATGCCAACATCACTGCAGTGGGATGCAGAGCTGTTGTCACTACAGGGAGGGCTCAGCACCTTTGGGGTGATCCAGCATCCCAGATTTCTGCCCTCACCAAGGCTCACCCCTCCCAAATGGTGCTCCCCCACTCAGAAACCCCCCAAATTCCTCTGACAGCACCACAGCAGACAAATCTGCAGTGGGGAAAGGTCTCTTGCAGACACCTCGAGGCCTTTGGAGCCGTCCACAGCTATCAGGCCATCAGAGAGAAGAGCTGTGCCCAGGCTGACAAGGCCAGAGGGAAGGGGAGAGGTCCCAGTGTGCCTGCTCTGACCCCAAAACTCATGTGCTGCCTCTGGGGGCTGCAGCAGACCCAGATGAGTCTCTGAATCATCTGTGTGACCTCTGGGCACGTCATTTGACCTCCTCCTCCTCTTATTTTTCCTCCTCCTCCTCCTCCTCTGCAACCTCATTGTGCCCAGCTGCAAAAAGCCAGATCTTCCCCTGATAAACCAGGAGCAGCAGAGGCAGCCCCAGGGCTGGAATTTCAGGGGGAGAAAAAGCAAATTGCTGGGTGGAAAGCAATGCTGAAGAATCCTGGGAAAGCACCAGGTGGGGCTTCTCTGGTATCTTGTACTGAGGCTGAGCTGACAGTGTGTCTGCTCCATCACTGCAGGACAGGCACAGCTCTGCATGTCCATCTTTCTTATCGTCAAACTGGGATATCTGGTGAGCACACAACTGGGAGAGACTGACAGACAGGCTTGCAGAGCAATTCTGTCACCCAATTGCATAAATCAGTGTTGGCCCATGGAAATCAACTGTTCAAAGTCAGCTCCCAGCAGTGAGGGGGTTTGGATTTGGTCTCATGGACGCTGCCTGTCTTCATCACTTTGCTCAGGGTAGCTACTCCTGTTCCCAGAGAAAAGTGAGGATCAAAACTAATAGAGGTGGATTTCTGCTGGAATCACAGAGTAACCCCTCAAAAACTACACCAGTAGCACAAGATATTGAATAAAACAGAGGCAGAAGAGCCCTGGGTGGTACTCGGGAAACCATGGAGAGGTGAGCACTGATTGGAAGTTGTTTCCTCAGGGTGGATGTCATGTTTTGTTTGCTCAGACACTACAGCTCGGGGGCCCTGGAGCAGCTCTGTGTGAGGATGCTTCCAACAGAAGCCTAGAAAACAGCTCCAAGGGGAGCTGGATACTTTTGGGACAGCCCTCAGCCTCCGAGCCGAATCAGCTCTGTCTAGGTCTGGTCCAGCAATTTGTCCAACAAGTGATTAAAAATTTCCAAAGGTGAAGGCACCACAGCATCCACACACAAACTGGGATAATGCTCCCAACGTGCTCCAGCAGGGAGCTCACGCTGTCTGCAAGGCACAACAAAACTCAAGGAGTGCTTGACGTAGTCCTTGCTCTGCCAGTGACTCACTGTTTACCCTTGGGGGTGTCACTTAGCTCTTCTTGGCCTCAGATTTGCCAAGTTGAAGTGATGGCTGATGCCACCCCCAGCAGGGAGGCCCATGACAAAAGGTCCTGGTGTGGTGACAACTCGAGGCCAAAGGTCTTTTGTAGGAACAACTCAGTGTCCAGCCTCTGTCCCAAGGAAGGGGGAGCCAGCAGCTCCCAAAGCCATCAGTGGCAAAAGTAAATCCCGTCAAATCCCAGCAATCAGCCCAGTTTAGGGTCCTGCTTTTGAGAACTCAGGGCTCAATCCTGCCAAATGTTGTCTCTGCCAAAAGATTGAGTGTGTTGGTTCCTGGGACTCTCATCCATCAAACCATCCCAGAAACCTCCAGGTGTTTTTCCAGGTGGTGAGGCCAGCTTGGTTGAGGCATCACCTCCATGCCGGGGCTCCTATCCATGCCCTGATGTGGAGCCTCAGTGATAAATGCCTCTGAATTTCATTTCTGGGGGCAGAAAATTTCACACAAGGGCCATAGATCCCCAGATCTATCAAAGCTTGTCCGAGCAGCAGACTCAGAGCCATCAGCTGCTCAGCCTGACCTGCTGACTGCCAGCTACTCTCCCTCAGATATCTCCATCAGGTCTGGATCCAGGTTTGGAGGGCACCTGAAGCATTGCTTGCCAATTTTTCCTGCTTCTTTAGGGAAAGATAAACATCCAGGCACTAAACCTGCCCCTGAACTTTTTTGTGAGTTTAGTTTGAACTCTTAGTCAGACCATAATTGAAAGTCTTATTTGCACTCATCAGTGCTATGATGTCCAAACACTTGTGAGCAAATCCAGCTGATCTGGAAGAGGATTTGAAGACCAGGCAAATGGAAGGAACCACTCTTAGAAAATGAAGGAAAAAAATTTGAGTTGGCTGTGCTGCCTACCTGAGAGCCCTGAAGACAGGATGCTCTTGGAGACAGTGACCTTGTCCTCTGAGTTCTTGGCCCAGTCCACCATTCCCCTCCAGCCTTTCATGGGGAAGGTGATGTCAGTTGCTGCATTTGCAGGCAGTTTGTGAATGCCAAGGACTGGGGAGAAGCAAGAAATAAAACCAGTGAGTGAAACCAGCTTCAGTAAATTCCACATGTGCTCAAGAAAACATGGGAAGCATTAATGGGAAATTAGAGAGGTTGGATCCTGGGAGCCACAGGAGTGATGCTCTCTTGAGGAAATATCTCTGCATGAAAAAAGATACAAGCAGGGCTTCTGCTTTGCTGAAAGGGTCCTGCCTGCATTAAATCTGGCAGTCTGCTCCAGCACCTTATCTCCAGGAGTGGCCAGCAGCAGCTGATAAATGTGAGAAAGAACAAGACATCTCTCAGTTTGTCCTCCCAGCAATCATCAGGACTTCCTCAGCTCCTGGCTGCATCCAGACCATCAGCTTTAACAGCCACCAATGGACCTCTCTTTTGTGCACTTCCCTAATCCCATCATGAACCCATCTGTACTTTTTGGCTTCTGCAACCTCCTCTGGCAACAAGTTTCACACTGTGATTGTGCACACAGCATCAATCAAACACTGCCCGCTGTTTGCTCGCTGCCTTCATTGGTTGATGGGCTGTTCTTGTGCTCAAAAAATAAAAGGAAGAGTCTAATTCTGTCCAGTTTGTCATCTGTTCTCCATTTGGCAGATATCTCTCAGATCTCTCTGTGGACATCTCTCCTTCCTCATGAAATCCCAACTTCTTTGGAGAAAAGCCACCCCTTGTTTATGCCCGTCCATGTCTTCCCCCAGACCTTTTAATGTCCCACCACTTGCTGCCTCTCCTCCTTCCCTCCCTCCCCACAGCCCAGGTTTTCCATATTGCACAGTAATTAACAGCTTTTGGGGGTTTCTCCCTGACATGGGGAGTGCCAGTGAACTCACCCAGGTTGTCCGTGACTTGGTAGGAATCCCGGAAATCTTTCATGCGGAAGCCGATGACATCAATGAAATCCTCCATGAGCCTGAACAGCTCCTTGGCATTTGTCCCTATCTGCAAAGAGAGGCAGAATTTTGAGTAGATCAGTCCTAAAAACAGCAGGAGCTTCTCTGCAGGCAAAGGTTTCTGCCCTCACATGTGAACCGGGAGCATATGCTGGGTATAATGGACTGTTATGGAGCTGGGGAGAAGGAGGACTGAGGAATCCTAAAAGGAAGCCAAGAAAAAGAAAAAAGAAA
>VWZS01010058.1:0-56333 GCA_013397075.1 Rhabdornis inornatus | reverse complement strand
CTCTTCGAGCCATTCTTCAACACATTGCCTCTCCTATTGCTGGGCACCACTAGAAAGAGACTGGCTCTGTCCCTTTGGCACTCTCCCTTCGGGTACCTACTGACATTGATGAGGTCCTTGCTCAGTTGTCCCTTCTTGAGTTTGACCAAGCCCAGCTCCCTTAGCCTTTCCTCAGAAGAGAGGTGCTCTAGACTCTTGATCAACTTTGTAACTCCAGCTGAGGCCTCGCTGAGGCCAAATAGAGGAGCAGGATCACATCCTCCAGCCTGCTGGCAATGCTCTTCCAAATGCAGACCAGGATACCATTGGCCTGCTTGGCTGCAAGGACACACTGCTGGCTCACGGAGAGCTTGTTGCACACCAGGACCCCCAGCTCCTTCTCCACAGAGCTGCTTTCCAGCAGGTCACCCCCAGCCTGTGCTGGTGCCTGGGGTTGTTCCTCCCCAGGTGCAGGACCCTGCATTTGCCTTTGCTGAATTTCAGAGGGTTTCTCTCTGCCCATCTCTCCGGGCTGTTGAGGTCCTTCTGAAGGGCTGCACAGCCCTCTGGGGTATCAGCCACTCCTCCCAGCTTTGTGCTGTCAGTGAAATTGCTGAGGAGGCCTCTGCACCTTCATCCGAGTCATTGATGGATAAGTTAAACACATCTGGGCCCAGTATTGGACCTTGGGATGAACCACCACAGACAGGGCTCCAACTACAGCCTGTGCCACTGATTATGATCTCTGGGATCTGCTTTTCATCCAGTTCCCAATCCAGCTCCCTGTCCACTCATCCAGTCCACTCTCCCTGAGTTTGCCTGTGAGGACATTGTTAGAGACTATGTTGAAAGCCTTGAAGATGAGGTAGCACAAGATCTGCTGCTCTCCCCTCATCCATCCAGGTAGTTGTTGTATTGTGGAAGGCAATCAGGTTGGTCAAGCATGATTTGCCTTTAGTGAATCCATGCTGCTACTCCTGATCACCTTTTTGTCTTTCCTGTGGATAGAGGTAGCCTCCAGAATGAGGTGCTTTGCAGGGATTGAGGTGAGGCTGATTGGATGCAGTTCCCTGCATCCTCCTTCTCGCCCTGTTTGAAAACTGAGGTGACATTTGCTTTCTTCAGTCCTCAGGCAGTAGTCCTGATCCCCATGACCTTTGTGATGGTTTTAAGGAGCATAGCTATGATGTCCATGAGCTCTCTCAGCAGTTTTGGATGCATTCTGCCAGGGCCCATGGACTTGTGTATGTTGAATTTGCCTAGGTATTCTCTAACCCAATCCTCTTTGACCAAGGAAGTCTTGCTTCTGCCATTCCTTTATCCTGGTCTCCTGGGTCAGAGATTTCTTCACTGGTCTTGCCAGTGAAGACCAACGGATGTGGCATCCAGTAACTTTGCCTTCTCTGCATCTTCTTAGTTTTCCTTTTGTTACTGATGTATTTAAAGACATTCTTCTTGTTTTTGACATGCTTGTCCAGATTTAATTCCATATGGGACTTGCCCTTGTCTCATTTCTGCTAACTCTGACAAAATGACCTAATACTGTGCCAAAAACCAGCCAGCAAGCTGGCTTACCCCTGGCCTTCCTTGGGCCTGTGCTGGCAGAGCTGTGGGGCAAGTTGGGTGCCCTCAGGAAGGTCAGATTTAAGGTGGCATTTGGCACAAGTCATCTTGCATGGCAGGCACAAACTATCAATGTACATATGAAAAATGTTTTTACTGCCTGGTTAATATTCCAGTTAGGTTTCAGTTTGGTGAAATTATGTTCCATAAAGCTAATATGGACTCTGTGGTTGTAAGGACACTATCAAAGGAGAGAAAATCCTGGGATGAGAGTTCAAAGTAACATGTCTAGATAAAGGTCTATTTTAATGTTTTAATAAAATTAATAATATTATAAGTTCCTAACAGGTGACTATTCAAATGAGTTAAAGGGAGAATATATTCAGTAGAGTGGTTTTTTTTAGTGAATGTCTGTGTTGGAGATAGATACGTATGTACATTTCAGATTGAAAAGTGTATGAAGCAAATTAATCACCTTTGAATACTTAGTCTTTAGGAGGTGCAAGAAATAAGTTTTAGGTATTGATGCAATACTTCCAGGAAATCAGTGATAAGAAAGAGGTGTTAACGGTGAAAAGGCTCAAGATTGCCATAGCTGCTTGGGCACACAAATCCTGCAAAAATGTGAGATTGCTGTATTATTTTTGCTAGACTGAGTGGGTTTAATTGGCTCCAGTACAGGAAAATTTAAAGACTATCTGCTAAGATGCATAAAAAGGAAGATATTCAAAATGGCTGTATTTCTGAGAGACACCATTAACTAATGTTCATGTAGTATTTAGAGTAAAAGTCAAGGCACATGTGGAAAAGAAATGAGATTTAATTTACAAGAGATATTATTCAGCCTGTTAGGCCCTGTACCTGTGAAACACTGATTGCTGCTATTCTTCCCTGTGGAGCACCTGAGTGCACTTGGCACTGCTTTGCAGAGCCTCTCCCACCCCCTTACACCAGACATAACCTGTGGCAATATAACAGCATCTCATTTATCCAACCATAACAGAATAGGAGCCATTTCAGCTGCCTGGACTATGTGTAGAGCTGGAACTGAGAGGGCTGAGGAAGGCATCATGTGTCTGTTCAGGTCCTTTTCTTGAGTACAGCAACCTGTGTGAGATTGTTCTGGGGGATTGTTCTTGTGTTAGTGTGCATTAACAAGGCATGCACAGGAGGATTGGAATCAGTAGGAAGAGTGACTTCCTACCCCTCAGCTTGTTTTTGGAGGCTTTTCATTGCACTAAAAATGTATTTGCTAATTTAGTTCTAATTTTCAGGCAGACTTGTGGTCGAATAATTCCTGTGTAACTAACTATACGCAGTTCAGCAGAAGTGCTGGTTCTAGTAGGTGAGAATCTGACTTTCAGATATTTGAATAAATAAAATTTGCTTTCTCTTGAGTGCTTAGATTTTCAGTCTGTCAGGTTTAACCATCTGTTTAGGAGATAAATGCTACCACCGTTCTGTTCATTCATTACCAGAGGTTCCTGTCTTTACCTCAGTGGTGCAAGAACTAGAAAGCAATTGCTTGGTCCTGAAGGCCAGTCTTTCTTGTAGTTTCATCTGGCTCCGTTACCAAGGTGTGCACAGCTCTCTAATTTAAATAAATCTGTCTAGTCATTTAGTGCAGAAGAAACTTACATTCAAATAAATTGATGCCTAAAGCCTTGACACTAAAAAAGGAACCCTTGCTTAGTAATTTCTTCCATATCATCATATCTTAACTCTTGTCAGAGACTTAGTTCTGGCAGATTGCTGATACGTGTGTCCTTAGTCCAGTTTGCTGTTATCTGATAACGGCAGTGGAAGTAATAAGCAATGAACCAGGACTACAGCTTGTGGGTTTTTTTGAGGATTTGAAAAAGAAACTCTGTGGCCAACTTGTGTCAAACTGTACATGGTGCAGCAACTCCAAGTGAGACGTGACACTACTCAGGGATAAAAGCTCTGAATACCAGGATTCTCAGTAATGGTCGAGGAGGAGTGCCTTATATTAAACAAGCAAATGTGCAACTGCTCATGTGAGTGGAATACACTTGAAGACCATAAGATTTTATTATGATCAAGTCTTACATAAAAAGAAAAAAAAAAATGCACAAAGGAGCTCTTACTGTACTGTGATAATTGCTCATATATACAGATACACTAAAGCAAATATTTGAAGATCAAGCTGTCTCCAACTGAGACTCATGAGAAAATCTGGGCTATGTTTTCTCTGACTGCTGAAGGGCAGATTGTAGAGAGAAAGTAGTGTACTATAACATTACTGATTACTTTTTAATGCCTGCAGTACTGTGATACAGTGTAGACAAAAATTCACGTGTTCCTGCTTTGAAGAGTACATTAAACCTTAGAGGGATTCAGGGTTTTCAGTGATTAGGGCCTTGAACATTATGTATAACACAGCAAAGGATAAAAAATTAGAGATGGAACAGTAGGAAAAACTTCCATTGCAAAATAAAAAGATTTAAGATACATATGAAATCACAGAAAAGCAGAATGGGGAGAGAGACTCACTGAGTCATTGAATTCACTCTCTGTCCCAAGTTAAGGCCTGCTACTCATGTGTCACTCCTTCAAGACTCCTGTGTCACTCCTGCAAGACTCCTGTGTAAGTTGTTCTTAAAAGTCATCAGTGTGTTCAGGCCACCAGTTACAGTGTTTGCTATCATCCAGGGTGTGTCCTCAGTCCACAACACAGTTTTGAATCCTTGTTGCTGAAATCTAAAGCCGTTACTTCCTAATTTATTCAATATGAAGAACAGTGGAAACCTGTCTCTTGTTTGTTTCTCCTCATTTTCATCTTATATTTAGTCTCAGATAAAACATAAATTGTGGGTTTGGACTTTTTTGTTTTTTCTTTTCCTATGAACTACCTCTTGTAGGTTCAGGTACTTTCTGAAGTATGGTCCCCCAGACTGGACACCAGTAATCTTATGAAGGCTTTGTTGAGAGGAGTTTAAAAGATTACTTCATCAGTCCTATACACTGGTCATATACTGCGGTGAAGCATTTGTGCTTTGCAACAGGGTGGCTGGCTCAGGCTTAGTATTCAAGCACTATGACCTAATGAAGCTTTTATAAATGTCAGCTGAGATGTTCTCTAGTACATTGGCAGCAAATTGTAAGACTTGACTAAGTATGACCATCTACATATCCTTTGTGCATTTTCCTCTGTTTATTTTCTTTTTTTTTTTTCCTTTACAATCTGTTTCTTCAAGTTATCAGAATAGCTATGGATCATTTCTTGAAGGACATGAAGAAAGAAAGAGTAAAAGAACCTAATGAGACACATGAGACACACTGGAAAGGTCAGTATAAAGCAGTGGAACTGCTACCCATGCCTAGAGATTCATGGCTAGAATATTGCTGTTGAATGATGAAAAAGACAATCTAGCTGAAAATAGACTTCGTTAGAGATTGTCTTAATCAACAAAGTTTATTTCAGTACAGTCATTTTTGCTGCTCATGAATTATTTTTCAGTTTATCTGGCAAGTGTTAGCATGCCTGAATGTGAGGAAAGTTCCTTGGAAAGAAATCAAGCAGAAAATGAGTAAAGTGATTACAGGCATTCTGTGTACTTAGAGCACATTTCTCTTCAGCAGAAAATTCTTCTGTATTTCTTTGCAGGTGTAAAAATGTATTAAGAAATACAGCCTCAATAGTGCCTGAATACAAGTACTTTTGCCTAACAGGTCAAAATATATGTCTTGTCTTCAGTTTTGTTTATGCTATTCTGCATTTGTAGGATTCTGTGAAAGCTATGCAAATGTCTTGGAAGCCATTAAGTCTAAGTCCTTAGTGCTAAGTCCTTATTGTTGAAATGTGAAAGTGAAGTCTTATGTTAGACACTATAGAAATAGGAGCTCTGATAGTATGAGACACAAACTAATAGACATTTGGAAAGATGTTGAAACAGGGTAAAAAATTCAATTTCTAGAATACACACAAGTCATCCACAAATTAGAGTGAAGCCAGCTTGCGAGATGCACACTGGAAAAAAAACCAAAACAACTGGACTAAAAAGGTGGTGCAGCATTGGAAGAAGTTTCCTGGAGAGGCTGTGGACTCTGTCTTTGGAGGGTATAAGACCCAGCTAGACAAAGCCATAGAGATCTGAGCTGGTGTTTATGATACTCCTGACTCAAGCAGAAATGTTCGAAAACAGTGTTCAAGTTACTCAGCATACCTGAAGTAGGCTCAAAATAGATTAAGCTAAGGCCCAGATAGGCTGTGGAAGATAACTAGGGCCAGAACACAGTGAATGGTGCAATTTTGTAAGGAGTGAAAAACAGTTTTGGCCAGCTGAGTATTGTTCCTTGCCTGGATTAAAAATTTAGTAATTTATTTGTTTTTAAAAGTTTGATATTATTTTATAAATACCCATATCAGGTAATATTTTTCTTCTGAGCTGTTTACATGAAGTCTTATCTTACTATCAATTCCTGTTTTTCGTTTAAGGTAGCCTGGATTACTGTATTGGTTGAACTCCCCGTTGGACAGGGCAGTGCATGAGGCGAATGAAGTAAGCTGGGCTGAAAGCTAGCTGGAGCACTTATCACAAATGCTGAGGCATGCCAGGGCTGTTTCTTTTTGGCTCCATGCTGAATCAGTTGGGTGAACAAGACTGCACTACACTCGTGCTCTAACACCTAACAGGACGAAGGAGAGAGTCTGCCACAAAAAACTTCTGGAGTACTAGTAATATGATGTCAGCCCACCTCTCAGTGAGCATGCAAGACATTGCACAGGTACTTGTCAACACATTTACTGCCATTTTAGAGCCAATGACCTTCAAAGTGACCTGTGTAGAGTCACAGAAGACACAGTGCATGCTGTGAGCTCACCACTGTGTCTCACTGTGCCTTGGTGATCGAAACAACAGTATGGGATGGAGGGTTATGGCAAAACACAGTAGAACCGTTGAAATAAAGGAACGTTCATCTCGATCCAAATTGTTCATGGCAACTTTCTTACATTCTGGAAAAAGCAACCTTGTGACATATAACAGTTCGGTTTTGTTAGCTGTGGGAAAGCACTCAGCTAGCTGGCATTTTGCTGAAAAATGCATGTCCTCTTTGCTCATGATAAAAAAAATAAAGAGCAGTTATGGCGTATTTTCATGCATTATATTGGCCTGGATGCCTCATGAATAGTAATGCTAACATATTGGAATACTGTGATGCATAGATCTTGTAATTTTAAATGATTGTATGAAACCTCATGGCAGCAAAATCTGCTTTCTCCATTTATAATTTTAAAAAGATATTTCCATTTTTAAGAAAATAAATATATATTGTCATTTAATATATTGTCCAGCTATGTTAAAAAAGATAAATATAAGTATTGCTTGTTCTACTCTAGTGGAGTAGCACTGGTTTGTCATCCCCTGATTATAAATGTCCAGGGAAATCCTGGACGACATCCAATTGTGGCATCTCTGTATACAGATGGCTTGGACGAAAATTTCAATCCAGCTACAGCTGTGTGTTTAGGGTATCAAACAGATGATGTGCATCTGATGAATAAGGTGCATGCATGTATATGATTACTCAATCTGTGTATCGTGAAGGAATACATGTGGGTCCTTTTTGGAACCACCTATGCCTGAGTTCATGCAGGCATTCATGATATGTGTAAATGTGGTGATAATTTTTTTGAAAAAAACCTTTAGTCATCTGGCAGTCTCTCAAGTGCAGCAGGATGGTACATTAAGTATGTAAGAAAACAAAAGCTGTCTTGTTTAAGGATAAATTGAATCTTCTGTAGTGCCCAGACTTGCCAGAAGCTTAGGAAAGGTTTGTTCTTACCTTTAGAAGAGGAAGGCTAAAGTGAGGAACACAAGATAATGTGAAAGAATTAATCATCCTGTCAGTTTTCTCACAGTTTTTACATCAGATGGGGTTGTGAATAATAAGCTATTTGACTGTGCTTATACAGTTAGTGTTCTGTCTCATTTAGAACTAGTAGTTACATTACTCTGGGGGGAAAAAGACCCAAAAGAAGTGTAAATATGTCTTCATAGTCAGGCTACAAAGGGTGAATGCCAAATCCCAGATGCAAGCCATTGAGCAGTGAGGTGGTTGCCAGTGTTTCAGGTGCTCATAATTGAGTTATAAAAACAACACACCTTTTAGAAGGCAGTATGTGCCTCTCTTTTCAACGTGACTTCTTAAATTAGTCTGAGCTAAGCCTCAGTCTTACAGCAGTACATTGCAAGATTCTGGGAGATATAATTTCAATGCAGAATTTCCTTTAAAAAAGCTTTCTGTCAAAACATCTTTAGAGAGGAAATCTGTATGTAAAGTTCCATTTTGTGTCCAAACAAAAACCCATCTGTAACAAAGCCATATTAAAGTTTATGTTAGTAGTTACAGATTTTTTCTTTTGTTTTGTTGTAAGCAAAAGATAGGTAAATATTAATGCCAGATCTCAGATGCAAAATGTGAGTACTGTATTTACTTAATTTGTGTATCATAGTGCCCCAAACGAGCTGCTGGGTCAGGAACAGGGTCGAGAACCCTTTTGACTTCCATCTTCATGAGATATTTAGAAAACAAACCTCTCCAGGCTGTACATTTTAATGTAATTTTAAAAAATTTGTTTATAATTTTTACCTAATATCAATGTTACTGACAAACACAGATTTTTTTTTTTTTTTACAGGCATACAATACATAACCTGCAATGGGATTATTGCTAGGATTGGTGTAAACATACATAGCGTTGTGACATTGACAGAACTGGAGGTCTAAGTTGCTGAAAAAACTAATTTCCCTGTGTTTAATATGTTTGATTTTTTTGTTTCCCCTAGGGTCACTCTGAGGATTATCCAAAAGCCTTGAGATTTTTCTGAATTTTAGGAGAACTGGATACAGGGTATTGACTCGTATTATAGGGATGGGCTCCAAATGGGAGCTGGAGATCACTATTTTTTTGGCCCATAGTTTGTTCTGGCCTACTGAAAAATGTTTTGTTCTGGTGTCAGAACAACTCTATACATTCATGCTGATAAAATGCTACAAAGATATATGGCCAGTACTTTTATCAATACAAATTTCTGGTCAATAATGCATGACTGATACTTCAGCTTTAGCTCCAGAATCTTAATATGCTTCTGAAATCAGTTTTGTTGTATGTCAGGAATAGCAGGCTGCCATGGTGATAAACTGTGAGTCCCCCATTACAAAATGTTAATAACTCCCTGGTTTCTGCCAAATTCATGCTTGTCCACATGATGCCAATTACAGTGAGGTGAAAACAGATGTACATAAAAACTTAGGCGTATAGTCAGTTTTTGTCCTCAGGCATGAATAATTAGAACGCTCATTAATATAGTAAATTTTCTCTGTGGGTGCAGATTCATATATAGAAAATATGCTCCAAATAAATAGAATTGTATGACAATAGTACCTAAAAATGCAGAGCCTGCATTTACTTTTCCCAAAAGCGTTTTCCGTGACTTTTTATTAGGCTCATTTTCAATAAATATATCATGACTGTGACAAACACATGAAAAGCAGCTTTGGTGAGAGCTCAGTCCATCTAGTTCATTGTGTGCTATTCTGCATCCTTCTTATTAGATTGTCTAGCATTTGCAGCCTGCTGCTCCATCTTTGCTATTGATAGAGGTATGGTTTCACAGCAGGGTTTTATGATCATACTATCCTTACTGAACCAGCAACTGAGTAAACTGGTTTTCTAGGAGGCCTGCCCCTACCACTCAATACTTGGCAGGCAGGTTGATTATTGAGAAATCTGGGGTAAAGGACTCTGTTTTTTGTAAGGCCCAGTCACATTGCCCCCAGAGCATATATGGCAGCTTTTTGTGTACTGGCTCTTTAGTGAGAAATAAAAGAGTAGGTAGCTCTGTCTGCCCAGTGTTCTGGACAAGATACAGAAAGGAGGACAAAATTTATATTGTCCAAATTAGGAAGTGGTTAAAAATCACCAACTTGTGTTGCCACCCTCTGAATATCTCTGTATTGTACTTATGTCCTGTGCCTAATTGGAAAATGAGATCAAGAGGTATATGAAAAGTCATGTTTTTTTTTTTTTTAAACAAGCTCTAAGTGATTAGTTCTAGAGAAGAGTCTTTGAAATCTCCAATTACAACTTAAAATTTCTGATTCTCTATTATCTGCTCAAACTGTTAGACATTATTTCTCTGACATTAGAGTTGGAAGAAAGGATGATATGCAGATATAATATTAAAAAACCCTAATAATATTTCAAAAGAGAAAAAATTAGGCCAACAGACTCTTTTATAGTAGTGACCCAATTGGTGATAAGATCTGTCACTCCACATAAAGAATTTGTGCACAACCACAAAGAGATGTAATTCAGCCACGCAAAGACTATGTGGAGGTTCCAAATCACTCTTCAGGGTTGTTTGGCACCAATGCAACAATTAAAGACCAGCCTTTGGCAAAGAATCTT
This sequence comes from Rhabdornis inornatus, assembly GCA_013397075.1. Taxonomy (NCBI): domain Eukaryota; kingdom Metazoa; phylum Chordata; class Aves; order Passeriformes; family Rhabdornithidae; genus Rhabdornis; species Rhabdornis inornatus. The sequence goes on along the minus strand of VWZS01010058.1, from coordinate 46,355 downwards.
CACATGCATTAAGAACCAATAAATGTCTAATGATATTTTGAATAGCTTTTTAAACTATTCTATTCATGACAGGTTGACATAAGTAGTATGGGTGTTTACTTGTCTTGCTCCTGCAGTAGATGAGGAAGGATAAGCACTAAGTGCCAGTAGCCCTCTGACATTGCTTTACCTCATTCTTCTGTGCTGTCAAAACCATGCATGATTTATCCAGAGCTCTGCATTGCAATGAATTCCACCATAGAGGGAATTTGCAATTCAACAAGTCCACCCTTCCAAAGTAAGAAAACAGATTTCCCCTAAGTGTTTTTTTTATTTTTTATTTTTATTTCTTCTTTTTGTGGTGTTCTATGAGGTATATCTTTACCAGTATTCATTTACCAAGTTTTCTACTTCCATGAATATTTCTTGTGAATAAGGTGGCACTTATCTTAGAAATTAGTTTAATAAACATTATGAAGTTCCTTTAGGTCAAAACACGCATGAAAATATTTTGTTAAACTCCCTGATCCCTGATCTAACAAAGTTTACATTTGTTTTGTACAGAGATCAAATATTATAGTTATTTGGGTAATCCCATAAAGTTCACTTTAAAACTTGAATTTTATTAATATATAGTGTTATACACGTTCAAAGCCCTAGTTCAGTGTCAATAGAAAAGGAAGGAGAAAACAATACCCTTCTGTCCTCCCTCACAAGTTTCTCCTTTACAGCAGTCCTCCCCTTCCCAGTGTAATCAGTAACATACATGAAATTACCATCTCTCTGTGCATTTCCTTCTCATATAAAGCTTCCTTATCTGGGTATTTTTGTTAGCGCGCTGGTGTCAGTGCCCTTCTGTGTTGCTGCCCTGTTCCCTCATCGAGCACATGAAAAACACTCAAACATATTAGGAATTACCTTATAAATACTGATCCAACACTCTCCGTAGGACTGGCTGGTGTGTCATTACTTGATTTTCGGAAGCTGTTCTGGCTTTCAGAGTGAAAAACGGAGTCCTCCAAGGAGCTTCCTTTTTTCAGCATTTTAATGGAGCTAATTGCGGAGTTAGGTAAGTTCAATTCTAGAGCGATCCTTGAAATGCACGGCGTTTCACTGCTGTAGGAAGTGCTGTCTTTAGTGCCCAAACTAGGTTTAAAGATCAGTTAATGAGTAACATAGTGTTGTGACATCATAAGGGAGTGGTTTTTTTTACCTGCAGCACTTCAGAAGTTTACTTGAACACAGAAGTCTAGGTGAACTGTGTCTTTGAAATTTCATTATACATGACAATAACTTGTTTGGATGAATTGACGAGTGTAAAACAAGAAACCTGTTTCAAACAATGTTTTGTTTTCAGGTTTGTACCTGAAACTGAAACATGGTCTGTCATTACATCTACTTTGTGAATTATCCACCTATCTCTAAGTATCCAAGTCTGAATAACATATTTGTATATGTTTAAGAAGTGACTACATCCACCTGATGTGCACATGCCAAAGCTATTATATTGTACTTCTCTGGTGACAAATTGGTCCGCACATGTGCATGTAGCTGCTGTAAAAGTCAAATCATTGCAGTTCAATTTAAATACAGGTAGCATTTTAATTCTCAATGCACAGGAATCCAAACAACTGGACAAAACCAGTTTGTCTAACCAGTTTTTCCATGGGAATTGGCAAACATTAACTACAAACTTACATGGTTTTCTATTTGTTGAAGATTACTATAATGCTTAGGTTAATGAATGAAATTATCAGAAATCTTTATATTGCAAATCGTCTTATAGTTCTGATTTAGTACTCAAGGCATTTAGAAATTCTGTTAAACCTCATCTGAGACCTGCATGGTAATGAAGATTTGCCTATGAGACTGACCAAAGATTTTTAATGTAATACACTCTGTTCTCAGCACCTACAAGCAGCTTGTGAAACAGTACAAATCCATTTGGACTGTTCACAGATTTTATTTGTAAATGCAAAGACATCTAAGCAAACTGATATATTTTTTTCTTTTTAAATTTCTTTTGTTTCTGGTTTCTTTGCATAACTAAGTACCTACTCTTTTTTTTAATATAAAATTCGTTTATGATGAGTATTAAGCAAATTGTAATTAAATTATAAATGTGTGAAACAGTAACTATTGAAATACAGGATTAGCATAATAGCCAAGAAAGGTAAAGATGAAACAGCTACTTCCTTGGAAGCAAAAATTCCAAATAAATGTGAGAAGACTTTCAAGAAAAAAGGCAGAAAAAGAATAAAATATATGCTTTCTATCATCTTTAAGTATTCCCCATGAAACCTGTACTTAAGGAGCTGTATTTAAGCTACTTGGATGCTGAATTAAGGCCTCCTTGAGTCACTGTACTGTACATGTTTGTTTTCCTGCTATCTAGGCCTTTGTGTTACTCTGCACTTAATCCTCTGTGATCATAGGCTACAAACATAGGGCTGCCTAACTAGGCAAAGTCTCTGAACTTTATTACTCTTCCATAAAACAAGTGATATAGTCTTCAACAAATGCAAAGGCTTTTTCCTTCTCTAGTCACAAGAAGAGTTTGCCTTGGCTCTGTTGTGTTGTTCATATCAATTCACTTAGGATAGGAAGCCTTTATTCTTTTCAAAGAAAGAAACATTCTTAAAACTGTTTAGAAATCTTAAGTGACATAGCTTGTATACCATTAATATGAGGTATTTATCTTTGAAAACAATCTACTTGTACAGTAAAATGTAATGAAACCCCTTCATTAAAAGTCAGAATGGCAACTGTGTTCTTTCTCTATGTTAAAGAGCAAGTACAGTGAAAGGGCAATTGAATTTTTTCCTAGATGAGTAATTGCAGGAACATTCGTAGCAAGGAAAAATGATTACACGATTCCTTCCTGCAATTTTGTGCATGCTTGCTGTACTACAAAACATTCAAGTTTTGCAGTTTCTTACAGGGTACCGTGCCTGCCTCTGAGCTACTGTTTTCCATCCTATACAACAATATTAAGTGGTGGGGTATGCTTTCCAGCCTGCAATTATATGGCTTGCATATGCCTGTACTGAAGGGCTTCTAGGTTTGCCATGCTAGTGCAATGCTAACCAGGTAAAGTACTAGGCTGAAGACTTAAATTCCACTGTCTACACAGACACTGCTGAGCTAGTTTAGGTCAGCTCAGACCTGACTACATAGAATTACAGAATCATTTAAATCAAGTCCGTCCATAAAGTTAACACTGCCAATTCCACCTCAGGAGCTTTGTTGCAGTGACAATTGGTGTTATGTATGGCCATGTGTAGAAAAACAGGTTTGTGTGACAGTGTGACAGTGCCCTGAGACTCTCACTGCTCTTGCTTATTAAGAGGTGTAATCTGTCTTGAATGTTGCAGCAGTAACTCTCTGGATTGATGAAAAGAAGAGGAACAGGCCTACAGGGTGAATTTCTAGGGGGAACAGAAAGGTACCGTGGTGGTAGTGCTGTCACAATATGCTCAAGAGATGCTTTTCTCTCCTTATTATCAGGCCCACACAAACTGAGTTAACTATTGATTTCTAGTGCCTCTGCACAGCGGTGATATTGACTTGTTTTAGTGCTGGAAAATAGTAGATGGATAGTTGTAGTTAGGAGGCCAGAAGGGCTAACCTGACGGTGCCTGTTTAAATGATAAGACTTAAATTCATGCAATTTTTATTCCACGTGGATCTAAGCTGCATTATCATCTTTGGGACTGCCCCATTTTGATGCAAGGATATGAAAACCACCTAGTTTGTAACCACTACACAATTTAAAAGCAGTTGATCATTCAATTTCTTTCTGATTACCTACAGAAATGTCACCAACAAAGATGTGGGACAGATACAGAATATCTTACTTTTTGTATCTGCTCACTTCAGACCTCTTAGCAGTAGTTAACAGACACCAGTATCTTTTCTCTTTCTGATGTGGTGGATCAGGTGTGGAAAGAAGTTGATACTCCTGATGGTGTGGCTATCTGCTGTACATGGACTTCTCCCCAGAGAATTGTTCTTCATGTTCTGAAGAAACTAGTAGCTCAGTAGCTTGTAAGCTTGAGTAAATTTTTTTTTATCTAACTCTTCCTGTCTCATACAATGAAAACAATTTTCTCCTTTTTTTTTTTTAGTTCCTTTTCCTTTAATCTACTTTTCTTGAACTCCATATTCATATTTGGCCGAGTTTCTCAATTATCAAACTATGCCCTTTTATTCTGACCTTTGTCACTGACACTCTGTTATCACTTATCTGCTAGACTGTATCTTGTGGAGTCTAGGACTGTTGCAATTATTTCTGATAGGTAGGCAGAGAGGGGAAAAAATGCGGCAGGTGTCCTTGAACCTCATACAATTTTATTTTCAGTCTGCAACAATTGTCACTGAAAGGTTAAAAGAACTTGTCCAGAAAAATGTACACATTTTTTCCCCCCCCCCCTCGTGACTACTGTGGGTTTTCTTTTCATTAAAATGAAGTGAATTACTCCAGGAAAAGAAATGGTAGATTATTCTTGCTTTCTCAGTCCCTGGAGTATTTCTTCTGAAGGTAGAGATACTCAGAAATATATTAACAATGCCAATTGTGTTACACATATTTTAAGTCCTTATGTCTTTACTAAATGGTCTCATGTTATGGGATACGAAGAAAAAAATGGTGAAATCTGGGTATTCAGAATAAGAGACTTCATTTATGCTAGGAAGGCCTTTGTGTCTTGTGATAGGTGACTGCTAAGAAACTGCCTAAATATTGCAAGTTGAAGTGATGATACAGGGAGGTGCTGTTACAGTATGTAAGAGATGTCAGGAAATATATTTTGAACAAGCATTCAATTTTATTGCCATCCAGGAATGAAACAAATGAGCAATAAACCAGCTGCTGAACTTCTGGCTGAACATCATACTACTGACTTGAGACGGTAGTGAATGATATTATGTACAATGTTACAACAGTCTACATTTTGGCTGGAGTGTGGCCACAAAAGCTTATAGATTTTTTAGTCAGGAGCAGGGGAATCAATGAGTGGTCATTTCATCAGTTTGTTCTGAGTTTCAGAATTTACTGGCCTGTAAATATTGGACTGCATAATTAGTCTGTTATGATCCCTAAAATAATAGGGAGGTAAGTTCTTGCTTTATGGGTTTAGCTCTCATAATTTTTGTTTTCTGAGGTATATACCGAAGCACTTGCTCTGATTCAGCACTGACATTGTCTTTCATGGTTAGGATTGTCTCACTTTTTTTCCTGCTTGGACCAAGTCTATTCAAAAACTAATATTTTTTTTTCCTCTGAACTGGACATGTGAGAAGTGCACCTTTCTACAGATAATTTCAGAAGGAAATATGGGTCACATGTTGGTGACTAAAACTCACTCTAAAATAATTTTGGACATTTTCAGGTAAATTTTATATCTAGTTTACAATATTCTGTTCTTTTTTCTGATCTTGGATTTCTTGGTGTTCCTCTTTCACTGGGGTTTGATCTGTTCTATTCTGTGCTTGATTTGAAATAGTGAGATACACTCAGTGTGTATGTAGTGAGTTTTCACTTGTGCCTGTTCCTGCTCGAGCTTACAGAAACGCTGTGTTAAGCATATGGGATGCTACGGGCAGATATGTAGAATTGCTGTGCCTTCTCCTGTGCTACTCTGAATGCTGCATGGGACTCGAACTTATGTGTAGAATCACAGACAAATTTGTAGAACAAGGGGACAGAGAACTGGTCAGGTGGAGTGAGAGCAGTAGATGAATACGCAGCATAGAAGCATTGTGCCTAGAGGTACACAGGAATGAAATGAGTGCTGTGGTGTCCCTATTTGTGGAAGCCACTGACTATTTTACTCTTCAGTAATCTTGTTGTTAGAACATGCTCTTAAAAATGATGTCTTTTCTGCTCCCTTGCATGGTGGTCACCTTAGTAGATGCTGTTTCAGTTACTGCACTGTATGAACATCCAGTTCCCTTCCTCATCCTGGAACTCCCATATGCTCAGCTTTTGGAGGTCCATATTTGTATTTGGAAGCCTCTACTTCCAGGCAGGAAAAGTTTTTTTAAGAAACAAACCGCCACCCAATGATTTTGGAAGAAAGCCATTGGGGTGGAGAGACAGTGTGATGCAGTGAGGTTATGAAAGGCAACTTTACCTTAGAAGATGAGACTTGGCAAAATTTTCTTTTAATAGAAGAAAACACTGAAGTCTAAAAAATTAAACTTTATTTTAGCTTTAATTCTTGAGCACCTGAGGCTGATAAGGAAATGTAAGACAAAAAACCTGAGTTTGTTGCCCTGTGTGAGAGACTTGGGTTTGTTATTAAGAAAAAAAACACTTCGTCTGGTTGACTGAAAGACCATTACTATTAATAAAGACTGGATCTTTGTAGGATATGCTTTAAAAAGTTAAATAAATTCAGCTTTGTAAACGGCTGTGTTTCCCATTAACTAAATGATATATAGACTCTTGCTGTATTATCAGTCCACTAAAAATGTGAATTGATCTGTACTCTTCAGTACTGTAATACCAATACTAATATCTTCATTTATACAGCTGAATCTGATGAGTTTGTCCAGATAGTGTTTTCAAACTTTCTGTATTAATGATGAAGATTACTGATAGACCTAGAGTAAAATTTTGCTAGGAGTGAGAAGTTACAATATTTTACCTAGCTGGTGGCTGCTGATATGAGAGGAAAAAATAAATTTAGTGAATAGCATTGTGAAATGTTGGAAATTTCTGCTTATCCATACTATTGCCATCTTTGGTGGTGAGCTAGCTACCTCCTGGCTAGACCTCTGCTTTATCAAACATTTCATTTGGTGAATGAGGTATTGGTATATTACCTCAGGACACATGTAAAATATCATTGCTGACTTTATAGTGACAACTCCTCTCAAGAGGTGCATGGGCACAGGCATTAGTGAATAAAATAGGAAATTCCAGCAATGTTCAGCTAGAGTTGCAGCACCAAGAAGATGCGTGAGACCACAATAACATTAAAGAGATAGCAGCTGGTAATACAGTTGTCAGCAAAGCAACAACAACATGGTAATAGGAAGCCAACAAGGACAGCTTTACTAATATGTCCACATAGTAAATGATTAAAACAGAAATGGCATTTGAGGTGTTATACAAAACCCCACCTAGGTGAACGGAAGCTTCATTGGAATTCTGATCCAACCACTGTCAGACAACCCTGTGCTGCAACACTGAACTTAATTTGCAGGTAGGAAGCATGGAAAACCCTCACTGGATAGAAACTTGCCTACAGTAATCATAAAGGTGACCTGAACAACTCATAGATTTGGTTGCTTTGATTTTTTCAGGAAGTGATTAGACTAAGCCAGGAGGAAAGTAAACAGATCCATGAAATTTAAGTGTTTCAAACCCGTTTTTCTGTTCTTTGTAAGTAAAATGGTGGTTTACTGCCTTCATGTAGTCCCAAGCAGAACTTGCCCCACTAGTTGATATGGTCCCTTCCAACCTCTTACCGTATATTTTTGTTTAGCATAAACAATAGGACAAAGGGTTAGAGAGACAAAGTTAATCTTACGTGATTGTGCAATAGAGCACTCCCGGAAAGTAAAATAAAAAGACGTGTTTTGCTTTAAAAGTAACTTTTTTCTTTAGAATGTCTTTTCAGAGGTAAATTTCTATCCCTGTATACACAGACAAGGTTTTATCTGCTGTCTTTCTCTGTGTTAAAAGTGGATGACTTTTTTGCCTAGGAATGATAATTAGAAGGAGCCTTGCCAGTGCAAAAGAAGAAGTAAAGCCTAGGTGCATTTCTTTTCCCTTGAAAGTTTTATACTTAGCATGATTTTACATAGGCCTCACGTTCTTCCTTCATGGAGAGCACAGAAGAGCACAGAATTTACATTGTTCAGAAACAAAATTCCTACTTGCAGCCTAGATAATGATTTATTTGGGTTTGCTTTTGTTTTTGCCTTGATTTGCTTAATTTCTTTCATTCCAAGTGATTTGTTGTATATACTTGTCCTGTATAGAGCATTTTTGAGGCATTTGCAAGTTGAGTGATTTCATCTGTCCCTTTTATCACCACAAGCACGGTTCCAACACCACAGTTTAGCTCTTGTGACTGTGCATTTGTGAGAGAAGACTGTCTATCTTGACCTCGGGGTCTGCTTCTCTTCTAGTGTGAGAGAAGGCAGTCAATTACCTGAACTGAGGGTGACGATGAAGACTGCTGCTGAAAAATGCAGTGGTGAGCTGAAATCTGTCATTCCTGGAGGTATTTAAAAGATCCATTGATGTGGCATTTGAGGACATGATTCAGTGGTGGACTCAGCGGCGCTGGCCTCGATGATCTTAGAGGTCTTTTCAAGTCTAAATGATTTCATGCTTCTATGTCACTGGTAGCTGTAGGGCCCATCAGGTGGTGCTATGTAGGGCTGCAGAGTAGGAAGGGGTCTGCAGCACCTTTCTGCAAATAGATGAGGTTCATGGTTAGACACATGTACTTTTTCTTTCTTCTTTTAAAAATATTTTTTTTCTCTGAGGCTAATAGGCATGCAGCCTGCAGCCTAATGAGAAGATTTATTTTAATGTACACATCAATTAAAACCAATTGTTGTACCAGTACTTGTCATTTAAGAGAGTTTGCACCACATCAGGTACTTATAAAGAAATCGCAATTAAGCAGGGATAGGTTATAACAATAGAGCCTCATTAGTCTAAAATACCTCTGTGCATGTTCTAATGAGGAGCTTAACACATTGTACAAACAGCACCTAATGAAGTTAATGCCACCCTTGAGAGTTGAGTAACAGTACACCTGTTTTTACAATTACATTAAGTGAAACTTGAAGATGTGAGGATATTTGGGAAAGGTTAAAAGAACTTGACTGATTTCAATCTAGTCTCTGTTACCAATTAATGCTGAGTGTTTAAAAAGCCTATTCAAGCAGCCCATGTCATTCAAATAAGTGAGGTAGGGAGAGCCTTCAGAACTTCAGCTATTCAATTTGACTAGCAATACAGGACTGTGTCCTTGAAAACTATTCTACTTCAGATGAATTACATAAAGCTATGGTTTGGATCAGTTTGCAGTAGATCATATCGCTTAAAGGAGCTGAACCATGGTAATTTTAGTCTGTCCATGTCTGCACGCGTTCCTCAGATGATTGTAACTGAGTTTAGGTTTTTAGCAACCTTTTTTACAGATCAGTTTTAATATTCGTATGGCAAATTTTCCTATCCCTTGAATGAGGGTCAACAAATTTAAAACGGATTAGTGCAGGAAAGTTAACAGCTTTGTATTGGTATTAGTATATCTAGAAACATGTTTGAAAATATAAGGAAGCACTTCTAAAATCTTTACTAGATCTAGCATTATACAGCAACTTTTTTTTACTTTTCAGTGCTAACAGAGTTTATTGTTAAAAAATAGAGCAGTTGAAATTTTCATCAGATCATTACTCTCTTGTATGCTGCATTCCACAGTGAACAGTAAAATACATGGTAAGCTACCTGGTAAGCTAATAGCTTATGAAGTTGTTTTCCACAGAACAATCTTTTGTGTTAAAACCTGTATTCTGTAGGTCATTTTGCTATGCCAAGCTATCAATTTTCTATTGGTAGAATAGTAGTACCCTAAGTGAACAAAGGCTATTTATGCTTAACAGACATAGCCCAGTGTTCCAGTAAAATTGGAAACAATGCTTCAAGGCTTTTAACATCTTTAATTTCACTAATGTTGTTTTTAATTACTAGCAATTAAAGTTATAATAAATATTGCCTATTAATTTGCTGAATAATCTAATCTGGTAGTAAGTTATTTGTGCTAATGAAAGACAGAAAATATCAGAAATATTTTATTTTCTCAGTTGCTAGTTTTCTTGATACCCTTTAACATTTTTATATCTGAAAGATTAAATTAAACGTCTAGAGTCATACTTTGAATCAATTTTGGTTTATAATCAGAATTGTTGCACAGTTTAAGAATTTTGTATTTTATGCCTTCCATTCTAAGGCTATGTCAATCTCATGTGATAGAATAATAGAATCACGACAGTTGGAAAAATCTCCAAGATCATCAGGTCCAATCTGAGCCTGAACACACCATGACAAATAAATCATGGCACTGACTGCCATGTCCTATCTCTTCTTGAACACCTCCAGGGACAGGGACTCCACTGCCTCCCTGGTCAGTCCATTCCAATGCTTAACAACTCCTTCAGTGAAAAACTGCTTCCTGATGTCTGTCCTGAGCCTGCCCTGCAGCTTGATGCTGCATCCTCTTGTCTTCTCTCTAAAACAATGTATTTAAAAATGCTTCTAAAAGTCACCTTTTTATACTAAGTTCTAGAGGAGTGATGGTGACTTTGCATATATAAGCAGTTTTCACCAGCAGATTTGCTTCCTGTGTATTGTTACTCAGGCAAGCACTGCATTTGTTACTTACCTAACATGTCGAAGCAAACTTTTGGGTTCAGTCTTGTTTCTGAGATTTTCATAAGAAACCAGGAAAAGTAGATTGTAATGTGATTCTTCCGTGACCATCTGCAATTGCTGTCTTGAATGCTTCTCTGTGAACTTTCTCCTCTGGTCTCCTGCCTGGTGTGCACTCAAGGTTTATACAAGTTAGACTGTTACAGACTGTTATTTTGAAATGAAGACAAAATTGAATAAGCCATTTGGAATAACTAAACTTTCTCCTTGTGTGCGGTGAACTTATGATATTTATCAGAGAGCAAACTGGAAAAGGTTCAGGAAACAAAAGGTCATGTTCTCTTCCTCCAATCTGGGTTTTGCTTTTTATGTAATATGCAATGTAAATTTATTTTCAAACCTGACTATTTCTTTGAATTAACAAAATGAGAGGTCTTTTCCAGGCTATAAGTTAATATATGGTTGAATAATACATGTTACCACTAGAGCAAGCTAAGAATTAGATTATTTTAGACAACAACAGTTAAAAAAGAGAGAATTTATCTCTAAGTCAAAATTTAATTTTCTGATCTAATGTTGCCTCAAGAAAGAGATTTGATGGACACCAGTACCATTCACATGAATGATGAGGAGGAAGCCTGTAAGAAATAATTCTTATGAAACTTTATGCTATTTTCTTATTTTTTTACAAAAATTGCTGTAATCCTCAATGGTTGTTTTCGTGCTCTGTTCTTTCATATTTTTCAGACAGAAGGACTAAATATGTGGGCGAACAGCACCATCTAGCGGGTCATACCACCCCGGTGACCTGTGCTGGGGGTCATTTGCTCTTCTCTTCCCGAGAAGCCGCAGTCATGGACCCACACCCGCACCTCTCTTCCTGGTGCTGCAGCTACCAGTTCCCTTTTGCTTGGGATGGGGCCGAATGCAAATGACAGAATGAAGATCCTGCCGTCAATTTGGAAAGCACTGTGCAGAAATTAAGTGCATGACTTGTCTACAGCTTGGGGTGAGATCAGGATCTTTAAGAATTCATTAATGTATTTAATTGTTCTAAAACCTATTCTGATAACCTATCAGTTAAAAGCATCCCTTTCAAATGTTCCCCATTTGAGAACGCTTTTGATTATCTCTGCAGTGCATTTATGAATATTAACAGAGCTCTTCAGCACTGGTCTTTCTTTCAAAGAAAACTTTTTCCACTGCGAGTCATTCACCCTTCTGTCTCTCAAAAAGTGCCTTAAATGTAGATTATTTTTTGCAAGAATTTAAGTTAAAGCTACTTTAAGTGGTTGAGCCAAGAATGATGGAACAAACAAGAAAGTTGATATCTGAAGGCAGACAGATGTCAAAACAGCTGCTTAATAATTTACTTTTTGTGAGTTGTTAGTTTTAATGCAAAATCAATATAAATGGGGGAGGTTTCATGAATTTTTCCTTTTAGAAGAAGTATGTTTATTATATGTCTTTTTACTCAATGTTGTCTACGTAATGTGTCAATATTTCATTTTCTACATTTGAGATTACTGGATAACAGACAACATATGTCCACCAGGTATGAGTGTTTGTGAGATCCTGATACATAACCTCTGTCTTAATTTGTGATTGGGATGTTTGTTGTTTGTTATTTATGAGAGAGGCTATAAAAGTTAAGAAGAATTCATAGAATCAGAATCACAGAAAAGTTGGAAGGGGCCTTAAAGACCACCTGTTTCCAACCCTCACAGGACAGGTGGGGATATCTTCCACTAGATCAGATTGCTCAGGGCCACATTCCAGCCTGGTCTTGAGCACTTCTGGGGATGGGGCATTCACATCTTCTCTAGGCAACGTTTTCCAGTGCCTCACCACCCTCACAGTATAGAATTTCTTACTTAAGAACAGAGGTACTTAACAGTGTAAAGCTCTTAACCTGTTTCCCCTTAAATGTCTGTCTTGTTGCACAGATGCACTTAGTTTTGATATTTCTTCCTTCCTTTGTAGCTCCCCTTTGTACTAAAGACAAAGGAGTAGGATAGTGGCAAAACATGTTGACAGACTGAAGCTCTGGATATAAACCTGCATAAAAATCTTACAGGAATATTCAGCTGGAAACACAGAGCTTGCATAGATAAGTGAAACCTCACTTGAAGCTGGAGAAACAGAAGTGACACAGTGTTCTGGTTTCACCCAGCCAGCCACCAATTGCTCATCCCCTGCCAACAGAGAGAGAATCAGAAAGGTAAAGGTGAGAAAACCTGTGAGTTGACATAAAGATGATTTAATAGGGAAAACAAAATCCATGTACACAAATAAAACAAAAAAGAAATTATTTCACTGCTTCCCATGACAGGCAGGTGTTCAGCTGTCTCTAGGAGAGCGGGGCCCCATCATGTGTAACATTTGCTTGGGAAGACAAACGCCATCCCTCCAAATGTTCCCCCCTTTCTGTTTCTTCCCTCCAGCCTTATGTACTGAGCATGATATCACATGGTCTGGAATATCCCTTTGGTCCCTTTTGTCAGTTGGGGTCGCCTGTCCCTTGTGACAGGAGCTGTGACAGGAGCTTCCAACCTCCCATGCACCCCCAACTTCCTTGTCTGTGTGGCAGTACAAATAGTAGGAAAGGCCTTGGTTCTGTGTAAGCCCTGCTCAGCAATAACAAAAATATTTCTGTATTATCAACCCTGTTTTCAGACCAAATTCAAAACACAGCTCCACACCAGCCACTGTGAAGGAGAGGAAATGAGCTCTGCCCCAGATGAAACCAGCACACACAGTCCTAAAGCTGATAAAGAAGTACATATGGTGCTGGTTTAGCAAGAAGTGCTACTCATTGAGTACTTGAAATTATATGTGAAAGTGACTACATCTTAAATTCTGAAAATTTAGTGCAAGCTCTTAATTTGAATTCCTTTTTTTTTTGGGGGGGGTGGAGGGGGGAATATGTATGTGATTTTCTTGTTTGGCTTTTGCATTTTCAAAAGAACTCCTTACCCCTTGGCTAAAAATTACCCCAAACTCAATACTTTTAGATTCTTTAGGACTAAAATTATCTGAAAAACGCTTTGTACATTACACTTTCTTGAGAGAGACAGATAGAAGAGGGGTCAGAAATATCAAATTTGCCAGAAAATGTGCTGGTGTTCTACTTTACCTTCTTTTCACCTACACCTATCTGTTTCTGAACTCATGACTTTTGAAGGCTTCTGCAGTGCTTGACTTTATTTTCTAATCTGGAGACTGAATTTTTCTGCCTAATTTCTCTACAGAGTGAGTAGTTGGGCCTCTTGGCTTCAGATAGTCACAAAGTTCATAGGCAGGGCTCTGGATAGCTAGAATAGCTAATTGCCTGCATTTGCATCATATTTAAAGTAGACGTTTTGTGCTTTTGCTTATAAGAACAAGCTCTGTGGTCTTGAGAAACACTACTGCAGAAATTAAAACAAAAAATGAGTTTGCTTAAGCTCTGTTTCATCTTAAGTGCTAAATTTAGTAATTTAGTTACATAGATACAGGACCTTTTTAGTGGACATTATGTGGCCTGTCATGGCTCCTTTGACCTTGACACAGCTAGAGTGCTAAGACTGGATGAAACTTTGCTTCAAATTTTCCAAATCTGACTATTAGTATATTCTTTTCCTCTGTTAAATTGCATGCTTCCTATTGTTAAGTTTTCTTCTTCAGGCAGCTTTTTGGCTTGTAAGAGGTTGCAGTTCTTTTGCCACTGAAGAAGAGAATATCTAGTATCCTCTTGATTTTTCCTGAGGAAAGTAGTTTTTCAGATATTTCAGTGTTAAAAGTAAAGTCTCATCCACTTTTGTTGGATGTTGTTATGGTAACAACTGGATGAGCTAGTGCGTGCTAGGAAAGACTTGGAGGTGTTTTGATTTCCTATTATGCTTGATTTTATTGTAGAAGCCTTTGTGTGCAGGAAGGCAGAAGGATGTCAGCACACTTCTTTCATCAAGAACACCATTGGCAAGAAGGAACTATTAATTTTGGTAATGCTACCAATGTTACTTATTGGATAGACTTCATTGTAGTAAATACAAAACTCTTCCCTCATCTGCCAGTCAATCAAAATGCAGGCATTTCTGTGCTGTTGGCAAATTGGCCTTCCAGCTCATCCCAAACCATGGAAATTAAATCCAAAGTGTGCAGATGGTGATATGTAATCTCTAAGGCCTCTTATAAAGCTAGAAAAAACTGCTAGCTGAACATGCTCGTGTTCACTTATCCTCAGAGGAGTTTCAGCTGGTATATGAAATTCATGATGCCTTGCTTTTATTCCAGGATTCAGAATACCAGTCTTTAAAAGGTTAAAGAGTATGTTGGTGAAATGTGCAAGGAATGTAGTGAAGAAAGCAAGGCTGTTCTGGCCTGTGTTGCTTATACTGAGGGTACATAGCAAAGGCTGCACTGAGTCCTGTGTTGCTTTTTGGTGTTGGGCTATGGGGTATCAAAAATGTATGCCTACCCTGTGAGGCTTCAGCTTTTTTTCTTGATATCTCGTTCAGTCTCTGTATAGTCGGTTTGGTTCTTTGGATAAAAAATGTGCTCTTGCTGTACTTAACATAGCAAGAGTCTCTTCAATTTCACATATAGAGTTAGAAATGCCGTTCTAAACTGAACTAATGGCTGACAACACCTGTAAAATGTTTCTGTGTCAGAAAATACAGCTAATACTGGCAAAGAAAAGGTAAAGAAAAAAGGTTTTTTAATAGTCTACACAAGTGTATGGTTTGTGTAATTGAAATACATTTTTTTTCCAATCAAATAGTTCTGTACCTTGGATGATCAGGAATGGGATTTCGTTTTATTAGAAATTAGGGTGCAAACAGCTGAGGTTTGCTAGCAAAGTACTGTTCTCATTCTTGAATATTCAAATTTCTAAGATATGATTTCAACAAAATAAAAAAAAAGACAGAAGAATAACACATACATAGCTGCACCCTAAACCACAGGAACAATCTATACATTTCCATGTTGACCTAATTGGCTGCCTAAGTGCTGTTGCTTTAAGTATGTCACTTTAGATAAGTTCACAGGGTGGAGGGCTGTCCTGGTAAACATGCAGAGGAAATGACTGTTGCAAAAAGATGCTGAGATCCTAAAAGTCTATTAGGCCCCATCCACTGTTGGGAAAGTATGGAGGCAAGAGGCTGGGCCACACAGCTGCATTTGTGCCGTATCAGAACAGCAACTTGCAGACACTTCACCTTGTACTTCAGGTGGTGCAGGATTGAAATAAGGCTGACATCCAGAAAGGGATACCAAGAGGAGATTAGCTAGTTTGGTGAAAACATTATGTTAATAACATCAAGGTTTGTGGCTGCAATCCCTGTACGGGTCATTTACTTACAAGCTGGACTTCATGATCCTTGTAGGATCCTTTTCAACTCAGAATATTCTGTGAGTCTGTATGTGACATAAGAGGGTCCATGCTAATTCCTGAGGAATCCACAAATATGTATGTGCCTATGAATCTAGGAAGGGGTGTGTGTGTGTATATGTCTCTGTTAGAAAAGCTAAAGCCATCAGCTTCACCAGAACACTCTTCCTAACAAAAGGGATGGATTCTGTTGGTACTTTGGTAATCAGTGCACATTTGGAAATGCTTTTCTTCCTTGAGGGATGCCAAACCAGCTCTACAAGGTGTTTTTTTGTCCCCTTCTGGAGGGACAGGAGAAGCTGAATCTTTCAGCTGAAGGGACTCATCTTGGGCAGAAGCAGATTATGTTTTTCCTGGAGATGGCTCCCGTTCAAACTGTCTTGCTTGTTAGAGCAGAGTGATTCCTAGCCATAGGCATTTCCCTGGGCAGCTGGGCTTGTTCCTGCCAGACAGCAAATGCCAAGGCACTGGCACTGCCTGCCTGCAGGTTCCAAGGGGAAGTTCTCAAATGTCACCATGATGCTCCATGGTGGTGACATTGCAGCCTGGAGCCTGTGTCCTGGCATGCTGCAGCATCAGGAGGGCAAGATGACAAATTGCAGTTATCACTTTTCATTTCCAGAGCTGCAGGTGCTTGGACTCAGGAGTCGAGCAGTAAATCCAACTGTTATGAAATGCTGTAGGCAATGTCAGGGCAGTACAGAGTCCTGCTGTCTGTAAGAGATGTTAGCCAGGGATGAAGAGGGAAGACTGCAGCATTAGGTATTAAGTGTGCTGCTGTGAAAGTTAGCCAGCTGGGCACCTTTCTCCCATGCACAAGTGTCCTTGTCATTTTTGCTCAAGTGGAGGCTTTGAAGCTCCTGCTCAAGAGCCTCTTGAGCTGGAGTTGTGATGGACATGTCTTCAGCAAATGCCCAGGCTGCTGAGGGTGTGGGGTGGCTCCTAGCCTGGACATTGGAATTTTATGCAAGTCAGGCTAGGAGGAGCATCTGGGATTTGGGCATGCAGTGGCCCTGGCATGGCCCAAGCAGTGGCTGCTGCCAGAATAGACAACGATGGGAAACAATGTGTACTCGATGGGAGGCAGGACAGCCCCAGAGGCTGCAGAGGTGCTGCTGCGCCTGACTGCAGGTGTAGAAAGGTGTGAAGACTCAGCTACGATGTGCAAAGTCTCCAGTTCCTTCTCCTTGAGCCTTACAAGAGTTCTGTGATTTCAGTAGCATTCCTTTAGTCCTGTGATGCTCCCAGATTTCAGCAGCCTCCCCACGTCTGCCCTGTAGGAGTAACTGGAATTAAACCATTAAGTGCATTTTGCAAACAATCCAAATGGGAGGAATAGAATGTCTGCCTCCAATTTCTTTGCAAGGGATCCTATGCTTTCATTTTATATCTAAAATTCAGAAAGAGAGTCGAAAAAATATCTTATGTCTTATAAACATTTTAAATTAAGCACTCCCTGCAGGAGAGCTCGATTTGTAAATGTTATTAACACATGCAGAAACATACACACACCTGTACACTCTTTGCCACAATCTTGAAGTTTTTTCTGACAGTCTCTGTTTTTTTTCTGACAGCTGCTACTTCATGAACAAGTACTAATGCTGTATTGCAACTTATTACTTCATAACCATAATATAATTTTAATAACCATATTAACCATATAAGCTTCAGTAGCTCTGAACTGATCTGCCAATGCCTTGCATCTCTATTATGCTATTTCATTATTCTGTGCAGTGTCTGTTTTGCTACATTGTATTTTCAAATACTTGTCCCAAATTAGTACTCTAACAACAGACTCTTCATTGAATAAAGTGACTTTAAAACTTAATTTTCATGCTAGTTTTTTGGAATGGAGTCTAATGATAGCACACTAAAGAAAGTGAAGATGAGAAGTTGGGTTCCAAAATGGGAGAGCCACATTTTGTTGCAAAAATATGAAGGAGTCATTCCCTTGCATTTATGAAACACCATTTGAATTAATCTTGATCATTATATTCAAGTGCTTTTGAAACTGCAGGTGCCACAAAACCGGAGACAGAAAAAGGCCTGTCAGTGACCACAGCATGTGTGGGATCTCTTTATTGAGTACCACACTACTCAATGAGCAGGTACTGAAAAATGAAAGACATTGAATAGTAGTAGCTCCACTGTCTTGCTTTCTGGGGAGGGAGTGCTCTCCTCAGAAATGGTTTGTGTCCCTTCTTGAGTGTTTGCAGGCCAACTCCTTGACAGCTGCAGCAGTAGAGCTGCAGATCACAGGCAACTGAGGTGTGAAGGCTTCCTTTTTGTACCTTAGAAGTGTCTGGAATCAAAACTGCATAAACCATCTTATTTCTGAATAATTACTGCATACTGCACCTTGTAGTGTGCTAAGACATGCAATAATTACTAAAAAAAGAAAAATTAGAAAAATTAAATCATGTTTGACCCTGCAAATATAAGTAGTATGTGATATTGCAGGTTTTCAGAAAGCATTTGCTGTAGTGACATGGTATATCTGAGGGGCTTCCTACTCTGCGGTGCTTTCAGTTACATGAAAGGATCTGTTCTGTTGAGTCAGCTTTATATGTAAAGATAGGAAATTGAAGAATTTGGTGTTCTTTGTGAAAATTAAGGTATGATTTTACTGATTAGATGGAGCTGCAGCCAAACTTAATCAGCTGATTTCATTTGCAACATGTGTTCCAGAAAAGATACTGAATGAAAACTCTGGAAAGCCATATATGCTTCACAAAACAGCCACAACCTGGCAGATAGTGGTTTTGGTCCATTTCTCAAGGTAGATAGTGCCTGAAACTGTAGAGATGATTTCAGAATTTGGAATACTGCATCAAAGAAACTATAGTGTATGAACATGTAGAGATCTAAGCTGTTGTCCAGAAAAAAGTTGTATTGGCCCTTACAATTAGCCAAAGAGAGACCTTTACCCCTTGGATGGGAAAAGCTTACATCAGTACTTACATTTGCAAGCCTTAGAAGAGTTTGCCTAGTATGAGAAAAAAATCAGGAGCTACAATACAACTGTCATACAGTTACTCTTTAACTGGAATTCCTCAGGCTTAATGTAGTATGTAATGCACTGAATTTTTTAACATTTTTGTTTGTTTTTTTTGTTTGGGGTTTTAGATGGGGTTTTTTGTTTTTGTTTTAATTAGCTGTTCATTGTCTAATGTCCTGACAGAACAGTAGTTTTAGTAATACTGTGGGAATCCACTGACACAAAAGAAAAGTTTATATGTTTCAAGAGAACAATTTTATATCCTGTGAGGCAAGCAGGACTTAACTCTTATGATCTAGTAGGAAACTGGGACAGATGTTACATGAAAAAATCCTGGGCAAGATAACACCTGTTACTAGATAAATATGTAAATGCGCCTGACAACTTTCAGAAAACACTTGTAAGGTACAGCCTGAGAACATCTACCTCTGGTAAAGAACTCAGCCAGGGCAGTACCAGAAATAAAAGTGCAAAAGCTAAAAGCTAGGTCGCTTCATTTCTTAAAAAAAAAACCCCAAAACCAAACCAAACCCACCTCCCTCCCTGCAAGAAACAGCAGAAAATCCCAGTAACTGGAATGGATTCTCCAAGACAGAATACTGCTAGGCTGTGGGAGAAGGCTATAGACTCCTCATTATGTGTGGAATAAAACTTGTCCAGTTTCCATTTCCTGCAAAGGAGAAATTATTGTGAGAAGAGAGCTTAATTATGGATTTTTTTTAGTTTAGGAAACTTCTTTCAACTTCCAGGATAAACTGTAGGGGTAGAGGACAAAGGACAGAAGCATTCACACAACACATTTCTGTTGTGAAACGTTTTTTCCAAAGCAGGTTGCTTTGTTTTAAAAACAATGGCATCCTTGAAAGGTGCCACTTGATTTGACTTGAGCATAAGAATAGAATCTGCAAGGTCTGGAGTCCCTTGCAATCATGCCACATTGAAATATTTTCCTCTGGCAGCAGTAGTATTGTTCACTGTGATCATGCCCTCAATTGTTTCAGTATAGTTAATAAATTTAGTCTGTTTGGATATATGAATTTGAAGTAGTTTGAGGCTGGGAGATAAATGCAGAGGAACTGTTAATTTCATAGTTTCTAACATGCAACATAGATGCTTATGCTATAAAGTAGCATAAGGGGGTGAATTATTCCCAAGTACTCTTAAAAGATGATTTGGGAATACTACAGTTTCCAGCAAGATATAGTACATCTTCATGTGTAAGTAAATGGACAGTCTCTCAGAGGGTGCTTTACCTACTGTATTTTGAACAGTCAGTACACTTGCACAGTATACTGAACAGCAGTAATGTTAACAAGAAAATAGTAATAAAGATTTGGAGTATGAGATCAAAGCTTTCAAAGGTTTGTGGAGATAGAATGATATGTAGACAGGAGCATTTGGTGACTGATGTAGAGAAGAAAGGTCTTAAAACTAAGACAGATGAAACTTGTCCTTGAAAATTTAATTTTCATTGTACAAAATCTTGCTGAAAGTTTTATAGGTCACTCAAGCCAAACTCCTGCAAATAAACCAAACAGAAAGACCCAAAAACAAGACCTCCAAGCAAAATCCTTGTTAATTATTTGCATGTTACTTCTAACCTTGAGCATCCCAGTTCACATACATGTTGAGATTTCACAATTAAAATTTAGTAAATGGAAATTCTGTCCCAAAAACTTGAAAAATCACATTGTACTGACTTGAAAAAGTTTATCATCATAATGTTAACTTAGACTTCCATGCTTTCATTTCTCATCAGTAAAAGCAAAGGAATCATAATGCTCCTTTACCTTGTGGAGTATTTGGAGGAGCATGCTGAGACAATGTGATGGATGACAAACACTTGACTTTGACACAGAAATTAGTAGGTCACAGCATCACAGAATATTGTGTTGGAGGGGCCCTATGAGGATCACCAAGTCCCACTCTTGGCCCATATGGAGACTGTACCCACAAACTTGATGTTTTTAGCAACAGGTTCTACAAGCTGAACTGATCTCAGGGTCAGTATTCAGAATAAAGTGTGAGGAATATACTAAAATGTGAGTCTATGCTCAGTAGTAAGAACAACATTATAGTGCTGAGTACATTCTATTTAATGAACATCAGCATCTCAAGCCACTCAGATGATGAGTGTCTTATAGAAAGAAATCTGATTGTGTAATTAAGGCTACTGCTGTGCACAAGGAAGAAAAAACTTGTCCAGCTGAGTCTCTTTGCTTCTATCACAACTGATATAAACAAAAGCCTAAACAGATATGGGGAACTGGAAGAATTTTTTTTTTGCCAAGTCTTGCATCTTCCCTAGTAAAATCTTAGATATAGGTATCCAACTCTTTTTACTGTTGTGGGTATTTTTGTTGAAAGGTGCTAAAAAAGGCTCTTATAGAAGACAGAGGAACCCTTTGAAGACTGCAGCAGTCTCTTCTGGGATAGGAAAAGTGTGTGTACACAGTGTGCCACAAGGAAGATAACCCAAATTCTGGGTGTAATAATTCTTGCTTGCTAGAGATAAGAGAGATAATGAAATAGAGAGGAATGCGGATATTTCTCTCTGACTCACCTGCCCGCAAGGTGAGTCGTATTAGCCCACAGTCTTCAAAACTTAGGCATGAATTATAGAAAAGTTTCTAGACAATATGTTTTCTGCGTTATTTCTCTAAATTAGGAAAGACAGCAGTAAACATAGCTGAAGAAACGGGATGCGTGGTGATCCCTGAGGAGGGAATCTGGGTTTCTAAGATGGATTGATGTTATCTCTGGAGCACTCCAGGGCCTATTAGCTGCTCTGATGCTACAGCTTTTTGAGAGTATTTTGTTTATATGTTTTGATTCCTTCTGAGGTTGCAATTCAGTGAATGAGAACTATATATGAGCAAGACAATGCTGATATCTACTTGGCAGTTTATTCTGAACTCTAGAAAAATTAAAGTATTTTGCAATACAGCAAGCACCTTGAAACATTCTTAAGGATGGAGGAAACAGGCACAGTGCAATTCAGTTATCCTTAAGGTACTGCTAACCCCTACTAGTAACAAAAATTTACCATTGCCTGTGGCCCAGAAGCTGTTGTTTATCTTGTCATTTTTCACATGCTTTAATATCTACTTATCACTTTGAAATCATACCCTGAAATACAGTGAGGGATTTTACTGTAACTTAATATAACTTCAAGTGAAATTTTTGAAAACCTATGATAGCTGTGAAGTCCAAGGGAAAAATTCTGATATATAGTTAGTTCAAAATGGATTTATGATTCCTTAGAAAACACCAAAGCTGCAACATCCCACCAACCTTCCCTAAAAATCTATATGAAAGAAAATAGTCTTATAGCAAGAATGAGTAATTTTAACCACATTATCTACATGATTACATAAGAACTCAATGGACTTATTTTCTGAAACTTTTACTGCTTTCAGTTTAAAGAAAGGAATATAAACACTGAATTCCAGCTTGATTCTGGCCACTATTACAGGAATTTGTGCCTAGAGCTCAACTTTCTTACAAGAAAACACAGTTCCAGATTCCTCTGTGTTGTTTCTGCTCTTACATTTGATCATCCACCTTCATAATTCCTCATTGGAGAAAAAATGTTTTGGGTATAGAACATTTTCTATTTTTTTAATATTTGGGCTGCTTGACTTAGACAAACACAAGAGGGAACCTGAAATTTTCCCTAGCTCACAGTGTAATTATGCCATCTACTGCTGCATTTCTGGTATCACATTTGAATAGTCTGCCTAAGTGAGAAATACAACCATGGGCAGCATTCTAGCAAAGATAATGTCTTGGCATGCGAAAGTATTGTTGTACTTCAAGTAATGTGTAGCTTTAAGTGAGACACTGAGCACTGATCAGGTGTCTTCTGTTTCTTTAATCCTGTCTTCCAGTGGCAAATACTAACATGGTACTGCATTACGTCCTTCTTCCTTTTCATGATTCAGTTCCAGAAAATGGAGGTAATATCCTATTTGCAAAGAATATGTGCCATAAATTGGCAATCTACTGAGATTTAAAGGTTAGCAAAACTCAGTTTGGATGAAGAAGTCACTGAGAATCAGAAAAGAAAGAAAGGCTCCCTGCAATTTTTACTGTTGTGCTTTTGACTCTGACTGGATACCAGATTCCCAATAAGCAGCTCGATTACTCTCCTTCTCAGTTGAACAACGCAGAGAAAAAGTAATAAAAGGCTCATGGGTTCAGATAAGAACAAGGAGATATCACTCAGCAATTACCATCACAGGTAAAAGCAACTTAACTTGAGGAAATTAATATACATTCTTGCCAAGCAAATCAGTAGAGTAATGAGAAATAAAAACTAAATTGTAAAACACCTCCGCCACAATACTCCCTTCTTCCTGGGCTTAATTTTAATTTCAGTTCTCTCTACCTTTTCCTCTCCAGTGGTGCAGAGGTACAGGAAATGGAGATTGCAGTTCATCGCATGTAGCTCTGCTGCTCCTTCCTCTGCAGGGAGAGGACTCCTTGTGCTTCTCCCCTCCCCTGGTGTGGGGTACCTCCCACAGGAGGACCTGTGAACCTCCATGAACTTTTCCAATGTGGGTCCTTCCCTCAGGCTGCAGTTCTTCACAAACTGCTCCAGTGAGGGTCCCTTTCCACATGGTGTAGTCCTTCAGGAACAGACTGCTCCACTGGGTCACAAGTCCTGCCAGCAAACCTGCTCCAGCATGGGCTCTTCTCCCCATGGGACCACAAGTGCTGTCCGGACCCTGCTCTAGTGAAAGTTTCCCGTGGGGTCACAGCCTCTTTAGACATCTAACTGCTCTGACTTGGGCTTCTCCATGGGCTGAAGGTGGATCTCTACTCCAGCATGAGCTTCCATGGGCTGCAGGGACACAGCCTGACTCACCATAGTCTTGTGGAATCTCTGCTCTGTCATCTGGAGCATCTCCCTACACTCCTGCACTGACCTCGGTGGCTACAAGGTTGTTTCTCCCACATATTCTCAATCACCTCTCCCAGCTGCTATTGAGGAGCAGTTTTAACCCTTTTTCACTGCTTTATTGTAGTGATGCTACCATTGCGGCTGTTGGACTTGGCCAGTGGTGCAGTGGCAGTGGTTGTCTTATAGCAAGCTGGAACCAGTTTTGTTGGACAGGTATGGAGCTCCTAGCAGCCTCTCACAGAAACCACCCCTGTACAGTCATGCTACCTAAACCTTGCCATGCCAACCAAACAAAATGTCATTAAAATAATTTATGTGACACTTTCTGTTAGACAGCTACTCATCTCTATTCCCAATTCCAACGCTTTTCACTTGATTGTTCTATTTTGGAAAAACCTGTCTGCCATGGAGAAATGCCCAGTCCGCTGTCAATTTGCAGTGGTTCTAGGCACTGTTTTACACTTCTAAAATCTTGAATGTTAAGACATTTTTGTTGGCATATAAGTAGAGTTTTAAACCTCTGGGATCACTATTTTCTGTTGACAATGTCATCCATTTTTTCTGATGTACATTTGGGCTTTTTTGGCCACTTTCTTCTTCATCCTTCGAGAATGAGAACTCCATGACTTTGATTATTCTTATTGCCTTTTCCAGCTGGTTCACATCTTTCTTGAATGAGTGCCCAGAACTAGGCAGGATTCTAGCTGAGGGCAACTCAGTCATTTAAATGAGTGATGAAGTTCACATGGTTGACAAAACCTAGTCCAATTAGGCATTTCCTCTTGGATCACAAAATACTCTGGTTAACTCCTAGATCTCTTTCTACAGTGCAACTATGTATGGAGTAATGTATTTTCCTGTGTCTGTGAATGTACTACCTCTAAATGTGGAGTTTTGCATTTGCTGTTGTGGAGCAGCACCTAATTTCTGTTGCAGTCAGTAAGAATTCAGTTAACTATGATTTGGAATTCTAACTCTGATCCTTATTGATATTACCTGTCATAAATTTGGTAACCTCACCTGTTGTTTCTTTCATCCAGGTTGGTAAAGAAATACTGAATAGTTTTGGGCTTGGGATAGACTCTTGTAAAACCTCGCTACATACCCTGATCCAGCTTGTCACTAACCTTCTGATAATTCTGCTGTTTAGCTTGTCCTACATGCTACTTTCTCTTAACTTGCTTTCTTAATTCTTACAAGAAAATAATCTTGGCTTTGTAGTCAAATGGCTTTGTAGTCAAAGCTTAAAGTCAAGGTATTAGCACTTACTTTACTCCCCATTCAGGAGGATCACTGCCCTGAAAGGAAGAGAAGTGCAAATAATTTGGTGCTATTTACACTTCTGCAGTGCTCGAGCTTTCATGTGCTTTTATTCTAGAAATCAGAGGTCAGCACATAGGGCTCAGATTCCCTAAATTCTACCCTTTCATTTCCCCTGTTTAAAAGTTGTCATCAAGTGGTTTTTCTGTTCTCTTTTCAGTTTTCAGAGCTTGTCCAGTTCTTTTATGAAATCTGAAGCATAACTGCTGACTTGTTGTTGAATTGCTTCCTTTGGCCTTTTGCAAACACTTGTTTTAGGACTGTAGGGTGGACCAACAAACTGCCCATTGCTGGCAAGGAGGCAGGTTCCTCTCCCTTGCCTTCAGCTTGAGAGTGCTGTTAGATTGGCTCCACCATCCACAGAGGCACTGGCCTCATCTATGCAATAGTGTATTTCATCAGCACTGCCAGCTTCAAAACATCCAACATGCTCTTTGCCCTGCTGGGTTTTTTACATTTCTGTCACTTGGATTGGTCATGTTAAATGCTGATTGCATCCCAAGTGAGGAAGGAGGCAAACTGCTATTGAGTATGTCAGTAACTGAGAAGTGCAAAGTGGTGCTTCCTCTTCACTGTGTATGAAGCCAGCTCTTCTGGTGCTTGTCTTTGTATTGAATTACTTTCCAAATAAGTGTAGTTTCTCCTTAACTCTTCAAAGACTGGCCTTTCTATATTTTCTTCTCATCTTTTTTAAATTACTAGTGGTAACAAAGAATAATATAAGCTAATTGCTACCCTGGGTACTCTTTTTGAAGTCACTGAAAAACTGAAATAACCAAGTCAGTGTTTCCCAAGCCTTACTTGTCATTCCACTGAACTGTGATAACTTGCATCCCTGCCCTTTAAAGGTCACCATCTCTCCTCATTCCCTTCTCTTACCTAGACATCCATCCTGCTAGACATGAGCAACCATGGCTGTAAGGTTATAGAAGTCTGCTTACCTGA
The DNA here is from genome assembly GCA_013397075.1 of Rhabdornis inornatus. Taxonomy (NCBI): domain Eukaryota; kingdom Metazoa; phylum Chordata; class Aves; order Passeriformes; family Rhabdornithidae; genus Rhabdornis; species Rhabdornis inornatus. Next base: position 20,437 of record VWZS01010058.1, on the reverse strand, counting down.
AGGTTATTGATTTTTTCCCATGCTTTCCTTCCTAAGAACCAGAAATGTTAGTTTTATTTCTATCCTCATCTAAGTCGCTTTCCACTTTTATTCTCTGTCACTTCCAAACAGAGTTTCTGTCTCATATTTGGATTTAAATGCCCCCCCTTTGTTTGGGAAGAACCAGCCTATGCCCTGTTCTGTTCTACTGTTAAACGTGGACATTGCACATTATCATCATATTTATGCCTGGGTGGCACTGCTAGTGCTCACAGAAAACACTGTGAATTTGACCTTGTCATCCAAACTGATATTAAATTTCTTCTGTGTCACCATTCTTGCTTTCCACTTGTGTTATTTAGGTTACTTTTCTGTTACTTGGCCTGTTCCATAATTTGGATGTAAAGCAAGTATGCACATTTGTGATGTTATAAAGCTACACTTTTTATTGGTGTTTTTTCTGAAAAAAACATATATTATTCCAGATTTCACATCCAGCAGATACAGCAGATATCAAATTATAATCCATATAGTAGTGTTCTATACCACTGTGTTTATTCTCCACATAATATGAATAGAATTGTCCTTTCCTTCTTTCAGAGCCCAGTGTCAGATCTGTTTGTGACAGAGCACGAAAGAATATTGCAATGGACAAGGGGAAAGATATGACTGATTTATTGCCTTGTTTTTGTAAAAGGACGTCTATCTTGTTATTACTGTGCAGGTAAGAAGGGCAGAAAAATAGGTATTAGTGTTTCTTGCAAATTCCGCACAAACAATGAAAAAGAAATAATGGAATATTCAGCTCTTCACTTCTTCATGATTTTGAATTCAGCTACTGGTACCAAGTGCAAGAGTATAATTTGCAGAGTTTGGAAAGCCCAGAGCTCTGCCAGACCAAGATGTAGTAAACCTGTCCTTATGGCTATGAAAGTCACAGAGAGGATACAAGGGTGGAAGAAAAGTGTTAAAAGGTGAGTCACAGAAGCCCCTCTGATCTTGCTATCTACTATATGGCAAACCAATTAATACAAATTAAAGACAACACTGTCTTTTAATATAATCAGGATATATACAGATATGTATATAAAAATATATATGTTTATCTTGACTACAGTAAAAGACGGTCCTGCCTTTGATTTATATCAGCCACTTTGCCCTTTTTACACAGGATCTGGATGCAAAGCCATTTTTAAAAAAAAGCACAGTTAGAACTCTGAGTGAATGCTTGTTTCATAGAAACGTATGCTTCTAATAACTTCCGTGTTTTGGAAATATTTTAATTTCTTGTGAAACCTTAGGAATATCTTTATATAAAAATATATAAATATTTTATATTTTTATATAAAAACCATATAAATATGATATTGAAATCTGTAATATTATTCACTTGTGCAGCAATAGAAGCAAGGTGGGAAGGGAAAAATCAAGGAATGGACATTGGAGTATTATATGTATTATGCATGGATATGTTTGTGCATTATGTTCATGTTTGTGTCAAGGAGTGCTTCTGTGGCTTCTGGAAACTGTAATTGCAAATCCCCATAAAATACAGGAAGAAATCTGTGAATTGCTAGAGCAGCAAAATGTGTACATATGGTAATATATTTAATTCATATTAATTTCAACTATAGGTTTCGTAAAGACATAACCAGAAAAATGTCAGGACACACACTGAGGAAAAAGCAAAAGCACAGAAAAAAGGTTGGCCGAAGTGCTGATGTATGTTTTTCTTGAGTAGTGTATTGGCTTTTCCCCTACCTTCTGTAATACTGTGTTTTGTCACGTCTGCTGACTGCCAAGATATATATCAAGTAAAGCAGGGAAAACATGGAAGTGGCTCAGTTGAACCTATCAATAATATGTTAGTGGCTTCAGCAGATGCAGAGATTATTCTTTTTCCCATTTGTCTAGATCAAATAAGACTAATATATTTTCTAGTAATCATGAAGCATGCCTGGAAACTCACAAAATTTTGAGACATGAGCAGATTTTTTCTAACTTGGTAGAAACTTTTTTCAGTTAAAGATCTCTGAGTTGCTGTTACCAAGGGTTACCTATGAGAGTTTATTTCAGTTCTTGTTTCTCTAGTTGTTCATTTTGCTTCATTTTAGCAATCAAGTAGTAGTTCAAAGTGTTATGGTGGTGCAGTTGGGATAACATGAGCTTGCTTTCTTTCAACACTTAGCCTACATGACAGTTGTCTCTCAATCTGTTCATTCTTAATCACCTGCTTCACACAGAGAAATAGCAGAAAATTGCATACTTCTTTGTACATGAGCATGCATGGGTGTGAAACCCACATTCTCACTTCTAGCATGCAGCCACTTTTTGTCTTTGAGCAAAAGCAACCTGTTGAACATCTATGATTCTTTCTTCCACTTCATTTTTGTGCCTATTGCTCTCTGCAATTGAATGAGGATATGAATATGTGAATTGGGTTTTTCTGGTTGCTCAGACTCTTCATTTCAAAATAGCTAGGGATATCCATATTTCTCTTCCTCATATTTTTAAAATAGATATTGAGAGTGTTTGCATGTGGATGGATGCAGTGGTTTCTTACACCATTGCACTAGTGCTAGAAGGCTAGGAAATGAGAAATGGTTTGCTTGATCTTTTAATGAAAATGCTGTCCAGTTTAGTGGAAATGAATACAATTGTTCTGTGAGCCAAAAACAATTTACAAGTCCACAAGCTGGTGAAACTGAGTCAAATCATAAACCACTTAACGAGAAGAGTGTTGCTTTTTCTTTCGAGCTTCATATGGTGAACCTTTCATCTCCAGCTTGTCACTTAAATAGAAATAAATCCTTTCTGCTGCCCTAAAGTTTAAAGTTTTGGTGTTTCTATCTGTATTGACACGATAGGGGTCACAGCAGCATGGGCAGCCCTGGCTTAACAGAACCTTTTAGAACTGGTGACCAGTAAGTTGCTCTGGGCTCTGGTTCCTAAGAGGGATTTGCCTTGAAGGAAAAAGCACTTCCATTTCCAAAGCAATCATATGAAACTGTTCCAGTTTAGATTGTGCTTGAATCTTGAAAAGTAAAATGGCCAACCTTCAAAAATTTATAGGCCACATGTCAAAACTGCCCATTTGTCATGGACTAGTGACACAGGCATAACAGGTTGCCCAAAGCTGATTTTAGCTTCATCTCTGGGGGTGCCTCACAAGAGGGAGACAGCAATTGCTTGCTTCCTTTCCTGGTGGGCCTTCCTTTTGCATATACTGCCCAGGTGTCAGAGTTGGGTGTGTTGGTGCCAGTCCTGGGAGTCTGGTTTTCTAGATTCTTAGGCTGAGTTTGCCCAGCTGGGAAAGCCCTTTGGTTCTGTTAAGTAGCCCTTACCCTTCTTCACATCTTCTCTGGTGTTTTGGAGGAGGGAGAGTAAAATGGGGAAATTAGTGATGATATAGGCTGAGGTTACCCGTTGTTTAAGTGTTGGTGTTAGAGGAAGCTAATGTGGAAAATATAAGTACAACCTACTCTAGTAGAGGTCTAGGTGTTTTTTGCTTTATTTTGTTGTTTATTATGATGCATTGTATTAAGATTCTTTTTTGACCTGCTTTTGCAAGCATTCTAGTCCGTAACTCAGTTTACTACTTTCTTACCGAGAAAGATAGAACACCTGCTACTGTGTAGGAAAGTATTAGCGTGAAGTTTAAGGAGTAGGTGAGATGTGGCAGCTGTGCAATTGCACACTTGCGTGCTGTACTGATGATCTACAGTGTACATCCTGTGTGACAGCATGGAGTTATGATATTTGTGCTTAATTTCTCTCCCTGCTGCTGAAGGAGAGAGTACGAGATGTTCAGTACATCCAGATATCCTTATTGCCTTTTTCTTCTGAGAGCTGCCACTAAAAAACATGGACAGCCTGGGACAGCAGTGCTTATAAGCCTGTGGTCCACAGATGCTAAAAGTAGCCTGGTGTGATATCTCAGCTCACAAGCAGGAAGCTTTGATCAATGAAAAAGACTGAAATACACATGGAAACAAAGTCATTAAGTGAACCTTGGCCCTCTTCATTCTTGATGCAGTGCATTTGCTTTTGGTATAAAGGGTACTTAGCTGGTGTCCAGGGTAACAGAGGAGATGACCAAGTGCATAGAGTGATCATCATAAGCTAACTTTGTGTTAGTTATTTATGATAACCAAGCTTTCTTTCTCACTTTGGTGAAATTATTGCTAAGCTTTTTAGTTGTTGTTTGTGCCTGCCATGGGAAAAGTGGAAATGGATAACATAGTTTAGATTTTCCCTATTTTCTGGATGGATGCTGATTATTTTTTCTCTGGTGTTGGTTATTTTAAGTATCTGAATCTGTCTTTGATGCTGACAGTCAACAGGATTAAATTCTGAGAAGTCAAAAAACTATTCTGCAAAATCTGGTAGCTCTTAGACCTTTAAATAGAGGGTGCCTGGTGTTCACTTACGAGTTTTTCACTTGTCTGTTCTGCCTTTGGTATTATTAAAAGCAGCTTGCCTGAATACCTGCATATCAGCCAGTCATTCACAGAGTACCTCATCTGGTCATACCTAGAGACAAAGCCACCCTGCTTCTTGCTGGCATGGTAGAGGTGAAGAGAGTAATATGTAGTAAATGCTCTGTAAGGGCTAATGGGCATTGTCTGATCTTGGAAGAAAGTATTTTTTTAACTAAGATAAATCTATTTGATTTATAGAGACCCAGTTTAAATAAATTTCTCTTTTGTCTTATGAATGGGCAAAAAAATGGATAAACAGCCTTTGTGTCTTCTTTACCCAAAAATAGAGATAGTTTTTATAATCTGAGAGAAACAAAGTGAAATTCAAGCAGTAGAAAAGCGACAAGTTATGATACATACTCAGTCTTCTTTGTGGTGTCCTCTCTTGTGGTAAAAGATCATACGAAAATTTGAATAAGCACTAAGGGAGAAGGCTTGGCCATGCAAATTAGCTGCTATATTATTCTAAAATTATTTGAGCTGTGTGGACTGTAGACAATTTTTTCTTCATGTAAAACATCCTCATGACCTGTAATGACTAGGATTTGAATATTATAATCTGGATTTACTTAACAAGATAATTAAATATTTAAAGTCAGTTCATTTAGAGGATAGAATGGATTATCTCTAAACATTTGCAGATTTCTGCCCTTCTATTTGTATGCATGGCTGAATGTTCTTAAATTTTTTGCTACAGCTCTGTTTCAGATTTCATACCTTAGCTTTTGCCATAACAATTAGGACTGTGAGGAGCTTTTGGTTGTCCTAGAACTGAGGGAAAAGAAATTATGAAATGATGAATAAGATGAAATGGGTTTAGTACTCATTGCACTGTAGAAAAGCACTCATAAAAATTAATTAAGCTCAGGAAACAGACAGCAAGATAATTAAGATTTGGCCTAATTTTACATGGCAGGAATTCTGTGATGTTTTCCAAGGGACATCATGTAGAGAAACTCCAGGCTTTCAGTCAGGTTCTCAAAAGATCATTACAGATGATGTTAAACAGCAAGACAGACTAATGTGATGAGGCATATGTTTTCTTTTACACTGCTTTAAAAGTAAAATTCTGCCATAAACAAGGACTAAATACACAGTTTATTATTACTGGCAGTAAGGTATCTAAGGGAATCTGTTGCTGGAAACCAATAATTATTAACACAAAAAAACCTGGATTCATTTGTTGCTTCCTCTGCCAGACTAAAGTCCGCCATGTCGTTCTGCAGTTTATTATGTTCTAGAAAACTGTGAGAAGGATCTTTTGTTTGAATCAGGCATACAGTGATCACTTTCCTCCCATTGTGCACCTGGGACACCATCTGTAGTATTCCATGCACTGGCAGTGTAGCTTCCTAATACTGTTAGCTAAAGAAAATCCATACAAAACCTAATTACCGTCTTATCCACTTCAAATTTTTATTACTAGGTACACTAGTACACTAGAAATCTTAGAAATTAAAATGAGGAATAAATTACATGGAACTGTGGATTCTGTTTTTTTCTTTTTTCTCTTTCTTTTTATTTTTTTTTTTTATTTAATGCTTCTACTAATTGAGTGTGGAGCAAATTAGTCTCATTTCTTATTAAGCTCAAATCAATTGTTTAGACACCAGTGCTGTATTCTGTATGCCTAGGCTCATGCACCAGAACTGTCAAAACTTTCTGTATTCTAGGTTATTGATCCCTGGAAATATTTTATAGTTTCTTTAATATTTTCCATCCAGTAACATTTGATTATATTGATTCTGTGTTTTCTTGTGTAATTGAAGGCCTGTTTTTTTTTATGTGCCCTTCCTAAGGAAAGAAGTAAGCTGATAGAAAATGTGGTGATATTTTGTTGATTTTAAAAAATACCAAGATTATCTAGAGCTGTATATACTAGAAAATATTTTCCCTCATGTCTGCTCAGAGAGTAACAACAGAAGTGCAAATAAACATTTATAAAAATTCATTTTTTAAAAATCAGCTGGAATACATAAGAAATTGAAAATGTAATGATATGATGATGAAAAATGAGTAGGTTTACTATATGGTGCATGCATGTCAAACAGACAAGAAAAACTGAACAACCCTCAGGCAGATTAAACCTCCCTGTGATGCCAGTATTGTGTCATGGATGTAGATTACGATCAAATAATGTAACACGTCTGCACGTCCTTCTCACATCTCAAATATGGCAGTTGCATAATACTGCTTTGACTGACAGGTTATGTTCCTGGATTCATGGTTACATGTAATTTTTAGCTGTCATCCTAAAAGTATTTTTAGGTGTCAGTCTTTAGGGAAAACCTTGAAAACATGACTGAAAAGATTTCTTGAAAAAAGCAAGTGTTTTTTTGGCCAAAGGGATCCAACTGGCTTTTCCATAAAGGGGACTTATAATAATGATGGGGACGGACTTTTTAATAGGGTCTGTAGCAATAAGACAAGGGGTAATGGTTTTAAATTGAAAGAGTTTAAAGTTCAGACTCTGTGTAAGGAAAACATTTTTACAATGAAACCAAGCATTTCTTGAAGAACCCAAGCCTTAATTAATTTTAACTTGTAAAATGAAAAGTTCTACCAGTAAAATCTCTAAAATTAATTTGGTGTTTCACAAGTCAAGGCCATCATTTTTATAGGATTAACTATATATTTCAGATAAAACAAAAAAAGTGGAGTTAAGTATTAAAAAAGGAACAAACTGCTGCTGGATGAGCTTCTCCACAAAACAAAGTCTTCATATGCTGACGTCTGTGCATAGAACAAGACAAGCCCCTGTGCTTACTCAGTACTTTGAAATCCTGCTGAAAGCATTGGATCCTTTGTTTCACTATTTTCTGCATTCTTAAAGTTCACACTTTTTAATGTCCCTCCTTGCTTTGGACTGCTCATAAGTAGACTGGTTTAGAAAGTGCAGTAAGATTTTTTGTAGCAGCTATGTGGAAAGCCAAAACATATTTGCCTTCAAACCAGGAGTGGGCTTTGATGATCCTTAAGCGTCCCTTCAACATGGGCTGTTCTATGACTCTCTGATTTTCTGATTCTCTGATTCTGGAGCAGTGCTCCTAAGGCAAATGTGCTCGCTGCTAAAGTGCAAAATGAGTATACAAGCCTAGCTGAGCAGTTCTGGTTTTTATATATATCCTTCAAGTGCCAATATTTTAAAGTGTGTTGTACATGCATACGGCATGCCCTTATTGTCTGGTTACTGATTATTGTAATGTCTCTTTTCTTACCTTTACACAACAGAGCACAACTGGATGCAGATACTGTACCTTGTTTACATTTATTATATTTTCTCTTTATAGTAAAACTTGTGTTGACATCGCTATCCTCATTCTTTTAAACTCTGCAATAAACCTCACCCCTCTGTTTGGCAATTAACCTTTTCTCCTCTGGATCTGAAAGCTTTTCCTTTTACCTTAACATTGAATGAAACACTGGAATTTGTGGGTTATTTGAAGTTAGACTTTTTAAATAGCTTTTTGCCTTACCTTTTTTTGTTTGTTTTGTGCTGTATTTTGTTTATTTGTTTGTTTGGGGTTTTTTGGTGGATATGTACTGTTTTTGAGGATGTCTTAATTGATGCTGTCTACTTACTAGTGCAGATGCATTTTCTGGGTTGCAGATTCTTGATGTATTTCATGGTCATAATGAATGCATATATTTATGGTTTTGGAATAATATGTACCCATTCACTTAACCTGAAACCTAAACAAATCAAACTCCATGGAGTTTTCCGTTTCACATATGCAGCTCTTTTCCAGAACATAATTTATCTTCTGAATTTTTTTTCTCTCACAGGATCTCTGGGAGGTTTTTTGTCACCATTTCAGTCCACACTATATGACAGAAGCACAGAATAGTTGTAAGAGACCACAGTGGGTCATGCGTCCCACTTCCTCCTCAAGCAGGGCAACTCCAGAGCACATGGCACAGGACTATGTCCAGGCAGTTCTTATATTTCTCCAGTGAGAGGGAGTCCACAACCCCTCTGAACAGCATGTCTGACTCTTACTTGTATCCTGCTGCACATATCCAGGCTTGTGTCTTAATATTTTATTGAGACTTTGTAAATCAGACTTCATGTGCCACTTATTTTTTTGAAGGCTCGCTTGATGCATTTATTTGCTTCATAAGCTGTTATAAGGTTAAAATTCTAGCTGCTGACTCCAAAGCTTTGTCTTTTGGCTGGCTGTGGTGCTGTGATAGATTGATATGACTGAATTCCTGGCTATGGGGTGTAAACATGCTGCTAGCAGACATCTGTTGCCAAAAGCACCCAGTTTCTAAAGTGTTGCAAACAGTTGTCTTGGGTTTATGCAGAACATCCGCAGGTTATTGTCATCCTCAAAATCTGAATGAAGCCTCTGTTGTGGTGTCTGGAGTGCTTTTGTTGTGGTGGTGAGAAAGGTGGTCACAATCAACCTTGCACTAAGGCAGGGGCTGTTACACTCACGGCAGAAACAATACAGGGAATATATACGTTCATCTCAGTTAAGGCTTTACCTCTAAGGTCGTGGGATATGGTTAATATAATTTGTTTGTGTCAAAGGCTGGGACCACATCACTTGGTGTTGCCCTGCTTCTGCCCCAAGACTGAGTAAACATGAAGCAGTTTCTGAATTCTCTGGGTGCCTACCCTCTTTCAAATCACATTGAAATCAGATCAGCAGTATTTTATCGTAGCGTGCTTGGTAGATCGCTACTGACTTCAGATTTTGACTGAATAGGTTGCAAGTTAAAACGTAGGATTATGTGTTTAATGGCTGAGAAGCAGATTTGTATTTCTGTTTTACTCATTTTCTGTGCTATTCTGGCATGCAGAGCCTTGACAAGTCTGTCAGTCAATGAAGTACTCCCTTTCCCTCTTGCAGAAACTGGGAATGCTCTCAATTTCTGAAAAACATTTGGCTTTTGCTGCTTTTTCTGTGTTTCCTAGAATGTGTTACAACTGTATGCTGAATATCTTTGGTCATGTTTGGCAAATGTCTGTAGTAGTCTTGAGTCAAAAGTCAAATCCAGCTAGAGCTGGTTGTCTACCTCTAATCAGCTTAAAAATAATTTCACAAAGGGTTCTGTATCTCAAGGACTTCAATGCTTTAATGTACAGTGACAGTTTTTGCACTTGATGATCTTGGATAGTTCAGAATATTCATTAGCTGATCCTTCTTAGAATATCAGATGCAAATAGTGACGGCATATTAGTTTGTGTTTAATCTTTATTTTTGTTTTGCTTTGTTTTTGTTCTCTCTGAAGCAATGGAACTAATTCAGTTAATTTACTTTATCTCTTTTTTCTGTTTTCTCAGGTTGTGTAGATCCTCTTGGCCTGCTGTAGGACGGTTTTAGATCCAAGATGATTGTTTTAAGTAAAAAACATAGTGTTCATCTCTGGTACTGTTTACTGTGCAAACCTTGGGGAGTGAGAACACTGTATTTTCAGACCATTATCAGAAGATTTCTTTGGAGCACTCTTTTGTGACTAGAATCTGTCTTAAATATGTGTGTTCTTAATCTTTCAAACACTGACTAATCTGTCCATGACTCTCATTGCTCTTTTTTTGAATATTTCTTTGGCACAAATGATGTAACAGAAAATACCCATAATTCTTCCTTTTTCTTTTTGGTCTTTCCATTACTCTCATATCACAAAAGGAATCAGTGATCTGGATGCTGTATTGCTTAGTATTTTTAACTGGTTTAGTGTGCTTATGGGCAGGATTCTCTGGTCCTGTAAATCTGTCATAACAATCAGTACACCTTTGCAGAGATCCCGTGGATACTGTGGGCCCTGGCAGAATGTGCTCAGTGCTGGTGGCTTTGTCTGAATGTCTGTTCATGTATTATATGGTTTATGTCCTTGTCCTGCCTAAAATTTTAGCATTTTTTCCTCACAGGAATTTTGCATAGGATTTGCATTATCCTAATTCTACATCTGTAAGACTGAATAATTTTATATTCTCTCTCCTCTTCCACAGCTCTTTTTTACTTGTGCCCCACTGACTGCTTGGCATTCAGCTGACTGTTTGCCTACTGATGCCTTGTCTTTGCATCTGATACTAGTTTGAATTCTAGAAACCATTTCTTTGGCCTGTTTTGCATTGCATTACAGTCATAAAGTGCAGAAACTTTCCTCTGAGGTGCTGTTTTGCTTTCAGAGTGTGTGATTCTTTTCCTTTACTGCAAGCTTTAGCACACTGACACAGCTGCCATGTAGCCCAGTAGGCAGGGCATTTTTCATGTTCTTCACACCAGCTCAAGACATTAATTTTGTTCATCTCTCTAGTTTTGCATGTATGCGTTCCTTTTTACACAGCTTCTACTTCATTTTTGCTTTTTCTCTATGATTAATGCATATCCTCTGCTTATATGTTTCATACTATAAAAAATAGCTTTCAGCTTGTTTTGGAATAAAGAGTGTTCTTGGTACTCTAATAGTCGATGTATTTCTCCCATGTCTGAGGCAGATCTTGCACTTACAAATATCTTCTAATATGCTTTCACTTCCCCCCCTCCAATGGAATATTCATTGTTTTAATCTGCAGTATTTAAAACTGTTTAATCCATAGGACCTTTAAATTCACCTTCTTGGTGAAAAGACTCTGCAACCCAGCTGTCTCCTCCTCTTGCTTCTCATCTCGATACTCTCCTAGTTTTAAAAATATGCAGGATCATCTCTGATTTGTGAAATCTTGCTCAGCCTTCAAATGCAAATGAAAAACCATCAAAGGTATTGTAACAATTGAGACCTTATTACTTTTCTCTCTTTTTTTTCTTTTTTTTCCTGGAAAATCTTAATGCTTCCTATTGCAAAACTCTTAATTTTAACACCTGGAACTTATGCTACCAGAAAATTGCAGTACTGGGTTTTTTTTTCCTTTCCTATCACAGCCACTAAAATTATTCTTAGGATTGTTTTTGTGGGTCAAGCTAGAGACCTCAAGTCCCAAACTTTCTCCAAATTGGAAACATTTCTGGATCACTTGCATGACTAGCAAAGAAACAATAGAGCTTAATGATACTCTTGAGAGCTATTTTTAGGAAGAAAACCAAGTCTTATGCAGAAAGAAGCTGATATATTTAATACATTCCTGTATTAAATTCCTGAACTGAGAGGACTGTTTCGGTAAGAGTATGCACTTTCCTGAGAATTTATGTGCATGAATTTGTGTTTTAAAACCTGTTTACTTAAAAGCTCTCTAATGTATAATTAAAATAAAGATGAAGAAGTACATAAAGATTAGGAAGAAATGTAAATTCAAACAGTGTCGACATTTTTTTGTCTGGAGTTCAATAAACATTTAATAGTATGTTACATTATATCATCAACTAATTGATTTCCAGCCTGGAGTTAAAAGTTGGAAGGAGCATCACAGCTATCAAGGTTATTTTCTCCTCTGTGACTCTGTATTTTCTAATCTTGAAGCAAAAATATAGAAATCTAAGTAATTCTTTTTATAAGAGTGAAGATGTGCAAAAACATGTCTTTTCTCTAGGTCATTGACAAAATGTGGCTCATTCACGTAGCCAACTTATTATGCATGATTATAACTCTGGTTAGTTAAACTTGTAATTTTTCTATTATTTTTCTTATGCATACCTAGCATTAGTGTTAGTAAAATGATGACTTCAATGAGTGTGGGATTTTTTTAAGAAAAAAGAGTGCTATGTCAATATATATCACAGGAAACATTTAAGATCATGAGTTTCAGTAAGAAGGCATTCTCCTTAGTTATATGAGTTCACATTATTATAATGAAGTCTCCATATTTAAATATTGACAGTGTGACTTTTGTTTTAAATAATTCTGGCTCTCCTGTATCTCTTTAACTTTTGCAGTTATTTCCACTATGAAAATGTAACCAGGAATGTGTTTTCTCTGAAATGTTGTCTTTTATGCAAATGACACCAGAAATTTCAGGCTGAAGCATGAATGTCTGCTGATTGATCTCCCACTGTGATGATTTATTAAACTGCAAAATGAAATGTGTAACTGCAAATGAAAGTGACTCCATTAGAATAATAATTAAAACCTAAAATCTATATTTTCATCAGAGCTGGACAATTTCTTCTTCTGAAGTCTAATAAAACAAATCCATATTTACTTCCCTGCTGGCTGGCACTTTGTTTGCATATTAAAAAAGGGTAATATTTGCTCTCCATATATGTGTGTTTATTTTACCACCCCAAATGTACATTAAGGTAGTTGTATGTTTTAGTAATTTAGATAAAACAGGGATCCTGGAAACAGTTGCACTTATATGCAACATGTCATCCATACCATGTGAGCTCTAAGTGATGTGTCTGACATGCTTGGAAAGTGTAATGAGTTTCTGGAAAAAGTGTTTGGTAGATATAAAACTTATGTTATTTTTTTCCCCCCCTGGAAATACCTGTTTCAATGTTTGGGTTTTTTTCCCTTTTAATAAGGACCTTTCTGATATTTGCCTTTTGGCTCCACTTAGACTGCTCAGGAACTTAGTGATTTGGCATCCTGTTTTCATGCAATGATACTTGACTGCAGGATCTTGGGTGCCCAGAGTATAAAGATGAAGGCAACCCAAGTACGTAGGCTGATGCTGCCAAGATTGCAGTGGCCAACAGTGCTTTGATGGTTACAGAATCACAGAATCACAGAATCACAGAATGAACTAGGTTGGAAAAGACCTTTAGGATCATCTAGTCCAACCTATGACCTTATACCTCCTTATTAACTAAACCATGGCACTGAGTGCCATGTTCAGTCTTTTTTAACCATGTCCAGGGATGGTGACTCCAACATCTCCCTGGGCAGACAATTCCAGTGCACAATCACTCTTTCAGTGAAAAATTTTTTCTAACATCTAACCTAAACTTCCTTTGGCACAGTTTAAGATTGTGTCCTCTCATTCTGTCAGTTGTTGCTGGGTGAAGAGACTGACCCCCACTTGGGTACACCCATCTTTCAGGGAATTATAGAGAGTGATAAGGTCACCCCTGAGTCTCCTTTTCTCCAGGCTGAACAACCCCAGCTCCCTCAGTCGCTCCTCACAGGGTCTGTATTCCAAGCCCCTCACCAGCCTTGCTGCCCTTCTCTGGATGTGCTCAAGTGTCTCAAGGTCCTTCCTAAACTGAGGGAACAGAACTGGACACAGCACTTGAGGTGTGACCTCACCAGTGCCAAGTACAGGGGAAGAATGACNCAAAGATTGCTCCTGCCCAAGCCGGGGGCTCCCAGCTTTTCCAGGAGTGTGCTGTGGGAGACAGTGTCAAAGGCCTTGCTGAACTCCAGGCAGACACATCCACAGCCTTTCCCACATGCACCAGGTCAGTCACCTGACTAGTGAAGTGGGCTTTAAACTAGATTCATAAGGGAAGAGCACCTGCCCATCCCAATCCTGCCAGTCAGATGCTGTCACCTGCAATGTATGCCCAGACAAGTGCAAAGGCATTCCCGATACTCCAGCTAGTGAGTTGGCTTTAACCAGAGCCTGGGACCTGGCTCAGATGCCCCTACACAAACACACATGTAATGGGAAACAAACAAGAGGAGCTAGAGATGTGCAGGTGCCCGTGTGGGTTGGCATCATGGAGACATGCTGGGAAGGCTTTTATGACTAGAGCATTGGAATGGAAGATTTTAGGCTTTTTAGAAAAGACACACTAGGAAGATGAGGAGGGAGTATAGCCACCATGTTGATGACTAGCTGGAGAGTATGGAACTCTGCCTGGGGAAGGATGAGAAGCTGTGAGCTTATGGGTCAAGGTGAAGGAGAGGGCAGGGAGAGGAGATATTATGGTGTGGGTCTGCTGCAGACCACCTTATCAGTGGCATGGTTTGGATGAAGTGCTCTACAGGCAGACAGGAGCAGCTTCACGCTTGCAAGCCCTGGTCCTCATGGAAGCTTTCAATCACCTGGATTGTCTGTTGAAGGAACAACGTGGCAGGGCACAAGCAATCCCAAAGGTTCCTCTGATATGTCAATAATCAAACAAATTCCTTAGACAGATGATTGAAGAGCCAACAAGGAGAGATGCCATTGCTGGACCTTGTGCTTATCAACGGGGAGGAGCTGCTGGGGAATGGAGTGATCCAAGGCAGACTTGGCTGCAATGAGCACAAGATGGTGGAATTTGAGATCCCCAGGGCAGTGAGGAGGGCACAGAGCAAGCTCACTGCCCTGGACTTCAGGAGAGCAGGTTTTGTTCTCTTCAAGGACCTACTTGGTAAAATCCCATGAGATAAAGCCCTGGAGGGCTGAGGGGCCCAGTAATGCTGGCTGAATTTCTGGGATCACCTCCTCCAATCTCAGGATTTATAAAGCTCAACAAGGAGGCAATCCAGAAAAAGTGCCAAGAGGTCTCCATGGACAGATAAGGAATTACTGAGCAAATGGAGCAAAACCAAGAAGCTTTCAGGAAGTGAAAATAAGGATAAGTGACCTGGGAGGAATACAGGGAAATTGTACAGGAAACTAGGGACAACGTTAGTAGTGATAGGACAAGGAGTAATGAGTATAAACTGAAAGAGGGAAAATTTAGGCTGGGTACGAGGAAGAAATTTGTTACTGTGAGTGAGGTGATGCACTGGAACAGGTTGCCTAGGGAAGTTGCAGATGCCCCATCCCTGGCAGTGTTCAAAGCCGGGTTGGATAAGGCTTTGAGAAATCTGATCTAGTGGGAGATGTCCCTGCCCTTGGCAGGGGGGTTGAAGTTATATGGTCTTTAAGGTCCATTCCAACCACTTAACATTGTATGATTCTACAATTTTGATCACATTTTCATATATTTACCAAGATCCTGTGCACCTCAGAAGTCATTACACCCTCCAGTGAAGAGTCCTTTAGGAACGGAGTATCAGTTGCAGGCATTTCTTGCAGGTTGAAGAACAAATTCTACAGAAAGATGGGATGTTAGGAGACATCTGGAGACCCATGAGTATTACAGGTATGATTTAATGTATATTTTTAAACGGAAGTATAATAAGAAGTTCAATAATAAGAAGTCTTCCAATAATAAGAAGTCTAAGGAAGATCTTAGAAGAAATACAGGCAGAAAGATATCTTTGTGGGCTGATGAAGCAAAGCTGATTTAGCATGGGTGCATGAGCAGATACTAAATATAACCAGGTTTTATGCAAATCAA
The DNA here is from genome assembly GCA_013397075.1 of Rhabdornis inornatus. Classification (NCBI taxonomy): domain Eukaryota; kingdom Metazoa; phylum Chordata; class Aves; order Passeriformes; family Rhabdornithidae; genus Rhabdornis; species Rhabdornis inornatus. Next base: position 4,869 of record VWZS01010058.1, on the reverse strand, counting down.
AGCCCTGGTGCAGCACTCCAATGACAATTGAAAAGAACTCATTCTCCTCCAAGTAACAATTCCAAATGCAGTTCTCTTATCAAGCCAGCTGAGGTTTATATTGTACCCAGAAAAGCTGTCAAACAGGAACACTGCATTACACTTCCAGCTACTGTGTTATTTTTTTTTACTATTACATTTAGTTAAAAAGAAATCACTGTGATTTATATAACTTCATTTGAATGGATAAAACATTTGTGTTGGGAAATAATAGGCATGCAAAGACAAATGCAGGTCACTTGTGAGTATGTGGAGCATGGTATGCAGCTGAGGAATCATAAAATTGACAGGAAGTATTAATTATTGCTTGCTACTAAGAATCTTTAAATAACATTGCCTTAAGCTCATTTGCTGCTATGACATCAGTATTGCAGTAAAGGAGATGTACAACTTATGTTAAATAAAGGTCAGAATATGTCATGTGTGGGATGTTTTGGGGAGTGCATCAGATTGATTTGAAATTTTTTGGCAATTAAAAATAGGAATTTGCCTTCAATGACAGAATGAAAAATGGTCAATGTCACTTTGGTAAAGAGTAGACTATTTTCCTAATGTTATTTAAACATATTCTTTGACTAGAAGATATTGTTTTGGCAGTGAAATTTATTAATTGAAGAAATAAAAGTAAATATTTGGTGTCTAAAATCCAGTTATCAGAAGAGAAGTAACACCTTAACAAATTCACCTAAGTAATAAATACACTAAATCTAAATCTCCTAGGTGTTTTACAGTAAATAATAATTCAAGTGTAATCACTGTGGTTATGCTTGCACCACCCCAGCTCTAGTAATGACAAAATGTCATCTGTTTTTAACAGAAAGTTGCATTAAAGGAAAAGCACTGTTAGAAAATATGTTCTGGCTGACATTCATGGCACCAGTGAACTGCATTAAGAGAATGCAGTAATTAAAAATTCACTTCAGAGGAGCTTATTATTCCTTAATTCACAGTTACTCCATCTATCAAGGGTCTCCTGGACCCAGGCTTTATGAAAACATGATGCCTCCATTACTTGCTAAATTTCTCACTTAAATCTTCAAAGGAGATGTAAAACTTTCCCAAACCATGCAGATAAAAATAATGAATAAGAAATGCTTAGGAAGCATTTAGAATAAAAATAATTAGGCCACAGTGGATGCTTTCAAAATATTAGCAGCTATACCAGTATAAAAGAAAATTTTTCATTAACTTGTGTGCCAGATTTTACAAATCTAATATTTAGTTAACCAGTCACTTCTGAAATTTATTACTAGTAGTGTGGCTTAAGTTAACTCTGTTAAGAAAATCTGCATACAATAACACTTGCAATTCTGGAATTATGTGAACTAGAAGAAACATATATGCAAATCTAAATATTTCCTGGTGGGTGGATATTACAGGCTTTTAAAAAAAAAAATTCCCCCCCCCTTGTGTTTTTTTGGGTTGCTTTCTTTTTTTCTTTTCTCTTTTGAATTGTAGTCTTCAGAATGGAAAGTATCCCATGGGAAGGTGTACTCCAAGGGAATTGGGTGTTGGAGTGATATTTTCCTAAATCCATCTAATTTAATCTCATAGACTTTTGTGACTAGAAACAGCAACTTAGCAACTATCACTCTATGTGCTTTTTTAAAGTGTATTACCTTTTGTTTACATTGCACTGAGCATGGTAAGGAGGAAGGCTGCTTATGAAAGATTGCACAGGAACCTTGTAGCACTGAGTCACTAGGCAATAAAAAGGCAGGTGGTCATGGCCTTTCACAGCTCATCCAGAAAGCCTGATTTCCTCCTCTTCCGAGTCAAGAAAATGGAAATGGTGAAGATGATTGTCTTAAATGAGTGTAGTGGATAATATTAAATGAAATGTTACAAAGATGTTCAGGCTTCAGTCTGTGGGAAGAAATTATTCTCCCAAGGTTTTACTCACTTAGAGATCACAGAATAATGAAGGCTTTTAATTCTAACAAGTTTTTTAGTCTCCCTTTAAATAGGCTAAATTATGTTTATGGCTATGAAATATCTGGCCTCAAGAAACCTCACTGTCTCTGTTTTAGTATTATTAACATTCTATTAGATAGGCAGAATTGAGTATAAGTCAACATAGCTGATGTACTTTGCTAGCAGTGAAAGATGGCTTTAAAAAAGGAGGGATTTGAACCTAGATCTCCAGTGATCTTGGGGATCTAAGTTACTAGGCAGGGAAAAGTATTTGATTTATTAATGATTTTAAATTGCATGGATTAACGTGTCTCTAATGAATTTGATGTATTAATCATTAATCCAATGCTATTAATCTGATAAGGGCACCACATTTCTTGGAATCATTTGTCATATACTATGATCTGGTATCCTGGTTGCATAAGGGATGCCTTAAGAATCTCACTTGAAAAGTCAGCAGCAGCTTAAATATGTCCTGGGAACCTATTATTGGGAGATTCAAGTGCAGTGACCTAAATCTGCTTTTTGTTTGTTTTGCTGCTCTGTGTTTTTTTAGTGCTAGTTTGACAAAAAATTATTATTACAGCTTCTTTTTTTTTCACCAGAATCATCCCACAGTAGGAACCCCTGAGGCTCCGATCAGGATGCAGCTCACTCATCTAAGAGAGGAATGCTGTGTATGTTAAAACAAGCTGGCCAGTGGCCCACTCCTGCCTTAATATTGGTACTCTTTGTTTTTATTCTTCTTCTCAAGGTCCACAAATATATCAGAAAAGACGTGTGGCAGTGAAATATTGGGATTTTTCTCAGTGGTTATCTGAATGGCCGTTTAACACAAAGTGTAACACAACATGGTGACAGGAGCCTTTTACTTGCTACAAGAAATGAACCAAGGAATATCTGCACTTACATGGAAATTTGTACAGGCCCTTAAAACACATATTTCACACTAATTCAGATTACTATTTTGCCTATGACTCTTGCAGTTCTAGTTCACTATTGGTTTATTTAATGTGCGTTGAAGGTCAACTGCCACTAACTATACTGTTAAATGTTGATTTAGCAATTTGAATTGATGTAATTTTCTGTTGTTCTCCCTGCTATATGTACAGCAGCACTTCAGTGCCTCAGTCAATAAGATCAATAGCACTCATGTGAAGTTCAGGCTATGGCTGTCACTGGTTTGTTCTCCATTTCTCCTTGCTCTCTTCTCACAGGGTCAGACAGGTTTTAGTAAATGCAAAATCTATGTTCCTGCTAATAGGCTATGGGGCTTCTCTAGCTGGATGCGTTCTGTGCACACCAGTTACTCTGAAGCAGAATATTTCGTGCCTCATACTGATTTTTTTTATTTTAAATCACTCTACTATTTCTCCTTTAATGAGAGAAAAAAATCAAACAATAAAGGCATTTTTTGCGCTTTTTTCTTTGGTTTTTTGCAAGCCCTTGTTAAAGACTATTTATACAGGTAAAAGTACACACTTGATAATTTTTAAATAGCAAGTCAGTACTCAATAGCCCCTGCTAATCCTGATGTCAGAGCTGAAAGAACAATATCTAAAGAGATAAATGTGACTAAGTTAAGCATGTGTTTAAACGTTTGATTAAATTGTTCAGAATTGGTGTACTAGCAACCTGGAAAGCTATGCTTTAGTGAGAATGAAATTATATGGGCAGTTAAATGTTAAACACTTAGACAAAATAACACTTGAATACAATGTGTGTTGGTGTTGCATGGAAAGTGATTGTTCCTATTCCATGGATGGAGCAAACCTGTCACAAGGGGAAGTCATAACTGGTATTCAGATGGCAAAATGATGGCAAGTTTAGAATTGAGCATGTATGCCCTGAGTCAATTTCTCTTTGAATAGTTTTCATGAAATGTCAGTGGTCCTGTTTTCTTGATGTCTGTCTATTTTAAGCCAGGAATATGCATTTGTGCATAAGTGGATGGAAAGGATCTGTGATAAAGAAAGAAGCATGAGAGCGAATGTCCTTTGACTAATTTTTAGAACATAAGAGGATATGTACTAAATATGAAACTGATATTTGTGCTTACATTTAACAGAAGAATGGCAATATCTGCAATCAAAAAAAGGAAAAAAAATCTTGACAAAAGAACCTTGCCTCTGCTTTCCTTCCTTAATTCACAGTGATGTCTAGACTGACGTTATGATGATCTTGTGCTGCCAGACTTTTCCTTGCATGCTTTTCCACATACAGTGTTGTTCTTCACACATGTTCACTCACATGTAAAGGATGCCTTGCTTCTCCTTGAAGCATCAGTGGCTGAGTGTGATAAAGTTACAAAAAGCCAGGAGGATTACTGAAGCTGCTGAAGTCATGTACTTTACATGCACGACAAGAAAAGCAGTAAACTCCCTGACCCCTGCACTGTAAAGCCTAGAAAATGTAATTCGAGAATGGTTTAACCTGGGGAGGTACTGAATTAACCCAGACAAGCATGATAAACAGAATCAAGTTTTTTGTTCTGGCTCCAGATAACAGAATGAAGTGTATATGGGTCAAAGGTAAAAGCTGCACATCTTTCTGCACTGGCTGACCATCACTGAGGATATATTTTGAGAATTTGACTGTTCATGGCTTTCCTTATACATTTCCATGTGGTTCTGCTTTCTGAAAATAGATAACATGAAATAAGATGGAGAGGAAAAATAGGAGATGGGTGACAAGGGTTACGGTATGTCTATGAACTTGAGAAAGCTAAAGGATGATAACTTTATATTCTAATTTATGGTGTCAGCAATTTATAAGTGTCTCTGTAAGTATCAAACTCTGAAGCTGCTTTTCTCAGAGAATGAAGACTAATGTTTTTCTAAAAAAAAAGGGAGTTGCCTTTGTGTTTTGTGTCCACTCTGATAATTTTGTTACCTTTCTGTCCTGGGGTGACGTTGT
>VWZS01010039.1:65616-117828 GCA_013397075.1 Rhabdornis inornatus | reverse complement strand
GACTCAGCACATGCTCCCTCTTGGCTGAACATCATGCAAAACAAAGCTGAATGAAGAATGGAGTCTGATGATGTGAGTGAACACAGAGGGGACCTCCGTGCCAGGAAACATGTGTATTGTCACAGTGGAGGAGAAAAGACTCAGAAAGGGCATGGAGAAGCTGTGGAGTTTCACAGCTGGTGGTAAGAATGAAGATAAAGAAGATAGCTACTGGAAATATCAAAGAGAATTACTAGGATTAGGATACAAAGCTATCCTTCCTTCATCAACTCACAGGAGATAGTCTGTTCACATTTTCACATTCAAAAGAATTTTTAAAAGTTTTGAGATGCACTGGAAAATTGGAACAGATCCGGTTTGGGGGGAACAAGATGATCATAGTGCTGGGGAACTTGGCATATGATGAAAGGTTGAAGGAATTTTGTTTGCTCTGCCAGGGGACAACAAAGTTAAGAGGATCAAAAAATCTTGTCTCTAAAAGGTATTTATAGACTAGAAATTGTACTTGCTTGACAGCGATGCATGATGACAAAACAAGAGGGAAAGGGTACAAACTGGTGCCTGGATAGAAGAAAAACATCACTAAGAACACTCTAAAGTATTGGAATGGTTTGCTCAGCGAAGTAGTAGCGTCTATATTCATGCCTTAGTTTGAGAAGGCCCTGGACAACCTAATCTAAAGACTAAGAGGTTGGATCAGATGATTTCTGATTTCTAAAGGTCGCTTCCAACCTAGACTTCTCTATAATTCTGCGTCTCATACTAGATCTGAGTTTAGCATAAAAATCCTGGAATATGGCTAATGTTAAAAGCTATGTTAAAAAATAGCATGTATTTAGCATTTCAAAACAAAACATATATTTTAAAATTATCTCCTTTTGACAAGGGCAAATTGTTTAGCAGTTTTTTAAAAAAATTGAGAGTTCCAGGCCAGTGTGCTCAGTTCTTCAGCCAGCCATTCTCCACTCTCACCTCAAACCTCTCTGCTTTCTAAGTAGCTCTGACAACCTGTCTGTCTCAGGTGTCTATCTGTCAATCAAGAATACGATGCTGTGATCTTCAGCTAACGTACAAGATTAAAATATTAAATTTTTATTTAACATTAATTAAATTAAATATTAAATAATTTAAATGTTTTAATTGCATTTAAATTAAAATGGATTTAAATGTTTTAATTGCTGAAGCAATCTGAAAATATAATTTTGTAAAAACTGAATTTTAATTGTTTTGATTGTATTTACTGTGGCTGGTGTCACTACACATCTTTCATTGTGCCTCCTCTTTGATCATAATTACTCACACTCCCTTTAATCTTGAGTCCTCCAATACCTCCTTTGTCAATTTTAATCATCAAGTCAGCTAGCCACTTCCATTTTGCTGCCTCTTATTTCCTACTTCTTATATTATCATTTATCCTAAAATGGCTCATTAGTTCTCACATCTTACTCAGTGATATGCTCTCAACCTCACCTCTACTTGGAGCTGATCCTTCTCTGTGATCTTCCACACCAAATCTCTTTTCTCTCTTGATCTCCACCCCCCATTTGCGCCCTTCCCAAGACTTACAATTCGACAGTGTCTCTCAATTCTGCAGAACATCTGCTATTTACTTCTGACAGTGTAACGTTTAGTTGCATTACTGTCTACAGTTATAGGGTCTTTTATACTGTAAACTCTTGATTATTTCATCATTCGTTTTTGCCTTCTGTGAGATCACAAACACTTCCGTCTCTGAAGTCTCACGCCTTTTTTGCCATGGAATTAAGAAGGCCTAGTGATTTCTTTCTTCTGTTTGTCTTTTCAAATGTTACATTTGTTATATCTGTAGAATAACTGTGCTTCTGTTCCCTGTCAAGATCAATCAAAGAGTGATTTTACAGTCTTTTCTGCCTTTTCTACATCTTCATGCCTTTCTGTTGTTGACTCCACTTAAGGTTTCATCAAGTTCTTAGAATCATGCACTCATAGAATGATTTTATTTGGAAGGAACCTTAACGAGCATTTAGTTATAACCCCCCTGCCACTGGGGGTTCTCATCTCCATTTCCATCCAGTCATGTATATCCCTATTGCTATGCTTTTGTCTTCTTTACTGAAATCTTTGCTCTATGAAAACCTTTGCTCTTATCTTGTTGCCATCTTCATGATATACTCTCAGTGGAGAAAAGGCTGGCAGCAGTCATTGGACAAGATAAATGNAAACTGGTGCCTGGATAGAAGAAAAACATCACTAAGAACACTCTAAAGTATTGGAATGGTTTGCTCAGCGAAGTAGTAGCGTCTATATTCATGCCTTAGTTTGAGAAGGCCCTGGACAACCTAATCTAAAGACTAAGAGGTTGGATCAGATGATTTCTGATTTCTAAAGGTCGCTTCCAACCTAGACTTCTCTATAATTCTGCGTCTCATACTAGATCTGAGTTTAGCATAAAAATCCTGGAATATGGCTAATGTTAAAAGCTATGTTAAAAAATAGCATGTATTTAGCATTTCAAAACAAAACATATATTTTAAAATTATCTCCTTTTGACAAGGGCAAATTGTTTAGCAGTTTTTTAAAAAAATTGAGAGTTCCAGGCCAGTGTGCTCAGTTCTTCAGCCAGCCATTCTCCACTCTCACCTCAAACCTCTCTGCTTTCTAAGTAGCTCTGACAACCTGTCTGTCTCAGGTGTCTATCTGTCAATCAAGAATACGATGCTGTGATCTTCAGCTAACGTACAAGATTAAAATATTAAATTTTTATTTAACATTAATTAAATTAAATATTAAATAATTTAAATGTTTTAATTGCATTTAAATTAAAATGGATTTAAATGTTTTAATTGCTGAAGCAATCTGAAAATATAATTTTGTAAAAACTGAATTTTAATTGTTTTGATTGTATTTACTGTGGCTGGTGTCACTACACATCTTTCATTGTGCCTCCTCTTTGATCATAATTACTCACACTCCCTTTAATCTTGAGTCCTCCAATACCTCCTTTGTCAATTTTAATCATCAAGTCAGCTAGCCACTTCCATTTTGCTGCCTCTTATTTCCTACTTCTTATATTATCATTTATCCTAAAATGGCTCATTAGTTCTCACATCTTACTCAGTGATATGCTCTCAACCTCACCTCTACTTGGAGCTGATCCTTCTCTGTGATCTTCCACACCAAATCTCTTTTCTCTCTTGATCTCCACCCCCCATTTGCGCCCTTCCCAAGACTTACAATTCGACAGTGTCTCTCAATTCTGCAGAACATCTGCTATTTACTTCTGACAGTGTAACGTTTAGTTGCATTACTGTCTACAGTTATAGGGTCTTTTATACTGTAAACTCTTGATTATTTCATCATTCGTTTTTGCCTTCTGTGAGATCACAAACACTTCCGTCTCTGAAGTCTCACGCCTTTTTTGCCATGGAATTAAGAAGGCCTAGTGATTTCTTTCTTCTGTTTGTCTTTTCAAATGTTACATTTGTTATATCTGTAGAATAACTGTGCTTCTGTTCCCTGTCAAGATCAATCAAAGAGTGATTTTACAGTCTTTTCTGCCTTTTCTACATCTTCATGCCTTTCTGTTGTTGACTCCACTTAAGGTTTCATCAAGTTCTTAGAATCATGCACTCATAGAATGATTTTATTTGGAAGGAACCTTAACGAGCATTTAGTTATAACCCCCCTGCCACTGGGGGTTCTCATCTCCATTTCCATCCAGTCATGTATATCCCTATTGCTATGCTTTTGTCTTCTTTACTGAAATCTTTGCTCTATGAAAACCTTTGCTCTTATCTTGTTGCCATCTTCATGATATACTCTCAGTGGAGAAAAGGCTGGCAGCAGTCATTGGACAAGATAAATGGAGCTTCTGGAGGACTGTCACAGCTGTTCATAACATCTTCATGTGCTGCTCTCCAGACCAGGATTCTTACCTTGGTACAGAGCACTTCAACATCTAATCACCTCAACTCTCTCTGGGATGAACTCCTCTGTTTACTCAAGAAAAATTGAAGAGAAAGATGTCCAAATGCTAATGGTCTGTCTCTCCCTGTCCTGGAATAGACTCCATGTCTCCAATTTTTTTTCCTAATTCATTGACTAATGCTGTTTTACCACCTGCACAGTGATTCTTTCAAGCCACACTTTTGAATGGCACTTCATATTTCAGCTTTTCTTCAAATAAAACATTTGGGTGTGATCTCCACAACTACAGCAACTGCAAATTGAGAATAAAATATGAAGCAGCTTGGCACAGCCTCAGCTACAAACTGTCTGGAAATTGTAAGAATTTTGGTATGACTTCGATCAGCCTGAAGATGATCTCAATGACCTCTATCTGTCCCATGGGAACCCCTGCATCGGGTAAAGATCCAGGAAATGCTTGTCCTGCTTTTTTTTTGCCCTGCTTTACCTGTCTGGTCATGATTCCTCCCTAACCAACCACTCCTACAATAGGAAATGGCAAGTGGTGATGTAGCACATTGTGCTGGTTTTGCATAGCTTGATTTTTTTGCTGCGGAGGGAAGAAACCAGCCATGGAAGTGATTTTTTCTGTGGGAAGCTGCTAGAAGTTTCTTGTGTGCCTGGCAAAGTCAGTCATGGGCTGGCTCTGAAAAAAAACATGCTGCTAAGCCAATTAAAGTAGTTGGGAATGCCTCTGTGATGACATATTTAAGAAGGAAAAAAAACACATGCAATTCCTCTTTCTTCTTCTCCTCACGGGGTGGTGAGGTGGCTGCTGGGGCCCTTCCAGCATAGCCAAGGGGCCCTTCTCAGCACAGCCAAGGGGCCATGCCAACGGGGCCATCCCAGCACCACAAATGGCCACACAGCCAGGACCGTGCAGCCAGGGGCAGTGCTGGGAGTGCCCATGCGGCCGGGGCTATCTCAGCACGGCCCACAGAGAACTGTGCTTGCTCAGCACTTTTAGCTGGCTGTGCTGAGGGCAGAAGGGCAGGGGCCGTGGCAGCAGCTTCTCCTTTTCGGTGCCCTGCATGAAGAGAGGCGCTGGATGGACGAGCGATTCCCCAGTGCGGAGCCCGGATGGGATCAACCTTTCAGTGCAGCTAAACCCTATAATGACTTCTCAATCGACAAAACTTGAGAACAAACAAACCTACGGACACCAATTCTCTCCCAAGTCAGAGAAAAGGAGAAGGTGAAGACATGTGAGAACAACATGGCAACACCAAGGCTGGTGAAAGGAGGGAGGGCAGGAGGTGCTTTGGGCGTCGGAACTGAGATTCTTCTGCAAGCTCTGGGGAGGACTATAACACAACAAACCGGTTCCCTGTCATTCATGAAGTGCATGGCGGGATGCAGAGGTCCACTCACAGCCTGTGAGAAAAGGAGTTCATGCTGGAGTGTGTGAATGCTGAAAAGCTGAAATCTAGTGGGAAAGTTGAACAGAGAGAGAGAAGACCCTTGCTTCCAAAGATAGAGGATCCTTGCTTCCAAACTATAACAACTTGTCCTTAAAAAACGACATCCCATGAATTAAAATGACCCACACTACGTAGTTCAAGAAGACTATTTTGCCCATGGGAGGGATTTAGGTTATGGCAGTTTGGGCAGGACTACTGCTCCTGAAATTTAGAACCACATTGGAGAACTTCACAAAGAACTGTCTCCCATGCGAAGGACCCCACAACACAACAGAAGAGACTCCTTTTCCTAAGCAAACTGAAGAAGGATTTTTAGACGTGGCAAATTGACTAAAAACCCTATGTTTTGTCTCCCTGCACTATCAGTGGGAAGGAAAGAAGGGCTGGGGTGGGGCAGGGGGAGAAGGTGTTTCAAAGGTTTATTTTAGTTCTCATTATCCTATTTTAATTCTGTTAATAATTTTTTCTTCATATCTTTTAAGTTTTGAGCCTGTTTTGCCCTAAGAGTGTTTTCTCTTATTTCTCATCTCACCCCTGAGCCTTTTTATTTTTTCTTTCCCCCTCCTCTGCTCAACTATAGAAGAGGAGAATGAGTGAATGGTTTTTCACAGCTGAGTGGCTTCTAGCCAGTGTCAAACCCTGACGCACACAAAATCACTGCATCTAGACTTGTGCAACATGATTCTTTGAGTAATATTTTTGCTCAGTTATGATCATATTGCCATAAATACAATTAATAACATGACCTTGTACTTTTAGCATCCTACCAGAACAAAGATGCACATGTAACTCAGTTTTTCTGTGAGTCTCAGCTTTCTTATATCAGTCTACACTGGCAGGTGCTGAGGACAGAAAGTACCTCTGTTAAAATTCATAGATCGAGTTCAGGAATGGTTAAAAAATTAAGAAGAAAAAGAAAAAACAAAGGCATTAAGGCTTCTTCACACAGGAAGAGGAAAAAGAACAGAAGATGGGCTGTGTGTCATCTTCTCTTTGAGACTGGAAGAAGAAATTGTGAAACCTAAAGTAAAAAGTAGGTGAGAAAAATGGTTGTATTTATCCAGCCTTCTGATGATGACAGTATTCCTTCAGAGGTCCTTGATTCACAAGTCTTCAGTGATCTGGCTATGAAACATCACAAGGAAACTCACTTGGAAAAATGATTAAAGAAACTTAGGTCATGTCAAATACAAAATATAAATAAACATATTTCTGAGGAAAATAAGGAGTATGTAAGTGCTCAGGATGTTGTACAGGCTCTCTGTGCAACAAAAAATCCACTAGCCACATAGATGAGGATAGCTTTGCATCAAGGAGGAATTTAATTTAGGGACCGGATATCCATGAAAACCTATTTTCTTACAGCTATGTAACTTTTTTGTTTCCTTACTTAGAACTGACAGCATGCTAATTGACCTACAGTACATGAAAAAGAATCCTTTCTGTTAACTGGTATCAATAAATAATTAAAATTATAGCATACTCTCATGGAAAACAGCACAAAAATAGGAATAAATGTGACATGAGAGAAAATTACAGTTTTCATCTTCTCATGTGGAAATTACAATGTAAGTGCCTTTTAAGGACAGTCTCAAATGAAAAGTTGGGGTGGGTCCAGTTATATTGAAAAATCAGGTGAACTTCAAATTCTCTTTTTCTGAAAAGCTAAGGTATGCTTCTTTTTGAGCCAGCCTAGCTCAATGAGGGAAATAAGGAAACTAACGTGCAGCAGCTTCCATATGACTGATCTCTACCATTTGCCCCTATGAACCAGGTTTGAACTTGACATACGCAGAAAGGCATGATAGGAAGACAAAAAAAGCCTGTAGGAAACAGAGCAGAAACCTTTTTAAGACCACAAGTAAAACTTATTTGAATTTGTTAACTGCTAGTTCATGGAAGCAAGACATGCAGCAATCTAAATTGTGATGGGATTTCACAAAGGGTTATGAAAGGGAAGCATTTCCTGCAGTTTCTGTGCTCATTTTGCATGCATTTTCTCCTTTTTAATTGAAGAATAAATCTTGAATTCATGCCTGAACATTTTAGCTTTATAGCGTGAAAAAATTTGCTCTGATCCAGTGATTTGAGTTCTTTTAGTTAGGCAGCTCCAGGAAAAAAATTCTGTGAAATAGTGGAAATAGTATAAAAATATAGTATCAGTGTCAAACTATCAAAAAATAAATCAAATTTTCAACACATAGCTTATAATACTACAATCTACAAAGGTGCTGTAATATATCACGTCCAAAAAAATGCTGCAAACCCAGTAGTATTTCTAAACAAAGAATCCTTGAAAAGAAAGCCTTTCATCAGAAATCCTGGTAGACTTACACCAGCGAACACATTAACATTGTAACAGATGTGACTCTTAAATCCCATAAAATTGCCTATATTTTGGTGTTTCCTCTATGTGTTCATATTTCCCCATGAAAATATAGCGAAGTCAAAACCAAAGAAATCTTGAAATCTTTTTCATGCTCTTGATCATTTCTTTAAATAATATTTAATTCGCAATAACTCTTTGAGCCATGCAAACAGGGTTTTTTTAACCTTCCTTTTGCCATCCTCCAAGTGGTTGTTAAAACAAAGAGAAAGCAATTGAGGTATCACTTACACAGTAGACAACTCAATTTGTTGTAAGGTAATCCATACATGCCAGAGTGTACAGTACAGAGGTCTCTATACCTCTTTTAATATAATTGCTTCCAGGAAAAATTTTAGTTCTAAAATTTGAAGCTTTGTGTACTTTTTGCTGAATTATTAAAAATATGTTTATTCTATATGAACTGCAAATCTTTTTCTTGATATAGTAGCATTTTTCTATTATGCAAATATACAGAAGCCACAATTTCCCTTTGTATTCAAACAGATTTTAATTGAAATTCATCTGAATAGGCTAATCTTTGTTATTTTATAATCATAAATTGTTTATATTTTTTTCTTCTTGTCATAGTTAAAATGAACTTATTTTAGGTATATTATAAATNAGAGAGGGCCTGTGGCCAGAGGGACTCGAACTGAGCTATACTGTTCTGTTTTGTTGTCAATCTTTATAGCTGTTTTTGTTTCTGCTCTTTGCCTTGCTAGGTATATTAGTAAAGAACTGTTATTCCTATCCCCGTATCTTCTGCCTGAAAGCCTCTGATTTGCAACTATAATAATTAGAAGGGAGGGGGGTTGCATTCTCCATCTCAGAAAAAAGGGGTTCTTGCCTTTCTTTAGCAAATACCTGTCTTTCAAACCAAGACAATCATATACATGAAAAAGCAACTTATTTTCTTAACTTTTTGGTCAGAAGACATTTTCATATGATTGAGATTTAGTACAATTTTCTGTTTTACTGGAAAAGAATTATTATTCTGTCAAAAATAAAAGTGGTATTAAAGTGGAAAGATTTGTTCTTAGCTAGTTAAAAGCCTTTCAGGTGGCTTTGTTATAGCAGTAACTTTGTTAATTACGTGAAACGTGTTTCTTTTTTGTTGTTACTTCCTCTTCTTCTCCTCAGTTAATGTATAGTTCTTTGTTTTTCCAGCTATTTACTGTTCACTAGATTTTTATAAAGGGAAAGGGGGGAAGGTGATTGGACCATGTCTGTGTTGAGAATTAGCTACAATACACTATTGTTAAGAAAGTAACCAGATGCTTAACGTAAGTATTTGATACTCTGTGTTACAGTGAAAAGCTCTTTTTTAGTCATAGATAAAGCAAAGTCAGAGGAAAGGCATGCTCTTGAATTATGAAGTGAGGAAGTAATCTCGGTGCATGTTTTTGACATTGTCATGATCCGCCAACACAGGGCGGGGGTTGTGATGATTCGTTTGATCTCAGAGGTGCGAACAGGTGCAAACAGCAGGGGACAAAATCAGTTTATTCACAGCAATGCATTTTTACTAAATGCAAAAAACTCAGTTGCAATAGAGGGGAGAGATATAGGAAACAAAGTATAGAGAGAGAGAGAAAAGAGGGGAATGGGGAAATAGCTACCAACAGACAAGACGGATGTCCTTGTGGGCCAGCCAATAGACAGGTCTTCATCTGTGGGGAGTACTTAAGGGTCTTCTCCAGAGGGTCACTCTTTTATAGTCCTTCTCCAAAGCAAGTGGCTTCTGGCCAAGAGGTGGGGAGATTTATGGACTATTGTGAGTGTTACCCCGAGAAACAGGTACACAGAACCTGCCGCTCCAGCTAGTGCCTGCTCAAGAGCAGTGTACCATGAAGCACAGCGAGCACCTACAAACAGTCCCTTGGCAAGCATCCACCTTGTTCAGGCAAGAAAACCATTGTCCAGAATCAACCTGGCTGGGGGGTCCTCCGGGTCTTCTTGTGATGGTCGTGAGGCAAAAAAGAGGGAAACTTTGGACCGACCCTTACAGACATATCTAACTACCTGCAGAGGAATTATGCTAAAACTGGAGATAGTTTTGGGTTTAATATCTTCCACTGAAAGTTGTACCTTCTGAAATCCAGTGCAAGGTAGAATTCACAGAGGGGAATTTTGTTTCGTGAGGGTGTAATTGCATTGTTGTGGTAGGCTGACATTGGCTGGATTCCAGATACCCACCAAAACCATTCCCCACTCCCCTCTGCGAGTGAACAGGAGAGAGAAAATGCAACAATGTGTTCATGACATGAGCTAAGAACAGGGGACCTGTCACGGACTTGGCTTGGGGATAATTAATTGGATTTATTACCAATCAAAATCAGAACAGGAAATTAGAAGTAAAGCAAATCTTAAAACCACCTTCGCCCCAACCATTTCCTCCTTCCTGGACTCACTTCCAACACCCCTGTGGCACAGGGAGACAGAAATGTTGGTTATATTCAGTTCATCATAGGCTAGCTCATCATAGTGTGAGTCTTTCCATGGGATCCAGTTCTTCATTAACTGCTCCAGTGTGGGTCTCTTTCCACTGTGTACAGTCCTGCAGGCACAGCCTCTACAATCAGTTGGCTTCCAGAATTGCACTTCTTTCTATAGCACCTGAAATACTGTACAAATCCAGCCAAATCAAGGGAGTCAGACACATCACAAACCAGGCTTTTAGTTAAAATCTATATGAATATGATCAATATGGATAGATTACTGTTGTAAATGTGATTAGTGCTAACTAAATTGTAACTATATTAGCAAAAATGTACTCATATCAATAGAAAATAATTATTACAAAGCACAAAAAGGAAATGAGTGAGACTAAGCAGATGGAATCCTCCAGATGTTAGAAGCGAGTAATAGAAGGATGTAGGTATGATAAGCAGCATCTAGAAATAAAAAGTTTCAACCTTGGAATGGGCCAAAATAGGATGATTCCAGGCATGGGACTTTAATTAAGTCTTATTATGGAAAACATATGCTTAGTTGCATAACCCCAAGCTTAGCATGCTTGCGCTACCTGCAGGTTACACCTTGGTCATTGATGAAGAAGATGAGCCTTCATCGGAAATAAGACCCCCGAAAGGATGAGAGACCTCTAACTACTAGTAGAACATGTGCAACACAACATAGTGACACAGATTTTAGGAATAGAAACTAGGAGGAACTTTCCAGAAAATTCTGTATTAATATGTATTAGCATATAGTATATAAATGCGATTTTTGGCCTTGATTGTTTGGTATGTGAGGAAGGGTGGGCCCCTCCCCCTCCCCGTACCCCTGGTCAGTTTTGCTTATGCTTTATACAAACCTCAGTTATACTAAATTACTTACCACCAAATTTTGTATATTCTCAAATATATGTATCTAATACATTGATTGTATTCAATTATTGCTATTAAAATTTTGCTGCTAAATTTAATCTCATTGTTTGATAAATTGGACAAATAGAACGTCATTCATAGCAATTACTGTCTTAGGTTGTGATGCAGGATGTGACCAAAAGTATGTATTCTATCACCATCTGTTGAAAACAGGTGGAGCAGTGATCCTTATCTCTGTGGGAGATATTCTCTGCTGATGAGCCATCTGTTAAAATCAGGTGGGGCAGCCATCTTTATCTTTTCCACAGCCCATCCTTCCTCCAGGAGGATATTGTCTGTTAATGGGCCATTGAGTCCCACTGTATGACTGATAAAATTACAACATCCCACTGGGAGATGCTCCAGCCAGGGGGAGGAGCCAAGCCTTTCCTACCTAGATAAAAGGTGGGATCTGGAATACCAAGGCAGCCTTTTTGCATGGGATTCCAGACGAAAAACCGGGCCTTTCCATGTCATCACTGGACCTTCAGAGGAAAACTGCACCCTTCTACAGGAGCACTGCTTCAACTGAACTACATCTGTCACTCCAGGAGGACTGCAGCGCCCATTTAATCAGAGTGCTACCAACAGCCTGACTGATGGGGTGTCAGGTCGTTTTCTGACTCTGTCAGTGGTTTTGGGTTTGTTCTTTGTAATACTGTATTTCTATTTTAATTTTCCTCGTAAAGAACTGTTATTCCTATTCCCATATCTTTTCCTGAGAGCCCCTTAATTTCAAAATTATAATAATTTAGAGGGAGGAGGTTTACATTCTCCATTTCAAAAAGAGGCTCCTGCCTTTCTTGGCAGACACCCATCTTTCAAACCAAGACATTATGTAATAGTTACTTAAAGTTTTAACTAAAATTTAATGATTTTAAAATCTTTTCTTGCACGTTCTACTTTATTTAATTGTTACCTAATAATTACAGCTGATTCCTGACCAGTTGCAGCAAAAAAATATTACCCATGGTATTCTTATCATTAGGAATGCTTTTACTGTAAGTATTACTGTTAATGCTCACATCTTAATAAAATTAAATATTTCAGCAGGAGTTTAAAAATCCATTTGTAACTGTTCTTCTTTTAACACCAGCTGGGACAAACTCCAAATAAGCCACTCTCTCTCCCTGTCTCTTCTGGTAAGGGAAGCACAACAAGGCTATGGGTTTGAAATAACAATTTACTGAAGGCAGAAAGCAATAGGATGAGACATGCATGGTAACAACATCGGTATTAATAGCAAAATTCTAAAAGAGAGAAGGTGTTTTTACCCAAAAAAGGATGTTAACCACTGGGGAAAAAAGAACGCAGGTTGGTGAACACTTTCCATAGATTGTCTCCAGACAAAGGCAACATGGGGAGTGGAGCAGCCACGGCTAACATTTCCCTGCCCAGCCCAAAACCAATGGAAAGCAGGGACAAACTAAGCTAGGTGGTCTGAATAAGGATGGTGCAGCCTTTCCAGTGGGTAGAAGAACTGCCAGTTTGGCAGGGTTAGAGGTGACAGTCCCTCCATTGGAAGAAGCCAGGCAAGATAGTGTCCTTGAGGTTCCAACACACCACCTTTTCCTGCTGAAATGGTGTGCCCAGTGGTGGCCAGAATAAAAAAACCTGGTCACACCCACACCATGCTAAACTCTGCTCCTTTCCTTTGTAACCAGGGTGATAACTTAACTTGCAAAAGTGACAAATAGAAAGCTTGACTGTGGAAAAATATGTAAGTGCCTTTACAACTTGCCATGGGCCACAAAAAGTAAATGGCTCAGCAGCATACCAACAGTTCTGCTAAAAAATAAAAATAATCATTGCCTGTCTCCAAAGGTTAAGCATCCAATATTGAATAGCCTTACCTCAGATCTCAGTGTTAGGGATAGAAGAAAGGTATAATCATTACAAGTTGATTGCTGCCAAAGAATCTGTGATTTTGACTTGATTGCATTCAGTGTAAATAAAAGGAGGAAAAGTTCAAGTACAAGTACAACATACACATCATGTTTTCAAGCTGAAAGTCTGATGGGTAGACAAAAATGTAAGGATACGTTGGAGAGTAATGTTTAGAATTAAAGGTGTGAATGAAAGTTAACTGGTCTATATCTACACAGAATCTGTAAGGCAGCAAAAAAATCTGATTACAAAAGAAGAGCAGACAACACTATTTTTTGGACTCTAAGCAGACAAGTGCTTACATCTTACAAAAATTAAAGATATGTTAAAGTAGATTAACAAACAAAATTATTTCCAATAAATATGAAAGAGAATTTTTGTGTAAATTGAAAAGTTTAAGATATCAAAAAGAGATTTATGATTTCTTGACAGAAATAAACAGATAAAAGTCACCGATTTATGTCAAAAGTATACTGGGAATGAAACATACCCTACAAAAACCAGAATTCTATTAGCAAAGCGTTATGATAAGCCTATTAGCAGACAGGTATCTGAGAAGAAGCCAAAATAATTTCTCTTCTCCATTTTGAACAGTAAGAAACATTTTTATTACATAAGAATATCCTTTAATGAGGTTAATGAGTACTTTCCAGTCAAATAATAGACATTAAACAACTGTCAGTAGGCCTGAATAACTTTAACCCAAGAGCCATAAAAGACTTAGCAGGTGAGAGCAGTCTACCACTGATGTTAACTTTTAATAAACTTTGATAAACCAGGGAAATGCCAGAAGACTAAGAATACTGCTGGGCCAATAATAAGAAAGGGCAAAGGGCTCTACTCAAATAGCTTGAGCCAGTGAGGAAAATAGTTGCTTTTGGAACCAATCAATAGAGAATTGAAGAACAGCTCATGAGTGATTAGGGAAATTAATTTTTTCAAGCAGACCTAACTTCTGAAAAAAATACTACTGTTAAACTCTTCTCACTTCCACTAACAACCCCCAGTGAATAAATAATAAATGACTAGTGGGTGGGTGTTAAAACAAGGAATATGAAAATAAGGATTTTTTGCTTTTCCCTGAAGAGGAAAAGAAGTGTGCTTGTCTGTAAGAGTGGTGGGTGTTTGCACCACTTAATTATTGGTTTGCCTGGAGTCTCTTCTGCCTTCACTCAGAGCCAGGATTAAAAAAATACACAAAGGAAATGGATTTTCTTGTGTTTGGGTTTGGTTGTTTATTAAATCTTGTCAAAAGTACAGAACATTCAGCAGCTAGAAGTGAGCAAAATGGAGCCAGATCCAGCTAGCTACAAGGTCTCTTAAAGCTAAACAGTCCAGTAGAGAAATGACACCTATATTGTCTACACTTTTAACCAAGTAACTAAAGTCCCATGACCCTCAGTGTGGCACTAACTGTCCAACCAGAAATTACTACCTGAAACCATGAAGAAGAAGGAAGATGAACACCGAAAAAGACATCACCCAAAATCCTCTATCTTGTCCCATACCTATTTCTATATTATAAAAACCTCAAATTTAAAACCCTTCACCATGTGAAAGCACGTACTACACATCCACGATTTTAACTTCATCACTCAAGTTTGGAAGCCTTCTCCAAGGCCTCAGGTCAAAAACAGTGTTCTCCAGGGGGTCAGTGCCAGAAAGCACAGAAAGCTCAAAAACCTCAGGGTTTTGGGATCCAACATTTGTCAACATTTTCATCAACTAAATTCAGCTCAAAAATTGCTGGTGACGTAATAAACACTGATGAAGAATCAAATAAAACACTCTTCTTCACTTAATTAGAGGGATCACTTCTGAGGTATAATACAGATGAAAATTGCATTGTCTGCAAAATATGGGACCTGACCCTAGCCAGTAGTAACGAGCAAAAGATCTCAGTGTCATATTGAACTCCAACATTTCTCTGACAAGGAACAGTTGGTGCTATCCCTGCAGCTATAGCATCATAGAGTTAAACCATGTTAATATAGTTTAGTTGTGGGGTACTTTTAAAGAAGAAGTCGCAAAGTGAGAACCGGAATAGTAAAAGAACTCCCAAAAATATTTTTATACAGAAAATAATGCTTTAAAGTGAAATGCTTAAAGAATCTATCTGTTCAGTTTATCAAATGAAAAGTTGAGCGGGGACTTGACTAGAGTGTGTAACTATGTCCTTGCAAAAAACTGGCTGGGTGCTGAAGGGCTCTTTAATTCAGCAGAGAAAGGCATAGGATGGACCAGTGGCTGCAAACTGAAGTAAAACAGATTAAAATGAGAAATTAGACACCATCTGTTTCCAGGGAGGCTGATCAATCAAACAAATTACCAAGGTAGGCTGTAGGATCTCCGAGATGAACATCAGGTGACTTCGGAAGATGTGTTTCAGCTAAACACAACTAAGAGTCAAAGAGTTGAGCCCTTGAGCTCAGCGCAGGAGAGAACAGATGAAATATAGTGGCCTGTGATGCTCAGAAGGTAACAGAGGTCCCGGACTTAAGCTTTGGGAATTTATGAGTCAATAAAGATAAACATGCTTGTCATCTCAGTTGCAGTTGCAATTGAGGTAGTAATATACTTTTTCAATTTTATGTTATGTCTGAAATTTGAGGGAATGACACGGCCTAGGAAAGTAGATTATCCTACGGGGAAGAGATACAAAATTTTGGGCTGCAAAAATTTATCTGTATATTCTTCCAAGGTCCTCCATGGCTTCTGCTTCAGGGGCAGTTTAGGAGCTGATCTGAAGTGTTTTTGTCACATATGATTCCCTGACATCTTACAGTGTGGTGCTACTCCTATAGACCCTGGAAGAGGACCTCACCACCACTTGAGACTCTTGTGTTTCTGTTCTCTCAAATGTACCATTTCCATGGAATCTCAGCACCTGAACTTGCAGGTGCGGCCTTTGAGCATCCTCCAGGTGGGCAGATATGAGTCCATCGCTTTCTGTCCTTAGTCAATAACTTAACTGACTATGGAATTTTCTCTGGAAAGAAAAAACAAAAACAAAAACAANCAAACCAAACTCCTTAAATAAAGTATCTGTGGTGAGTCTTGAGATGAAAATTTCTCAAAATTACATAAAATTACATTAGATATAATCTTGTGTACACCTTCTTCTCTTTGACTTGCCTTCCACCTTTTGTCTAACTAGCATCCACTGATATTTCTTAAACATATCATAAATGTTTGTAACTTTAATTCCATGTGTCCTGAAAAAAACTGTGAGGAGATTAACCTTTTGTAATTACAATTATTATGATTTTGAGTGCACGTCTTCTGTAGCTTCAAGGCTGGGGCAAAAAAGATAACTTCAATGAGGCTTTTGTCGGGAGAAGTTACCCCAAAACTGTAGAGTGAATCACAGTGGGGTAAATGCCAGTTTTACTCCTCAGCTTCCTTGAAGCATCTTCTCTGTG
The DNA here is from genome assembly GCA_013397075.1 of Rhabdornis inornatus. Taxonomy (NCBI): domain Eukaryota; kingdom Metazoa; phylum Chordata; class Aves; order Passeriformes; family Rhabdornithidae; genus Rhabdornis; species Rhabdornis inornatus. The sequence continues at coordinate 101,417 of VWZS01010039.1, read as the reverse complement.
TTGAAGGAAAAGGTCTGCATTCTTGTTATCTCTACTGCAGTTTTCTTCCCTTCCTAAGAGGGATGCAGAAACCCCAAGACATTCCCCAACATAATTAGAACTACAGTTTTAACATCCAATTCTTCGCTCAGTTTAGAAGAACTGAGTTGCAAATTTTCCTGATCATTCTGTAACTATTCTAAAAATAGAAACTCATGACTTTGTATTCCTCACCCTCTCCTGCCGACTATAAATGCAAAATCAGCTACACAAAAAACGAACTATATTGTGAAAGACTTCTGAGAACAAACAAGATAAAACTATGGTGAAAACTGCTTTTCACCAGCCTTTAAGGCATTAGGATTTTGATTCTTGTTCTCATACTAGTTTGATATTTTGGCAGTCTTGTTGCTCCCAGAATTAATTACCTACAGTTCACCCAAATAAAATTACTTGCATACTCAAAGCCAAGCAAGTGCAGAAGTGCTTGCAGAACCAGGCCCTTTAATAAACAGCTATATACTCGACTGCGAGAGCATGAGATGAAAAAGTTAGTCATCAGCCCTCTGAGGGCAGTGTAGATCAGCTCCATGGCTGCTACTGTGGAACATGGTCACACACCAAAATGGCAAATGTCCTTCTCTCCTCAGTTCTCTCCCTCTTTTTCTGAGAAGAAGAGAGGTCCTGACATTGTGGTTTCTTTGTGCTCTGACCATTGTGTTTTCAGACACCTGTAAAATTTTTCAGAGGAAATTATGGGTGGTCTGGAAAAACTAATTAGTTTTACAGTCCAGCATGCTGGTATGTCAGCACAAATGCTTTGTAAAGGGAAATTGAAGAAAAGTTACTTTTTTTGGATAATACCTGGAGGACATCAGCATCACCAGAGTATTTATAAAATGTACAGTTGTGGGCACGCAGAAGAGGAGAGTTTACTCTGAGTCTGTACTTCTGGACAGCTAAAGGTGCATGGGTGCATCTCTCCACAACTACACGTTTCTACCTGGGCACTGATAATTTTTGAGGATTATGCTTGCTTTGCTATGAAGCGGAAAAGGAGTGGCTGACCTGTCAGCTGATCAGCAAAGGTTTTCATCCTCATTTCTCTTTTAACTTTTGCAGTTTTTGCAATAGTCAATGATTTTGCCCGACGTATGACATGAAATATCCCTCTTCAGTTGCCACATTGACCATCTCCTCTCCATAACTTCCCTTTACGAAGTACCCAATCCCCAAGATCAGTGCAATCTTAATGAGGCATATTTAAAATAAGAAAGTTAATATATTGTCCAAATCAAGTTTTACTGCACAAACTCCCAGCAAACAGTTGCTTGTTATGTATTGGTAGGATTTCACACTGTTTTGTATTTCAAATAAATGATCAAATGTAGAGTTAGTCTTTGGTTTAAATTTCGGGGAGAGAGGAATAAAAATTAAATGAAGTAGTATGGGTGTTTAAACCACTGTTTGCCTCTCTGGTTTCACATGACAGTTTTGATCAGGGGAGCCAGGCAGATTGGCTGGAAACTCCTAAAAAAATAAAACCTGAGCATGCAGGTTAAATGTTGATACAAAAATAAGATGTGTTAAATTTGTATTCAGAGAGTAGTGGATGAGATAATGAAAGAAATGCAAAATACCAGTCCAGAAAAATCCAATTTTGTGGTCTTTTTATGTGTGCACCTGGGGCAGGGGAGTAGAGAAACAAGAAGGTTGTATAGAAATAAACCACTGGCTATGTATAGTTTTATTTCATGGCAACAGCATCACAGGCCTTGGGTCAGATGTGTGAAACTATTTCTCAAAGAGGCTGCATACATAGTAAAGGCCTATGAAGGGTTCTCAGTTGAAGTTGCCAGGCTGCATTCATTCCAGAAGCAGAGCCATTCATTATCAAATTTAAATTAACTCTCTTGGCACTGGGTACATGGTTCGAAGCATGGCTTTGCAGACCATACCTGCTGTCTGAGGAAGACGGAGTGGTGCCTGCTCGCCAACTGTAGTGTTTGTCATAGAATGGAAATCTTACCTATGTTTAGGCCGGAAAAGCAGCCATCTATTACCTAAAAAAGGTTGGTTTCTGAGGTATAGCTTTATGCTTTGTTCTTTCTTAGAAGGCACAGTGACCTCCTTACTTCTGTTTTTCCTTTCCCTTAAAAAAAAAAAAAAAAAAAAGTAATGATTTCAGCTTTAATTTGGGAAAAAAATAGCAAATTAATATTTGCTGCTGTTTTTTCTGCGAGAACACTGGCTGCCTTCACCATTTTTTTTTCTTTTTTTTCTTATTTTTTTAAAATTTTCCCTTACATGGAGCTTTAAATGTTTAAACAAATAGATTAGCAACCAAAGATATTTATATTTTTCAGACCCATGGCCTGCAACATCTGAGTATGACTCCATAGCTTTTACTTGCACTGGTAATCCTTACACGTGTAACTGTAATGTGACTTCTCTCATATTCAAGAGTTACTAATAAGAGAAAAGATAGCACTAATTGTTATAGTTTTTTATTTGCTTCCATGAGCATTCCAGTGTGCCAAGTGCTTTCCAAGAACAGGAAAGATGCCCATGCCCCTAGGAGCTCCTATGGCTGTCACACTCAAGACATGGGAATTGAGATGCCATCTCTCACACAGCAAAGGGTAATAAAAACAAACATCCAGAACCACAAACAGCCGTTCACCATAGCAATCTACTTTCACTGGGCTCATGTCCTACTGCTACTTGCTTTCGGTAAATGCTGTAACAGTTGAGGGCCAATGGCAAAATATTTGTGGAAATCAAATTTCAGATACTGAAAAGAAATCTGCTTGCTAGAAACTTGCTGCCCATCCTTGGCAGAGTTGTTGGTTGAGTCCTGAACTAATATACCTGTGCTTGATGGTTAAGCTACTTTGGGCCAGATCCTTGAGATATTCTCTAGCCCTTACTGAAATCAAAAACCTTTGAGCTCCAAAAATAAAAGAACAGGTACAGCAGTTTATGACTTCTCCAGCCAAAGACAACTGATGAATTCAGTACAGGTTTTTGAACATTGGTAATGAAGTCACTAAGCAGGGAAAAGGAAAAGGGCTAAATGGAGCATTCCTAATTATCTGTGCTTTTACATCTTGAAACAGAAGCTTAGGGCTTTTAATCTACATGACGATTTTTTAGAATCAAGAATTTTGTAGGTGTTGGCAGGTGTGCTGGTATTTCAGATTGAATTTTATCTTTGTAGTCTCTGTGTTGAGAGAGGACTTTGTTTCAGTAAGGACTTTGACAATGCCACCAGACACCACGGTATCACAATAACCTCTTTTCTAATAAAAGGACAAATTGCATTTTCTTTCTGATGCATGTAATGATGTTACTCATTTGTTGAACCATTCAGCAGGTGACCATATCAAGTTCCTTACTACATTAGAGAATGATCCCTTGTGTAATTTACAAATGCTCTCTGAAAAAGAAGATGAAAAGATGAACTGGTTTAAAAAGTGGTGAGATTAAAGTTTTGCAGCATAATACCTGCCCTTTGATTTTTCTAATGGAATATATGTCAATTTCAACAATGACTGTTCTGTGATTCTGTGATATCACATATGCATGCCCAATGCAGTCCTGAATATTATTCTAAAGCTAAAAATCATTTGCTTATTTAAAGACCTATGCAACTAACAATGCTGCAGAACTAGTAAATCCTGCCAAGCACTCTTTGAGAATCTTGTTTATTTATTGGTGGAAGTGATGGACCATGCTTGCGTATCCATGACAACCCTGCAACAAGCCAGAGCAGGGCCAGGTCTTTTCTTGTTCCTGCAATACAAGATTAAAAGTAAGAAGCTAAATCTTATTAAACAGCAGAAGCTTTTCACAAGATAAAACAGAGTTTATGGGTCCATATGGTAGTTGTTCATTCTAATATACTTGTGCTATTTCAATACTTTCATTAGTTTCCTCCATTGATTGTAAATAGTGCTTCATGTGAACACACAAGGAAGAATAAAACTTTGCAGTTCATCAGTGTCAAGACTAAATTGTTAAAGATATCTGTCTCAAATGCTATAATTTTTTTTTTCTTGAAAGATGATACAGGTTCTTTTGTATTTTTTGTTCTCATGCCAAATGCTTTGATTAAGGAAGTCATATGATCCAGTGGATTAGTACTGTAATTGCCTATTTATATTTATAGATCCATGGATTCTCTCAGTGTATTTGTGTTAGCTGTGGTGTTGATATGTTAGACTGATATGATGGACAAACAAATTATGTGTATGTGGTGGAATTCAGACATAAAATGAAATCAATTCTTTATAAGCCATTTTTTTTATTACCATTAATTTTGATTGCATTACCATTGTCTTGAGGTTGTTCACTTTTAAGGTTTAGAAATGCACTTTGAAAGGTTAAATAAAAATAACTCTATGGAAGAAAATCTATACAAAAAAGGAGGAAATTCTTAGAAAGCAACAGGCTCCAGAAGTAAATTTATCTTCCTCCAGCATCTTGACAAATAACATGGCCAAATTCTAGCATAGTTTTCTCAGTATTCATAGATTTGAATGACACAAGATTTTTATTTAATACATCAGATGTCCTCCAAGTATATAGTATTTTCCAGAAACACTAGAAGGTCGGCTAAAATTCAAAGTACAAGACTGTGAACTACAGTTCACAGCATGGACTCAGACCAGCAGAGAATCTGAATCATTTATTCAAAGAAACAAGCTGGTTTTATACAGTTCTTTAAGACAAAGTATTTCCTTATATGGCAGTTCTTGCCTATCACACATTGCCATGTCAGCAACACGCTTTCTTAATGTCCCTCTGTGGGGTGATCACATGCTGTTCAGGTATCTGGCAGTTTCTGGCAGGCTCCTCCCTGTAGGAATCTGCCGCCTGGCATTTCTTCCCCCAAGGTCAGGTAGAGACAAGGCTTTGTGTGCTGCCATGGTGTTCTGCAGGCGCATCCCACAGCCTGGAACGCAACTCTATCCTATCTCTCCCCATACAAGATTAAAATGTTACCTATATTCTGTTCACAGCATAAAGATTTCTGGTTTAATATTAAGTGTGTTACTTGAATCTATCAGTTGATTCGCTAAAATTAGAGATGACTTCCTGAAAAAATTAGTAAGCCTTAGCTGAGACCAGCTGTCACATTCCACTGTGGGTAACTTCGAGGAGTTCTTTTAAAAATAGATGGTCACCAATGAACTGAGACAAACATTGTATCTGAGAACCGTTTATTGATAACAAAAAACAAAGGGATTTATCCAACTAAAAGAGGGCTAGAAAAGACAGAACAGGAGGAAGAAAATGGAAAAGGAAAGAGAGGGGGAGAGTGAGCGAATAAAAAGAGTACAAACAATTCGGATTTCTTACATATAACATCAGAATTTCACAACTTACCGATCCACACTATATCTCTTCTCAGCAATCACAGGTTCACTGTCATATGGAAGTATAAGGTCATTGCGGAAGTCTGCTGGACTTCTGTGTTAGGTTCACCAGTTGATCTTTAGTGATACTGTGAGTGTCTTTAATCCCACTAAATTGTAAAAGGAAGGGATTTTGGCTTCACACTGCAGTCCAGCATGCTGTTCAATCCTCAGAACACCACAATAGCAACTGTTATTCAACACCTTCATACTCAACACTGCCTCCTTTTTTTTGTCGTTGTTCCAAAATTTTTGGAGAGAAGAATGTCCATGTTTTTCATTTTGTTTCTGAACACCTACATTTTCTTTTTTTCTGATTTTCATTTAATCACGCTTACAGGGTGATACAGAAATTACACAAGTAACAATTTCATAAACTGCAAGTATTGAGGAAAAGAGGAGTACACAATATTCTTTCCCCTAGGCATTACTTTTTTTTTAATTGTTTTTCAGTTTTGCCAATAAATAGTTGTCTGGGACCTTAATTTACAATAGCAAAAAGATATACTTTTTACTTATGTTGAAAACACAGATCACAAACATCCATGAATTAACACTAACACTCATGGTGATATTTCACTATTTGAGAACTTCTAAGCAACAAGATATCTTAGGTGATTTTCACATATCAAAGGTGTTCCCAAGTTTTCTTCTGCTTTAGAATCTTATGGTTTTGACATCCTCTCCTAAACTTATTAAATTTCTCAAGCCAGTAAAATTGTTCTGTATCAAATCAGCACACGAGTACAAATCAAACTTCTTCTGCTGAACCAACAGTATACCTTAAAAAACACATTACACTACGTAAATGGTCTCATATTGTACTTAAAATAATCACAGTTTCCTGGTCCACCCTGAGATGTTTCACAGGATTCTACATTTCCTAACCAGCCTCTGTTCTCCCACTCACCAAAAGGATACGGGGCTTTTAGTTTACCTGCTTTAGTTTCACAAGCACACCTCCTTCCCCATACAGATCAATTAGAGGGGAGTGTGCTATGGCTCCTGGTACACTTCCCCATAACTGGTCTTTTTAGGTATTTTGTCTGGCCATTCAGTTACCAGCTTTTCCAATTTGTCTGTGGGGAGACCATCTATCACTTTTTGGGATTCCCTTCCACATTCTTGCGCCAATGTAGCCTGTCTTGTCAGTGAGTGCTCTCTTCCACGTAGACTGCTGCAGGGAGGAATCCTCCACAGCCTGGGTCTATGCCAGGTATATCTCATCGCACAAGTCTCTGGTTGGCTTATTGTTGTTTTCACAGGGCCATATTTTTGACCACAATTGATAAATTCCCAAGGTGACGTCTCCCCAGACCTGCACCTTGCCTTCCCAGCCCAGGGTATCACTTGCAGCAGAGGAGGTGGTACCTCTCAGGGCAGCAATTACTCTCTTTACAGGGGCCAAAGCCTGTAACTTTCCCTGCAATTGAATTGCCATCAGTTTTAGAGAGTCGGGAAGCCCCCAAATTAGACAAGTCATTCTCTCAGCATCTACTGAGAGCAAGATGGGGGATTCTTGGAAAGGGAATAGTTTGCAATTGTACATCATTTGTAGACAGACTGCCTTACGGACAGTCTCCAGTAATTGGTCCGTAGTCCTTTCTATAGTGAGGGGATCACCTCTCTCCAAGGGATCTAGACCACCAACCCAATACACAGCCCTCTGGGTCAAAGACGACAGTGCCCGGCAGCCTTCAGCAGTGAGTAAAACACCTGGACCCCAGAACCTTCTGCCTCCTTCTCATCAAGCAGTATTTGGTCTTCTCTGCTTTAGGAAAGACAAAAGACATACTCAGTTTCAGTTTCGCCAGGGTAGCAGTCCAATTCCCTCTCCAGTTTAGCCAACTCTAGAGCTGTGAAAGGCAGCTCTTTAGTTGTTGGGAGGGGGGACTGATCCTGATCGTTTTCATATATGTATTCAATTTTAATTAAAGGGCGAGCGCAGAGCGCGGCCTCAGCTCAGCTCGGCCCGCTGCTGCGGGGTCTCTTCTAGGTTTCGAAGGAGTGAGCGGCTCTGGCCCTGCCGTCGTCCGGGAAAGTTGCGGCGGCTCCGGGACCGAAGACTCTGGGACGAGCAGCCCCCAGACCAAGGGTGCGCGGACCAGCAGTGCATGGACTGGCAGCAACCCTTGCTAAAACATCCCCCCAAACCTGCCACATGCTGTCATTCTGCATTTTTTTGCTCATCCAGATTTCTCTGCAAGTGCACGATACGGATTCGCAGTGACTGCACTAGCGTTTGTAGTAATTCGATCGCTGTTGTCTCTTGGCAACACCGAGCAGTCCTCTCCAGTACAGCGGCCGTCAGAGCCACCTCGAATACCACACACACAGCTGCTTTCCCTTTCCCAGGCTTGGATTTTGCTTTTGCCCGCAAAGCCAAGACCTGGTCTATAGCACTTTGGACGCTACCCCAGTGCTCCCTAGCCCACTCTAATACAGACACAGAGGGTCTAAAACCTTCTAAGAAATCCAGTAAGGGGGCGGACGGGTCTCTGCCCCACTCTCCTGTTACAGCACTTACATTTATTGCTACTGTTTTCTCGGGCAAACAACTTTCGGGGAGGGTCACACTTTATAATCCCTAAGGGCCCGAACTAAGCACACCCCAAAAGCACACAAAAGGTTGTGGGGATTTTGTTCTGTTTTTTAAAAAGCACACACTGTGAGAGAAGGCGTGAAACAGCTTCTGAAGAGCTGTTTCACAGCATAAAATTTTCCAGGCGCCCTGAATACCACTCCCAAGGAAGATGCACATTACAGGAATATGCCAACTGGCTGCAGAGATGGGGCATTATACTTCCCGGGAAGTATAAATCCCACCATAAAAATCCCCAAAAATGCCCCAAATGCTTCCTGAGAGAATAAACTTTAAATCACAAAGGCAGCTGCACAGTTGCAGAAAGGGGGGCAAAACGCTTCTCAGAGAGGGATGCACCATAAAAGTCCCAAACTGCCCCAAGGAAAAATACTTTCTATGAGGACACACCTTAAAATACCACAGCGGTTACAGATAACAGGAGGAAATGCTTCTCATAAACGGTCACATCGTAATGAGTTCCAAATTGCCAGAGAGAAAAAACACTTTCTGGGAGGACACATGTTAGATCAGTTGCGGGCACTAGGTTTCAGGGAGCGTCACACTTCTTTTTTTTTTTTTTTTTAATGCCCACCTGCAATCTCTCCCCAAAATACACACTAAATTATTAAAAAAGATACAAGGTTTTTATTCAATACAATCTCACAGCTGTAGCCAGTTTAAATGTCTCATCCACTGTGGGGAACTGTGAGGATGTGACGACTTCCCTTAAAAACAGATGGTCAGGAAAGAAACTAAGTCAACTGAGACAAATGTCGTATCTGAGAACCATTTATTCATAATGAAAAACAAAACACGAAAAAAAAGGGTTACCCCACTAAAGAGGGCCAGAAAAGAAGAGCAAGAGGAAGAAAAACGGAAAAGGAAAAAGTGGGGGGAGAGAGAGAGGGAGGGCAGGCAGAGAGAACAAGCGGATGCCACCATCAGCGGGATTGGGGAGGGCCGTCGGCGCCCGCTCCGCCTGCTAGGGAGTCTGCGCAGCTCTGGGAGAGGCACGGGCGGCTCTACCGGCGCGGTGCCGTGGGGGTAGGCAGCCGGCCAGATTGTGAGTGAGTGGAGGCTCCGGCAGCAGGTGCAGAAGACTGGACAGGGTCGCAGCGGGGATGGCGGCGGGCTGGATCGGAGGCGGCCAGGGTTGGATGCAAGAGGCTCGAGGAGAGACTTGGGGGTGAAGCGACAGGGCGGCAGACAGGGACGCGGGCGGGGCAGGCGTGAGGGCGGGCAAGAGCCAGCAAGANTCAGGAAAGAAACTAAGTCAACTGAGACAAATGTCGTATCTGAGAACCATTTATTCATAATGAAAAACAAAACACGAAAAAAAAGGNCCAAAAGGCAGGCTGGGGCCAGGGTAAAAACGACAAAAAACTGGCTAGCTCCTGGTCAAAGGAGCGAGCGAGCCTCCTCAGACTGGAGCCAGAGCAAAACCACAAGAGTCCCAAAACTCAAAAAGCCCAAAAGACGAGACACAAAAAAAGCCCCAGTCACCATGCTAAAAAGTAAAAAGCCGCAGAGCTTGTGACTCAGTTACTTTTATGCCCCTGTCTCCTCCCAAGGTCTGCCTGCTGACAGGAGACCATTGGCCCAGTCCAATGTCCCACTGCAGTCCATGGGTGGAGACCTTTTTCCATCTGGCTGGAGTACTCCTCTGGTGGGTACCGTGTCTGCTGCTGCCTGCCTGTCCCGTGTGACGTGTTGCCAGGTGTTGGAGTCAGTAAGCCAGGGGTCTCTCTGAATCTTGCAGAGAGAGATCAGAATGCAGGGATTGAATTAAAGCTATTGGATGGGTTGAAGTATGTTAAGCCACTCACACGTAAAGCAGAGGTGAAAGTTTAGGTTGTAGCATGAGCGAGTAAGTAATTGAAATAAGTTTTAAGTGCTTTTAGTGAGTAAAAGGTCTTAGATGCCTGAGAAGTAGTACATGTTCTAGTGAAGGTTGAAAAACATACTAGTGTTTCCTTAGAGTCTCCAAGAACCTAGCTTCAGACATAATAGAGTTAAGAATATTGCTTACATTTTTCAGTTAGGACAAGATAGGCCATGTAGGTAGTTTATACATAGCCTGGCGTGCTAACAAACTAGAATTCTAATAGGTTAAGAAGTAGTGGTCCGAGTTTGTGTCTTAGCTTGTTGAGAAGTTTCTATAAAAGAACATGTGTTAGGGAGAGCTGGTGCTCTATGCCATGACTTTATGCCATGTGCATTTTGCCACCTGCATTTTGCCACTGCTTCCTGCCATTGCTTTTGCCACTTGTTTTTATGCCATGTGCTCTTGTCATTGCTTTGCATTGTTTTTGCCTTTGAGACTGATGTGCTTCTGTAATAAATAACTTTATAATAACTATTAACTTGATTGGCTTTTTAAAGAAGAACATAACCTGACAGTGTGGGTGCCCAAGAGGCACCCGGAGGTCTACAAAACCTCACAGCCAGGTAAAGTCTCCCCAGAGACAATGTTTTCTCCCATATTCTAGTTGCCTCCTGCAAGTGGCACATGTGCAATCTCTCCCCCTTGTGCCTCTGACAACCAGTGTTGAGACAAATCAAAACTGAATTGGCTCCTCACACCAGCCCGTCACTCTATTAAAAAGAAGACAACCAGGGTGTGACAGCTCTGGAAATGATACAGAAATGATACTGATTAAACTGCATGGAATATCAGAAAAACAGCAAAAAAAAGAGGGTTTTTAAAAAGTTAATAAAGACTGTGGGTTTTTTTCTCATTTTCTATCCCATACTGAACACACCATTGTTGACCATCTTTTGAATAAGAAAAGCAGCAGTTGCTTTAGTAAATTGCTGCTTTTGAAGGTACCTGCTCCTCAGCTAGAAAACAGGCTTTGGCCTTCTGTTGAGTGATTTTTGAACATCATACTTTAGGGTGACAGGAGATTGCATACACACCTTCTGTTCAGGTGTGTGCCTACACAAATTAAGCTGTGAATTTGGTCAGGGGCTTATTGCTGTCTAGGTTAGCATTTACTCAGTCTGTGAGGTCAGAAAGAGCCGTGTGGTAATGGTACCCATCTAAGTGACAGTGCTTTGCCTTTTCAGCTCAAAAAGAAGTGGAAGACTGGACAACTTATATTTTCAGGCTAACTTAACAATGTGACGTCTTTGTTGTTAGAAAACCAGTATTTTTCAGGATTCTATCTTTGATATTGGTGCCAAATTTCCATCCATCAAATGTACAGACTCCTCTTTACGAGAGCCTTCTCTTTTTTTCAGGTTAGACTTGGTAAACCATTACTTTTCTGCCACCTTCAAATAATCCTGAGATGCTATTGTACAGAAATTTAAGAGAAAACTCCTTAAAAAATGTAAAAATTAAGACCTAGTGAAAGCAGAGAGCTCTGTTGTTCCCATAACATAAAGAGTGAGCAGTAGGGTTAGTCCCCTTTGGACAGTGTTGATCATTCTGGTATTATCATATAAATATTTATATAACAGTACAAATTTCCCACACAAGTAATTTCACTGATCATTCATTTCTGATGATCCAGCCTGACCTGATTGAAGGTCAACTTGACAATCCTGTCAGGATTTTCCCCTCCTTTATGCTGATTGTCCAGAATTTAGCCAGATGTAAGAGACTCAGAGATTTATGCAATTTTTACAGTTTTAGAGAGAAGTTTGCCTTTTGGAGGGAAGAACACTTTACCTATTGCCACTTAGAGGCAGGTAAAGAGTATTACAGCCTGTGAGGGATATAGCTGGAGACAATAACAATTTGTCTCACTTGACTCTTTAGTAAGATCCCCTACTGGAATTTGTTCAGACTGTTTAAAATGCAGGTTAATCCTCTGACCATATATATAATTTTGGATTTCCTGGCTCTGCGTGCAGAGATGATTTAAAACAATCAGGAATGGCCAGAAATAGTTTAGCCATGGAAATCATCAACCCTTGGAGGGTTTCCTTCCAGGTATTTTTTCATCTAATATGAGAAAATGTGTCTTTTGGGTACAGTGGGATTGAGATTCTAGTTTAAAAAGGTTATAGGATTACTTTTCAAGTTGTGGGTAAGACATCTGAACCAGACAGAATTTGTTAACTAAAGAAGCAGCAGGTTTCCAAGAAGTGGCTATGTTGACATCTGCTTTCCTAGTTTTGTTTTCACTTAAATAGACATGGTTATCTTTTTGTTATTTGGTATATTGTGCAGTTCCGATGCATGGAGCATCTGGAAATGTTCAAGGCCAGGTTTGATGGTGGTTTGAGCAACATGGTCCTGTGCACAGTGTCCCTGCCCATGGCAACAGGGGTGGAACCAGGTGATCTTTCAGGCTTGTTTCAAGGCAAATTATTCTGTGACTCCTTGATTAGCATTTTGGAGAATTGTTTCTTTCCTACCGCTGAACTGGGATATTTGAGTATCTGCTATGTCATGAATAAATTTCCCAGAATTCTTTTGTGCCTGCTACAGATATATTTGTACTGATGTTTTTTTTCCTAAAAATACTTAATTGTTTAGCAACTTCTTCTGCAAGATTTGGTGATTCTTTCAGCTATATTTATGCATCCTGAAATCAGATACCTCTAGTGTGTTTGAACAATGATAGTAAATGATAGTTTGTAAATATTTCCTTACAAGAATATATTGAAATGCAGGCAGGAAACCTATGAGAAAGCAGGCAGTAAATAAGAAGAGAGTGAAAAAATCACCAACTAAAATTTAAAAATTATGCTTCAAAAATAATTTTTGAAATGTATTTTAATAATAAAATAAGAAGACATCCTTATTTTCAACTCATTTCCACTCATAGAGACACATAAAGATGTAGCAGTTTTAGGAATTACTATACAAATACAGGAATAGGGAAAAGTTCAGTTGATCTGTACGTAAAATACTGTAAATTTTCTTTGTATTGTCTGAAAGTGAGGTAGGGTAGTGTAAGCGATAAAAAAAGAAAAGTGGGTAATAAACCTTCATTTTTAATTAGTGATGTGGACCAAGTTCAGAAAATAATAATTATGGAAAACGTGTAGGCATGGCCTACGGTTCTCATCAAAATATTTTTAACTGCTTGCTTCCTCACAGGAAGCCACCAGGGTGTTTCATAGATAAAAACGATAGAATCTTAGAATATGCTGAGTTTGAATGAACCCTTTGGGATCATCAAGGTCAATTCCCGGGCCTGCACAGGACACCCCAAGAATCACACCATGGGCCTGAGAGCATTGTCCAAATACTTCTTGAATCTGTTGGTGATATGATCTCTTCCCTGGGGATCCAGTGCCTAATCACCCACTGTGTGAAAAAGCTTTTTATTATATCCAATCTAAACCTCTCTGACTCAGCTTCATGCCATTTTGTTGAGTCCTGTCTCTGGTCAAGAGATTGCAGAGATCAGTAACTGCCCCTCCGCTTCCTCTCATGAGGATGCTTGAAGACCCCAAGGAGGTCTCCCCTCAATCTGACAAGCTCCTCATATGGCTTCCCCTCCAGACCCTTCATCATCCTCATGGCCCTCATCATCTTCATTGGATACTCTCTAATAGTTTAATGTCTTTCTTATACTGCAGTGCTCAAAACTGCCCCCAGCACTCGAGGCTGCCTAGTGCAGAGCACAGCAGCATAATCCCCTCCCTGGCCTGGCTGACAGAGCTCTGCCTGATGCACCCCAGCACACAATTGACCTTTCTGGCTGCCAGGGTATTGCTGACTCATGTTCAACTTGCCATCAACCAGAACCCCCAGATCCTTTTCCTCAATGCTGTTTTTCAGCCTCTCATTCCCTAGCCTATACATACAACCAGGGTTGCTCCATCCCAGGGGCAGAATTCAGCACTTTCCCATGTAAAAATTCATGGCACTCCAGCTCAGCGCGCTGAGACCCCCTTTGGTTCATCAACTGTGTTGAAGATAGAGGCAAAGAATGCGTTAAACGCCTTTGCTTTGTCTCTGTGAGGTGACCATCGTCATCCTGCAATGGATTGATGTTATTTTTGCACCACCTTCTGTAATTGGAATATTTGAAAAAAACTCTCTTTATTTCCCTGACAGTACTGTTCAACTCCAGTTTGGCACTGACCACACAAATTTTCTCCATACAGTGGCAACAGCATTTCTGTATTCTTCCCATGTCACCTTTTTACTGAACAGTTTATATTTCTGTAAGAAGTCTATACAGCAGTGAGGGAAGATGTTGGAAAATCCTTTAAACTTTAGCATGATAGTGTATGATCCCAATATTCATGGTTAATTCTTAGTTCTGTACCATACAGAGATTAATGTGGCTTTGTGTTAACTCCCTACATCTGTGACTATTATCTGTGACTAATTCTTTGTTTAATTCTATCAGTGTTTAATATATACTAGCTAACATCTTAGTTTGAGAACAAGGATTTTGTGTCAGAGCAAAGAATGATCAGGGAATTACATTATGACTTGACAACATATTTGAGATACTCTCAAGGAGAAAAGATTCATCAGAATATCTGGAACCATACCCAAACAAGTCCATAGAAAAAAATCAAAATATATGCATGCATTCTGGAAATTTGATGTGTATTAGTTTCAGGAATATAGCCTGGTCTTTTAGATTACCAAGCATCCATGCTGTCAGGAGAATTCTGCATGCATCTAGCACTGCTAATAAAGAAGTGTCAACTTTCTAACCTGACAAATTGATTGGAGAGTTTATTGCATGGTTTTTAGTGACAACCTGACCTTGCTTCCACTGGACATAGACATTATGGTTTTGCCTCCTGCAAAGGGAGATGCCTGTTCAGCCAAATTGGCCTTCTGCCTCATCTGCTTGACTTCTGATATTTTGGAATTTCCTACTGCTGTGCCCTTAAGAGGCGATCTTTAAAAAGTGAGCAGCACTACAAAAACATTTTCCTAGGGTGCTTTACTCAGTAGTTTCCTGAGCAGCCTGAAGCCTGCTTCCCTCATGTCCAGGGTTCAAGTTTTGCTGGCACTTTTCTTCATGTCAACAGAGATTTTAAACTTGATCGTTTCATGGTTTCTGTGGCCAAGACAGCTGCTAAACTCCACTTTTCTCACAAGGTCCTTCAACAGTCAGCAGGTCAAGGAGGGCATCTTTCCAAGTTGTCTCCCTTAGGATCTCTTCCATAAAGTTGTCATCCAGGTGTGTTAGGAATCTTCTGTCCTGGTTTGTACCACTTGTGTGATGCTCTCAGTTAATTTCTGTCAAGTTGAATTTCTCCATAAGGACACAGGCAGTTGACTGGACGTGTCCCTTAGTTCCTCAAAGAATAATTCATTGGCATCATTGTCCTGGGCAGGATGTCTGTAGTAGACTTTCACAGGGACATCCACATTATTTCTTTGCCTCTTGGTTCTATCCCAGAGGCTCTCACTGCACTGCCAGCTGTGAGCTCCACACATTCTGACTCTTCTATTACATACAGTGCCACCCTCCATCCTCTTCTGCTCTGTCTGTCCTTCCTGCAGAGCCTAGAGCCATCCAACAGGGCACTGCAGTCACAGGACTCATTCCAACATGAGTTGGAGTTATGCCAGTGATGTGAAATCTCTGGGGCACATCAAAAATCTTGAGCTCCTCTTGTGTGTTCCACATGCTCTGTGCATTAATGTAGAAACATTTCAGATGTGGTGCATTGCAGCCAACACCTTTTAGAGTAGATTGAGGGATCCCATTAGTGCTGATTTCCTCAAGATTTGGCACAGCAATCCATTGCTCTTTGCTCGTGAGTGTGGTTTTGTCCCTTTCCTCCTGCCAAGCTAGTTAAAAGCTCTGTCAATGAGCCTCACTACCTCCTGTGCTAGAGATCTTTTTCTCCTCTGAGACAGGTGCATTGTGTCAGATGTAGTAGACCAGATACTGAATATATCCTCTCAAAAAACCCCAAATTTTTCCAATTACACACACCTCTGAGCCACATGTTTGCTTAATATATCTGCCTATTCCTATCAATATTGTTCTTTTTTACTAGAAGGATTGAGGAAGTCAGTACTTTTGTTCCTGCTAGTGATTTGAGCAATAACAAAGCATGGAAATAGTAAATACTGGAATTTCTCACTCCTATCAACAGTGTGAGGGCAATTTAAGAAAGTTTTATTTAGACACGTCCTAATGACGAGGTTCAGTGTGAGCATTTGTTACTGAGAAATATAGTTAATAATCAAAATGTGCTAAATGGTGCATAAGATTTTGTTTGATAACATCCCATTAGATAAACACCTCAGCAGATGTTATGTATTCAGAAGGAAAGGGAACAGTAACAAATTTTTTTACCAGTATCTAGAAGTTAATTTAGCTGTTTGTATGCACATCTGTAACATTTACATGGCAAGAAAATCAAGAATTTTAGAACTTGGCTTAATGCTTGCAATTATGCAGTTGCAGATCTAGAACAACTATATAACCTCATATTAATGAGGAAAAATGTAAGCTGATGATTTTTCAGCTTATACTTTTTTGTGGAATGATATAACTGAATCTGCTAGACAGAGTTAGTGATTCATTTTCAAAGATGCAGGATATCCATGTAAGTTTCACATTAAAAAAGGCAAACCTAAGCAAAGCAAAAAAAACCCCAAAAAACCTAGGTTTCAGTCTTTCAAGAAGTTTCATAAGGACTAAAAGGATTTGTATTTAAGTTCAGAATGATATTTTTCCTTTTTCAAACCCTTACATGTAAACTATGTGCAATTTTAATTTACATTTTTTCTTACCGTTTTTTCTAAAATTTCTGTTCTGTTCATATTCTCATTTTGATCATGTAATATGCAGAATTTCAAGAAAAGCAATTTTTAAATTCATAACTAATTTTTTTTTAACTGGTATTTTTGGTATACTAAGATTACATTTTGTAGTGACAGATACAAGAAAAAATTTTAAGTGTCACGTTTGTAAGTGGTCTGATGGTTTTACAGAGCTATCTGGTGCAAACAGATAAGGATATGACTAAGACAATTAGGATATAGGAGTTTTTAGTTAGTTTGAACATATTAATTGTATTGCTTGAAAGTTAGGTGACAAAGCGTTTGAATTTAATTGCCTAAAAATAGGCAGCTAAAACTGTCTTAGATTGTTTTTCACCAATCTGGTTTAAAAGTGAGCAGATTCCTGACATTCCCAGTGCAGTTGCAGAACATATTAATCAATTAGTATCAAAATTGTCTGACTGTGACTTATTTACTATATTCTTATGAGGAAAATTAAGTGGACCTGGCCCTCTTATGAGATTCCATGTGTTTTTAATCACCTTAATTAATATGTATACTTTCACCAATAAGCCAGCTTTAAAACTCTGTTTGTTCTATCTACATGTTTTCTGAATTCTGAATACTAGCCCAAGTGACACTATTTTACAGTAGTAAGTCTGAAGTACAGTGAATTATAAATCTTGCAGAATACATTCAAGTTGCTGACTGACCTCTAAAGAGTCAATGTATCACCTGGGGACTTTGAGACCCAACATTGCCCCTGGAGAAACTCAGTGGAGGAGTTAATGATGTTGGTGTATATAAACATGCAAGCACACTTCTATTCTTGCAGCTATGATTTGGTCTAAGTTCAGTGGAATTTTCCTTGATTTATTTCCCTCTGATACAAGGCTTCATAGTTACACGGCGTGAAGATGTTATTTTCAGTAGTCTGAAAACAAATATTTAATAAAATATAAGATGTATGCCAATCTGTCACCCAGGCTCACGACTTGAAGGTTATTGAGATCCCTGAACATGTATATTTTTATGTATATTATTATTTATACATATTCTGATCAAACATCTCACGTGATATGTCTATTTAAAGCTGTGGTTTTGCTCTACACCTGAACATAGGAGAAAGCTACAGCTACGTTTTTTCTGTACAATGCTCTTAAATATAACTATCTCGCTTCATTTTTTATAGGGGAGATGGAGTTTAGAACTGACAATGATCATTTGGCAGGATGCCAAAACATCAGTGTCAACCTCTAGAAGAAAATGCCAAATACAAGAAAATAACAGTGGCTTAATATGATTTAATACCAGGATTGGTTAAGGGCCGTGGAACAAAATCCTTGATCTTTTCTTCTTAAAAATGTTAAGTGATTCTATAATATATTATAGCTGTTGTAGCTCCTTTCAGCAAGGTCTATCCATCACAGCCTGGATGGAAGAACTGCTCTTTCTGCACATTATACAACCAAAATGTGAGGAACGCTTATGACAGAGGACAGAGGATAATAAAGACCTACAGACTCCATTCAAGACCCTGTTCCTGGTGTTGTCTACGGATTCTTTTGTGTCTTTACTGAAACAACAGGTACTGTTTCTTGCTCTGATATACACTGGGATGCAGCAATTCCGTCAATCCATATCTCCAAAGTGATTTTCGATCTCAGCATGCCATGCCTGACCTTCAGCTGTGCCTTGCAGAGCTGGTGCCAAATAATGTGAATTGGCTTCCTATACATTGTATGGAGAGGCCCTGGTGGTACTCCACCTCTTCCCTACTCTCACATATTTTAGGTGTTTCATATGAAGGAGTCACAGCAACTGAGGTTTAATTTCACCTCTGACACAACTTTACTGTCTCTTCCTTCTTCCTCATCTATTGCCCAACCTACACCCACTCCCTTCCCAGCCCAGCAAATCTGAAATACTTAACACAGAGTACAGATGCTGTGGACTGAGGTGATCACCTACCCTGGGGCATCAGGTGGTTAAGCCATGACCTGAATGGCTGCAGGAAAGAATAAAGCTCAGAGAGGTAAAGGTGTGACATACAGCTGTGTTTCCTGTGCTTCAATTGATTTACCAAAGACAGCCCAGCAAAGAACAGGTGGGAGGTACCTTTGACTACACTAGGTTTTGTGTCCTGTCCACACCCTGTCCTGTCTGGACTATTGCTTTCTTAAAGATCTCATGAGATGAGCAAAGCTGAGAAAGCCCCAGGGGCTGCAGACCATAGAATGTTTTGGAAGGGACCTTTAAAGATCATCTAGTACAACTACTCTGAAATGAGCAGGGACATCTTCAAGTTGATGAGATTGCTCAAAGCCCTACCCAAACTGACCTTGAATATTTCTAGGGATGAGGCACCTAGCAGTTCTCTGGGCAATCCGTTCCAGGGCTTCAACACCCACTTAATAAAAAAAAGTCTTCATTATGTCCAGTCCAAAACTTATCTTTTTATAGCTTAAAACCATTTCACCATCCTATCAGTACAGGCTGCACTAAAAAGTGTGTCCACACTTTTTTTTTAAGCCATCTTTAAGTATTAAAACATGGAAGTCTACTGTGGTGCAACAGAGTAGACTCTATTGAGAACAGACAAGACCCTACAAGGCTTGATGAGACCCAAAAAATTTTATATGTTCCCTTGTTTTCTCATTTTAAAAGACATCTTACCTAACATGTTCTCAGGTGGTTACCTATAAAGTGATGACATCAGTACTGCTACAGTATCAATATTGTGAAGAACATTTGACTGTATTCTACTTCAAATGTAGAATAAATTGTAAAGAATTATGTATATTGAGTTAACAAAATTGTCCCCTAAAGATAATGAGCTTCTGTTTAGCTCATCTGATATATAAATTAAAGGAGCAGGCATTTATTTTCACGCATCTGCTCCTTACCACCATCATCTTTGTCATCATCATCATCATCATTACTTTACATGAACATAATTACTCTTTATGTCATGTATAAATTTAGATACAATCTGTAATGGCATTCTAAAAATTGCTGGGAAGTAAATGCTTGCTTTCTATAGCCTGGTAAAAATGATGCTTGTAAGTATGTATAAGAGTAAGTCTATGTAAGAATGCAAACTTTTGTTTTACAGACCAGTGTTACAAAGTCAAAACTGTTATCAATTTGCCATAGAATTAAAACCAATTGGGTCGTAGCTGGTTCTGTTTTGTAATGAGCAAGGAGGCTAGGCTGGGCTCAGTGACATTTTCACAGACCCAGCTTTGTTGATTTTTCACTTCAGATGAAAATCACACAAAGGTTGGGGCTCCTGGCGTGAAGGTAAACTTCAAAATTTTTGGCTCAATTTTCTTTTCAAGGTATTTCTACTAAAAGTGTAGTGGGACAATCTATGAAGAAGAAATACATTCTGCTGTATAAGTGAGACTAGCTAGACAGTTCCAGGACAAATCCTATACTGTCTACCTGTTCTTCACTGGAGTTGTGTAAAGCTACTCAGAAAGCCATCCCATTTGGGGCCATGCATTTTATTTTGTTTCCCTCCTAAAGCAAAAAACCACAAGGTACTAAAGGTGGTATAAACCTGCATCACAGCTGTGTGAGGTAGGCAGAGAGAACATTTTCCATTAAAATCCTGCTAGATGTTAATGAAAAGTTATAAAGGTA
Organism: Rhabdornis inornatus; assembly: GCA_013397075.1. Taxonomy (NCBI): domain Eukaryota; kingdom Metazoa; phylum Chordata; class Aves; order Passeriformes; family Rhabdornithidae; genus Rhabdornis; species Rhabdornis inornatus. The sequence goes on along the minus strand of VWZS01010039.1, from coordinate 81,112 downwards.
AATCACAGGACCATCATCATGGTGTGAAATAGTGGAAGATGAAGAGATAATGCGTTATGATTTCTCTTTCACTCTCTGGATTAGAGGAATGTTCTCCTTGCCTCCTTTTCCTGCTGGATTGATGAGTATGATGTATAATGTTGGGCAGGCAGGTCCTGTGCTAAGAAGCCAGCATAGCCTCAAAGCAATTCCAAGAAGAATTCAATTTTAACTGGACTTGAAGATAACCCAGAATTATCCCTCTAAACTTTCAGCAGGCTGTAACAGGTACATCATTAAGAAGGTTCCACTACTACTGAGGTATCCCTGCTTCATGGAGCATTCTCAGAAGTATCCCCTTAGGTCTATGAGGTGTGCTGCCTGCAGACCTGAGCTCTGGCTATCTCCTGCTACAGAGATACTAAATATCCAAATCGATGTGCTTGATCTGTGATGAAAGTTGCATAAGACTCTACAATTGCAGTGAAAGACGGTATTAATTCTGCAAAAGCTACTGCATAATTTCATATAGACACTTATCATTCTGAAATATATTTGAATTATATTAATTTCTGAATAAAAAATTGACTGCAGCTTGAATGGATGGCATTAAGAGTTTTGCATTCTGAATTCTCCTCTTTTTGTGCACTTTTTAAAAAGTATCTGTAAGTGACTATGTATTAAAAAAATGTGATTACCACAATCATTAGGTAATGTTTTGTACATCTTAAATCCGATGTTCTTTTCCTTTGCTTCTCTTAATATCTGAAGTGGAAAAGTGAATGGAGAATGGTAACACTATAGTTACGGATTATTTTGTTTGACTTGTCTGGAGAGAAGTAGTTTATGTTATTTATCCCAAAATAAAGAGTTAATGCCAACTTGGGTGGGTTTTTATTTGTTTTATTTTGTTTTGCAGATGATATATTTTCCTCTCTTCCATAGAAGTATTTAAGATGGATTACTGATTACTGAGAAATTGATCTGCAATTCTGGGTGCCTTGGAAACAGCATATGCTAGCAACAGAAAGAAAACTTGGTCTTTACCTGCATCGTGGAGTGCAGGTAGGCATTGTGAAGGCAGTAATTGTGGAAAAGCTGTGTAGTGAAGTCTGCGGTTTGCACTGTTTTGGGGACAGGGGCAATTCTGCTTTTGGACAGCATGTAGCATATGAAAAATCTTTGAGAGAAAGTACCACCAGAATATAAAAGTCTAACTCAGTGTCTTTTACTTGGTCTTTTTCATTATCTGCCTATTGCAACATACACTAGAAATGCAGTTCTTCTGTTAGATTTCTACTCACTTTCTTCCTTGCTTTCACCACCACGGACCCTAACAGACAAATAAGTTAATGCCATTTTTTTATTTAAACAAATATACTTGAGAAATAGGCTGTTTACAATCAGTCAAAATTTTGCAATGAAAATCAACAGGGAAAAGCTATGATTAGTACCTAAGGCATGATTTTTTTCTATTTTGTAATATTTAAACATTTTATCTTAAACTTAAAAAACAGTGGTTATGTGTGGTTATGTTATGAAATGTAGTTATGTATATTTCATTCTTTCAAGGTTTCTTAGAGAATGATCTATCTTCATCTTCCCTATTAAACTACTGCTTTTTCAAATTTTTTTGCTTTCTCGCTGTTCTACGGACTCAGCAGTATATTAAAGAAAAAGTAAAATTCAGTGAAAATAATCTTAAACCATTTCCAATTCTCTTGTACTCTTATTGCTATTTTGCATTCGTCTTACAGAGTTTAGTCTTTTAGAAATCCTGTAGATCCTTTGCAGACAAAATCTTTGTTGATATTGCTTGAAATGATTATAAAATGGAGTTTTGAGATTTGTTTTGTGTAATGCAGCTTGTGATAATTTTTCATATCATATTTTTCTGTCTACTCAGAACACTTTTTCCACCAATACAACTTAACTTTTGATGTAATAAATCCGTATGTTTTTCCAACTTTTCTTATAAAATAAACAGTTCATGTTGCTTAAACACATCTCTTTTGTTGGATTTCTGGTTAAAATATTTAAATTATTTTAAATTGCCATTTCTAAACCTTTTAGGCTCCTCTTTTTGATCTTGATCTCTTTTAATCTGGGTATTATGGCAGTGGCTAAAGTCTAAGAGTCTGTGCAGCACCATCCTATAGCAATAAAAAAGCTAAAATAGTGTAGCACTACTTCATTTTCAAAAGTTTTTTTAAACATTTGGAGCCACATGATATATGCCATATTATGTTTATCACAGTTTTGACTACTCTGAATTTACTTCAGTATATCACTGTTCTGGAAAGAGTGCTTAAATCTGTGTGGTGGCAATGGTGGAATACAAGGTATTTCTGGCATTGCTTCTTTACAACCAGGGCAGAGCTGAACTGTTCAGTGATTATTTCAGAGAGTAGTGAAACAGCTTAGACTTTCAGTGGATACCAATCTTGACAGCTTTGCTTCTTTCCCTAAATTAATAGAGTGGAGTTAACAGTTTGCATTTAGCTCTAGGCCCAGTTACCTTTCCATGCAAAGCAGTGTTGATACAAGACAAATTCTGGTAACCACCTACAAAAGTGGAAAATCTGACCATGGACAACCATCCTATGCTCCATTAACTCCAAGTCTTTTTCCTGACCTCTAAAGAGTTGTGCTAATGCCAGCCAGCACAGAAAAGGAATCACCTGTGCTGGCTGAAGGGCTGCTCAGTCTCACTTCCACTTCAGAAGAGAGAAAATCAAGGACTGGACTGCGACTGTAACACAGTCTCTTAAGAGCATCATACATGGGAACTCATTTAACCCTGTTTGCTTGTGAATAGTTAATGGAATATGTAAGTCTGTCTTCAGATTTATAACAAATATCATTCAATAGAAAGCAAAAAGGCAAAAAACATAAAATTCAGACATTGGGTGTATCGCATACATACTTAAGGACAAAATTAGTCCTGCTTTACTTAACAGAAAGCAAAAAGTGAAATGCCTATGGACCTAGGAGGGTGAAAGCTATGTCAGCAGTATAAAACAATATGCAATCACTTCACCAGAGAACTTAATTCTGTTCAGTGACATTCTACCATATGAGCCAGCGCAAAGCCATCCAATTTTTATGTTTCCCTTTTTGCTGTTTTTTTCATCTCCATGCCATTGGATAGAAGAGTTAATAAAATTCTATTCCTACATGAGGTCATTTCACAACTAAATGCAGCAGTTTGAAATGGAAATAAAACAAGCACTAAGAAGATGTTTAATGAGGTGGCATTCTGTATGTGCTCTTTGAAGAGTACATTTGCAGAATTGTTTGATTGCATAGATCATGCAGGAAAATAGAAACCAACACAGATTTAGCGCTGATTGTCATAGTTGCATTCAGATCAAACATCACTATTCCACTTGGAATTACAAATAAATCTGACACTGAATTACCTAATATCATGGAAATGTTCCTGTGCAATTTGCATAGTAAAATGCTGAGAAAAATGGTGCTTCCTTCAACCTAAACATAAATAAGGTAAGACTTGAATCTGCTTTTCCATATTAAAATAATTGTAGTGAGTCTTAAGACTGATGACAATGTCGTGTTTAAACAGCACAAAGCTGCAATTTAACCATGTCTCCGATCATTTGGTTCCTTACACTTTTGCCTTCTGACAGTAACATAAAGAGTTTACTTATAAACTGTTAATGTGCCAATATTTCAACTTTCAATGTTGATTTTATTTAAAAGAAAGTAAGCTGTCATAAGTGGCTTTGCATGTTAGTGTGTGGACTCCAATGCTTAACATTGTTCAATGTTTATCTCAGCTCTGAAATCTCAGCATGTAACATATAGAATTCAATCTTGGGCAATATTATTATTGAAAGAGCAAAAAATTGGAAGAGATTGGAATTGACTGTGCTGATGGAATGAGTTTGGTTTTGTGTCATCGTCTTTGTCCATCTCAATAGGTATCAATCAGAGATCCTAAATAAAAACCAGATGCTAATTCATTATTATTGATGACAATTAAAATAATTCCTTCAATTTATACAATTCTTTAATTGTTTCTTGAGAGTCTGCTACCATGGCAGTAAAAAAATATAAGCTCTGTTTTTCCTGCACCTCTCACAGTGCTGCATGGATGCTATACCTTGAACTCAACACAGAGGTTCATCAGGATGAGTAATGGAGGGAGGCAAATTCATTAGAGGGAAGAAAGCAGAAACATGAACAAACTTTAAAGAGGACAATCAAAAAAAACCCAGCTTCTGTGATTTCCACTTTCCCTCCTCCCACATTTCTGTTTTGGTTTTGAAAACTTAAAATCTCTCTTATAAATCCATTTCAGCTCCTGCTGGATCCTGCGGCAAGATCACAACATCTACTCTGCTTTGAAGGTTTTTTTAGAGAAATGGCAAATTTTGATATTTGAACTGGATATGAGTCACCAATGCTTGTCCTCCTTGATTCCTCCAAGAACACAGATAAATTGTTTCAGTCAACTGCCTAGGACCTTAAAGGTGACATTCACCAACCTTGGTGACTTTAAAAACAAGTAGAGTTATAGAATCATTTGGGCTGGAAGGAACTTTAACGATCATTTAGTGCCAACCCCCCTGACCCAGACAAGTGTACCTTCCACCAGACCAGACTGCACAAATCCCTGTCCAGACTGGCCATGACCACTTCCATGGATAAGACAGCTTTTCTGGGCAAACTGTTCCAGTGCCTCACCACCCCTACAGTAAATAATTCCTTCCCAATGTCTAGTCTAAATCAGTTTGATGCCATTCTTCCTTGTCATATCACTCTACACCCTTGTCAAAAGCAGCCCCTTTAGGTATTGGAAGGGTTTCTAAGGTCTCCCCAAAGCCTTTTCCAGGCTGAACAACCACAGCCTTCTTAGCCTGTTTTCATAGGAGAAGTAAATTAACCTAAATCTTCCATAACTTGCTCTTTTCCTACAGTAGCTGGAATAACCAGTATAACTAATTTCAGTCAAGTAATGACTGAAAAACTAATTTAACTCTCCTGCTAGAGTGTTGTTAGTGTAACCTTTAATCCCCTGATCAGTAAAACAACCTTTCCCTTGTTATCTGCCTCAGTACTACTGTACTTACAGAATGGACACCATTTATGCCCCTGGTGACGTCTGAATTTACTCTGTGCTTTAAGGACATGACAACAGATTCTAGTGAGTCATATCCAAGGTCCACCTGGCCTATTATCCTATCTCCAGCCAAGGTCAATAGCAGATACTTAGGAAATAGCATAAGAATTGGGCAAGTGTATTTTAACTTTTTATCAGCATCTGGTGACTGAGGAACATCCTGAACAAGAGGTTCCATTCTCGTACATACTAGATCTGGGGGGATTTATTTTTATCTCTGGTGAATTTTCTTCATAATTTAATTTTCTTCATAATTGAAAGGTATTTATAACTTACAAAATATTCCTCATTATGAAGTACTGTAGCAAAGCACAGACTGTGATAAATAACCTCCAGCCTCCTGTTGTCCATGACCAATCCAATGTATTCTTACTAAATGATCAGTGTTCTCTTTCTGGTACTTGGTTGTCCTGAGATTTTGCAATTTGAGCTTCTCTGAGATGTGCCAGCTCCTATACCTTCTCTTTGTCTTTGAGCAGCAGAGCTAACCCAGTTTAAGCTTCCTTTGGGGTGTTGATTCTATTAGACTTCATGTGCTGTCTTGTGAAAGGTTTGTGTTTGATGAGGCATCATCTCTCCTTCCTCTTCTGCCAAAGACCTGAGTGAAAAAGGAAACTTGAGAAAATCACAGTATTTATAATTGCAATTCAATGCTAAAATAATACCTTTTATTTGCCTTTGACAGTTACCTTCATGTAGAGCAGATGCCACTTGTTTTGCAATCAGTATAAAAGGGTTTTGCATTCAGATTGCATTTTTAAAATCACTGATGAAGCCACAGGACAAGAGACCAATAATTCATGCAAGTGAGGGCAGTGATTGAAGCAGAGATATTTTGAATAAACTCAGCACAGCGTTTGACACCAATGAGGTCAACAGAGACTATTTACCCAATAAGAAAGAAATTATTCCATATTTAACTCCATGATGCCAGAAGAAGGTACCAATGAGCAGCAAGCCAGTAGTGTAACACAGTGAGCAGGGGCTGGAGTGAAGCCACATTTGGGGGAGTCAGACACAGTTGTATCCATCACCCTGAGCTCAAGTTCTTTCATAGGGGACGTTTGTAGATACTTTACTCTCCTAGGATTTCCCCAAACACCCGGTAAAACTGTTGCATTCCAATGTGTGGAAGAGCAAGGAGTTCTTTTAATGGATAGTCAGGAACGGAATTAAGCCAAACAAGGAAAACGTTGTATCTGAGAACCGTTTATTGATAATGCAAAACAAACAAAATAAAATGGAGTTACCCCACTAAAGAGGGCTAGAGAAGACAGCAAGGAAAAGAAAAGTGGGGGAGAGCCGGCCTGGGCACAGCTCCTGTCGTGGCAGGCAGCCCGACACGAGATTAGGGGCAGTGGAGCAAGAGAGCCAGGAGCCCGGACAGGTGGCAGCAAGGACGGGTGGCAGTCAGGCTCAGAGGCAGGCTGGGTGGGACGAGGGGGCTCAGACAGGGACACAGAGATGAAGCAGGTAGGGCGCTGGTCAGGGACACAGAGAGGCAGGGCAGATGCGAGGGTGAGCAAGAGCCAGTGAAGGCAGGAGAGCCAAAAGGCAGGCTGGGGCCACAGCAAAAGCCTAAGACTCAAAAGGCCCCAACTCAAAAGCAAGTTTTGACAAGCAAGTCTCAAAAAGCAAGTCTCAAAAAGCCCCTCAAGTCACTAAGCCTCAAAATCAAAATCAGCCCCAAGCTAAAAGCCCACACTCAAAAACAGGTTTTGAGGCTTGTGACTCAGTTACTTTTATGCCCCTCTCCTCCCAAGGTCTGCTTGCTGACAGAAGACCATTCACCCAATCCAATGTCCCACTGCAGTCCAATGGGTGGAGATCTTTTTCCATCTGGCTGGAGAGCCCCTCTGGAGGGTTCAGTGTCCCTGGTGGTCTCCTTCTGCCTGCCTGAGACATAAAAATGTTGCCAGGCAAAGTCTTTCCAGAGACGAGGCTTCCTCCCATATTCTCCTAGCTGCCTCCTGGACATGGCATGTGTGCGACCCTTCCCCCACAGGCCTCTGACAACCAATGTTGAGGTATAACAAAACTGAATTGGCTCCTTGCAAAAACAAAATAAATAAATAAATAAATAGGATTATATTGTCTTATAACTGGGTCTAAAAGCTCATGAGAAATAAGCAAACAAACCCCAAAACAGAATGTCTTTTCTTCATTGATGCAAATCATGTATTCTCTGCATTAAATTTTTCCTTTCTATTATTCATTCCAGCTGAGGTAGACTTCTTACTGGTGACATAAATATCTTCAAGTAAATAAAAGCTATTTAGCTACATACTACGTATTTTGGAAGAAAAAATTTAGGAAATTCCAATAATGCTTTACAGACAGAGATTGGGGTCCTACAGTTATCATTTTAAGGAAGAGAGTTACCTGCTATGTTTTGCATTATGTTCCCCCACATCTCTGTGTGTGTATATGTGGGTGTTACTAAATGATAAGTTTATACACAAATGCATGCATGCCAGCAAAAGCATGTGTGTACATTTACATATATTCTTATGCTATATAAATTCTGTATTTTATAATTGGAAATACAGAAGTTATGTACTTTTTTTTCTTCATTTCAGAGCCTGAGTAATGTCCCTCCATGTGCACATTTGTAGATATAGTTAGTGGAGTTTAGCCACCCTTACACTGGGATGAATCTGTACTATTTTGGATCGCCTAAGAGTCAGACATTATCAGTTACAGAGAGACAACTCCAGAGGACAACTCCAAAGTTCAAGGAGGTGGGATCATTTATCATGGGAGGGCTGCGTAGCCAACTTAGCAGCTTGCTTGAATTATATGTCTCACTTCAAGATAGTTAAAATTTGAGCAAACAAATAGTTTTTCGACAGCTATTTGCTGTTAATCAGCTCCAGAAGACCACCTCAGTATGTAAATAACTGGATGAAAAAAATGACAACGCAGGGTAATACCACTTGTACTTTGGCAAAAACCAGAGAGAAATCCAGGGCAGAGATAGATTTCCTATCTCCTTTAATTTGCAAAGTTGCATGTAATGCCAGCTTTTCTTTGCATGCAATTGTTGCCATATTCATATTTAGGCAAGAGAGCAAATAGGTTTGCAGGAAAGAATACTACTTTTTGTTTTAATGGACATAAACACTAACCAGCACAAAATTAGTGTTAATTTTGTGCTGGTTAGTGTTTATGTCCATTGTTCAGCATCTTCAGACGTTTAGACTTTATGGAGGAAGCAGGAGAAGTGTGGAGCTGTTGAAATATTATCAAAGATTTTTCTCCATCAAGAGACATTTCATTGACAAAGTATTTGAATATTCTTATTTTAAACAAATGACAGTGCTAATACTCTTAAATATATTCAAAACCACATTAGATGAAGAAATAAATAAAATGTACAGTTCAAAGAAATACACCCCTCTCAACACTCAATTTCGATGATATCCAAAACCACATGATCTTTTATGTAATTATTTTATGCTCTTTCACATGATTGAATAAAGCAAACACCCAAGATTTACTTTTCAAATGGCTGGAAAGCAAATGTTATTCTGCTGTGAAAAAAAACAGTCCTTCACATCAACATATGACTCTTTGTTATACTTATGCAGAAAGCTTCAATTCCAAAGCTGTTGATCCATCTCATTTTATAAATACTGCATCTACAAAACATTGAATGTTTTGCATTGTAGGTGCAACGAGGCCATTCCCTTAATCAACAGTGAACTTTAAACGGACACATTATTTAAAGTATCTCACCTATGTAAGGGAATTTTGTGGTTACAATAATTTATACTGCTACATAGACATTGACAAAATATTTCTTACCTAAATATTTAAACTGTGTTCAACAGAGTGGGATTACCCTTAATGAATTCCCCTCCTTAGGGAAGAACAACATTTAGTCTAGTGTGTTCATGGTCATTTCTGAAAATACAGGAATGAAAGAAAGTGCAAATCTGATTTTCACAAAACTGGCAGAATTACAGTTTTGTTCATCTTTGGAAATTATTGACTGAGTGATGCTGCAAATTTTTATGCAGTTGAAGTCATGCTCCATGGCCTATGCAAAAACATAATATAAAAGTTGGCAGGAAATAAAGATACTAATTTCACATAGCTGTGTATATATCTTCAATTTAAATCTTTACCTGAATATTCATTCTTATTTGATGGATTTATCTTGAAAAGCATTGTTTGATGCTTTATTTCAATTGCTGGCAACAAACAAATGGGAAATGCTTTAGCTGTATATGCTGTATCTCCCACTACTTTGTAAAGAGTGGCCAAAGGAATTGTGAACACGTAAAACGGCTGTGCCCTATTAGCAAGCTGTCGGATGCCAGCCAGTCACTTTGAACAAATTCCCACATCCTTGATTCTTCACAGCAGAGTCTTATGTGTCCTTTTTATGAGTAGATGTGTTACTGTAATCACACATAATGTAATCATTCAAGGAAAAATGAAAAAAAATGAAACAATCCTAGAGAGATAATTTCTTAATTGCAGTGGACTGGTAACATCCACTTCCATAATATAAGGAAAATGGTTTATGTTGCTGTCAGGAAACATTTGAGTCATGTCTCTGCCCAACTACAGAGTGATTTTCCCAGGCACAGTGGCAGAAGAGACAATTTTGATGATGGTACATTGCAGTTTCAAAAGCTCAAAAGTCTGTGATAGACTGTGATGGTCTCCCTTCTGAATATAAGCTGGAGCTCAGGGAGATGAATCCCACTTTGGAATTCTTTGCAGCCATGCTGGGGGTCCAAGTACAGCCAGTCACCCCAGAGAGGCTCTTTGGCAGTGTCATCTGCAGCAAGGGAGGAGCCAGTCACCTTAGGCTGCCCTCATCATTAACAGGCACTTTCACGGTATGAGTCATATGGCCTATTTTAAATGCCTACCTTTACAAAAGAAGAATTATTGCCAGGAATAATGCCTGTGTTTGGCAACATAATTCCCACCCCTGGCTTCTCTTTGCTGACATGTGATGGGCTGCAAATTTAAAAGCCATCTATGGAGTTCTTCTTTTTCCAGTATGATTAAACGTTTTACTCTTTAATGATTGCCAGTTGCATAACAGGTGTGTCTGGGCTCTGATCTTTGCAATTAAACTGCGGATTCGAGTGGAGTTCTTGCATAAAAACCGCAACTTTCTTCCCTTAAGGTAAGAGTGCTGAAATGCCTTTAATCCAGCTACAGATAGCAACTTCCACAAGAGCATCAGTCAAATGTTCTTGTGGATTCGTGGTGGAAAATTGGACTATTTTTGTTAATAGCGCGCATCAAAAATCATGCATATACTTGTTACTATGAGTACATGACAGACAATTTCATGTATCTATTTTGATTTTATACTAACCTACAGTATCTCATAAGAGGAAAAAGTATGAGGATTAGCAGTTAGTTCTCAAGTACTCATACACTGCCCATTAGTTTAATGGCCCTTAAAAACAGTCAAGTATTCAAAACCCAAAAATAAATTTATTAATTAATTTCAAACCTTGTTAATGCTTGCAGATTTTCAGTTCACTGGTGGGACTCCTTTTCCTTGCCAGTTTGTGGTCTACATGAGAAAATGTTTTTCTCACGTTCTCTGACAACAAAGGAAATATATTTATATAAATGGAGAAAGCTGATTCAATCAATACAAAAAAGGAAGCAGAGAATGTATTTTGGAGATGTATAGAAACACAATTTAACAAGGCAACAGTGAATTAAACACAGCATATTTGCACAGCATTTGTAAGAACAGCTCACAAACTTCACAGAATACTTTATTATCTCAATTACACAACTGGATTGTCACTTGATATTTTATCCAATCTATACATGTTCCTGCTACATAGGAAATATATTCAATTTTCCATCATCCTGCACATTAACCACACATCTCCTGCTGCTGTACTTGGGGAGTAAAACCAAAGGATTCTTTAAAACATTTCATTATTCTTTAAATTCTACACTACAAAAATAGCAATCTAATAAATTAGTAAGTCAAATGATTCAGTTGATTGATAGAAAAGAAAAGAAAAGAAAAGGAGAAAAGAAAGAGAAAGAGAAAGAAGAGAAAGAAAGAGAGAAAGAGAGAGAAAGAAAGAGAGAGAGAGAAAGAAAGAGAAAGAGAGAAAGAGAGAAAGAAAGAGAGAAAGAAAGAGAGAAAGAAAGAAAGAAAGAAAGAAAGAAAGAAAGAAAGAAAGAAAGAAAGAAAGAAAGAAAGAAAGAGAGAAAGAAAGAGAGAAAGAAAGAGAAAGAGAGAGAGAAAGAGAGAAAGAAAGAGAGAAAGAGAAAGAGAGAAAGAGAGAGAGAAAGAAAGAAAGAAAGAGAGAAANAGAAAAGAAAAGAAAAGAAAAGAAAAGAAAAGAAAAGAAAAGAAAAGAAAAGAAAAGAAAAGAAAAGAAAAGAAAAGAAAAGAAAAGAAAAGAAAAGAAAAGAAAAGAAAAGAAAAGAAAAGAAAAGAAAAGAAAAGAAAAGAAAAGAAAAGAAAAGAAAAGAAAAGAAAAGAAAAGAAAAGAAAAGAAAAGAAAAGAAAAGAAAAGAAAAGAAAAGAAAAGAAAAGAAAAGAAAAGAAAAGAAAAGAAAAGAAAAGAAAAGAAAAGAAAAGAAAAGAAAAGAAAAGAAAAGAAAAGAAAAGAAAAGAAAAGAAAAGAAAAGAAAAGAGAAAAGGAAAAGAGAAAAGAAAAGAAAAGAAAAGAAAAGAAAAGAAAAGAAAAGAAAAGAAAAGAAAAGAAAAGAAAAGAAAAGAAAAGAAAAGAAAAGAAAAGAAAAGAAAAGAAAAGAAAAGAGAAAAGAAAAGAAAAAGAGAAAAGAAGAAAAGAAAAGAAAAGAGAAAAGAAAAGGAAAAGAGAAAAGAAAGAAAGGAAGAAGGGAGAAAGAAAAGATGGATGGATGGATGGATGGATGGATGGATGGATGGATGGATGGATGGATGGATGGATGGATGGATGAAAGTTCTATCTATCTTTTCTTTATATTGCAGGGTAGACAAAATAAAAATAGGAGACCTAGTTTCTTAGAGGAAAAAAGAAATACAAATGGGTAAAAGTTTATTCTCATAAGGAGCCAAGGAAGTTTTACCAGAAGGTATCAACCAAGAGAGCTGCAAGAAGTTAATTCCTCCCACCTTCTTTCCACCCATGTCTGTCTTAGTCCCACACAGGCTCCCACAGCCACTGTGTTATGTTGAAATATCATAAAGTGTTCACCTCTCTCCAAATTCAGATTTATTATCTACTTTCTGGTGGTCTGGTTTTTATCTCATTTTAGTTGTCTTTTTAAAAGGACATAAAAATTGGCCTTTTGTAGCCTCTTTTTATAGTGGATTAAAATCAACAGAGAAGAATGCATAAGAAAGAAAATATCTTCTTTTATTAAGTGGTTTCCAAGACAACTGCAAAACAACAATTACAAAAAGAAAACCTAACAGCCATTTAAACAACTTTTTTTGGTTGTAAAATGCATCTTTGGATTCTATACAGTTAGCACTATCAATTACATTCATTGTAACTAGGAAACTGAAAACTGAAATTCTTTGTGACAAATTCACTGTCATTCCATTTTCTTTTTTATTTCAGATGCATGCATATTTAAATATCCATTACTAATCTTAATATGGTAATTTTATATACAAAGTTAGCCAAAACTAAACACAATCACAGTTTAAAAGGCAAAATATCTCTTCATACAGCTGAAAGTCTACAAGCAGGTGATGCACTCCACAGCTGGTGCAGTGGCAAACGCTTTTGTAAACCAGAATAGCCTAGGGAAATCTTTGACATCTACTTAAAATAGAATGTTTCTGTTACTAGGCTAGACAACTGCCCATTACAAATATATTACAAATTTGTCAGATAAAGTATAAACCAATCAAACTAAGAAAGTATTTATTTTCCTCCTTCTGGAAAAAGACTGTGAAAAATTGGTAAAAATAATACAAATCCATAATCTGTGTAACCCATGTCAACTCAATGGTATTCGTTCATACTCTTCCATTATATTACCTATGCCACTATTCACAAATAAGAAACAACTTGAGTTTAAGTCAGCAGTTGGAGTTTTACTCAGGGAGTAAATAAAATGGACCACAAGGGCTTATTTTGGATTTCACCCTGCTGTAAATGCCCACAGCTAATTTTAATTCACTCCCACCATGTCTGCCATTATGCAACTATAACAGCTTTAATAGAAATAAGTCAATTTTATGTCTGTGTGATGAGGATCAGATTCATGACCAAAGAATCAGTGTTCAGTGTAGCATTTACAGATGAATATCCAATTGTTTTTTCAGCACAGAGGAAAAAAAGGAGTGTTTTACCATATGATCGCCAACATAAATTAAATTCTAGTTTCAAACAATCAAACTGATAAACTACAATACTCTACAATACTCTCTTAAATAAATGTAGAAAAAAGTGGACATTTTATCTTTAAGATAAGAGATAGAGAGAATAACTTATTTCCTTTAGAAGATCTAAACATGATGTGGAAAACAAGAAAATAAATTTAAATAGTGGTATAATCCCTGAAGAAAAACCTTCAGTAATACTGTGCCCACAGCAGATAGTTCACATGTTTAACATTTTATCTGTAAATAACTGAAGATTACAAGAAACTGATTTAAATAATTTTATTCTAACTTGAACAAACAGGGTGATTTGAAAAACAGATTACAATAAGCTAGGGGTCTGGAGTGATAAAACCTCTATTACCAGTGCTGGTGTGAAAGGATTGTTTTAGGAATGACAAAGAGGAAAGGAAGAGATGAAAAACAGAAAAGCAACTGCTGCTGGGCAACAGCAAAGAGGATGGCTTTGGCTTTGTCACATTAAAGTATTGCCATATGGTCAGGGTTACATTTTACACACTCTTCAACTGAGATTAATGCTCATGAAAGCTTCTGAGCAGTTTATTAAAACAATCCTTGCTAGTCATCACCTTGTATTATACTCACTGCTATGATACCTGAATTCTTTGAGTCTGTGTTATTGTTTCCTAATTACAGTCATAGTTGGACACTGGATTGTATGGTGATAGGTACCCTCACCTGTAAACAGACATGATGCTTGCAGCAGGTGTACTAGCATGTATGGGACAGGAAGCCACCAGGTTAGGCAAGGAGCTATTTTACTTATTTTATTTTATTTCATTTCATTTCATTTCATTTCATTTCATTTCATTTCATTTCATTTCATTTCATTTCATTTCATTTTTTAAAATGTATGCATTAATTATTATATTAATTTATTTATTACCACTATGGCAGGAAGTTTTCTAGGTCACCTGCAGCCTTTTACTCTGGAAGTTCTTCAGAGTTCAGATGAATGTGGCCCCACACAGCCTAACTTAGCCACTTGAAAAGCAGGGCTGGATGATGTGGCCTCCAGAGGTGCCTCTTGCTGTAAAACGTTGTATGATTCAGTGAACAAATTTAACAGAATTTGTGAGAGAGAGTGTGTGTGTGTGTGTGTCTGTGCCCATACTACTCTCAATTGTCCTTCACATATAAAAGGTAGCAACTCACAGGGCAACACTGCGCTCAAGTTTTCTTCATATTGCAGCCCTATACACCTAATTGCACCTCAAGCTGTGACTGTGGCATTGGCATCAAGCCACAAATAATTTTTCTTGTGAGCCAGTTGAATTTAACCATACCTAGAGCTGGAGACTGAAATGTTACAATTTATAGCTGAAACACCTTCATTAAAGGCTTTTATCTATTATAGCAAAACTGTATAGAAACTGGATGGAAGACCACCACATCCTGACTAAGACCCTGGACTGCAAGTTGATGGAGATAAGATGAAGTGACTCAGATCTGGGCTGGAGGAGAACAATACATTCAGAGGGATCAAGCACCTTCGGAGTGGAGACCACAGTCCCAGGGCTAGCAGCTGCCAGGCTCAAACAGAACATCACACCAAAGGGTAGGGAGAGGAGAGGTTTTCTGTGCGGTGAAAAAGCCTGTGGTCAGAGGCAGTGAGCACCCATCCTCTGCTGTGCAGACCAGCTCAGCTGTGGGGCCCCTTCACCTGAGGAAAAAAACACATCCATGCAAAGGACAACAGAGAGGGTGTAATGGGCNATGGTCCATCCAAGGCCTGCCAAATTGGTCCTCAGACCCTGCACCAGAGCACTGCAAATGATGCAACAGATCCACAGTGCTGCAAGGGACAGTGTCAAGCTTGCCCTCCCCAGGTGAGGCACGTGGGTATTCCCACCTGGCCCAAAACCCATATTAATTCATGGGATTCTATACTTTTTGGTGGTGTAGGTTGGTGGGGTACTCTCACCACCAGGAACACCAGATGGAGTGGAACAGCAAGAGGCTGTTGGGACCCTCAGAAGGGTGATATGTTTCTACCTAGCCCCTGTCACTTTTTCATCTTCCTT
>VWZS01010039.1:41421-65118 GCA_013397075.1 Rhabdornis inornatus | reverse complement strand
TGGGCTCCATATGCAGGTTCCAGCTATATATTCAAGCTGGACAATAAAGTAGGGAAAAAACAGCTGATACACAAAGGTACCATCTAGCCAGTGCCCCATCAGTCTGGCTAAATTTGGTGCTCGTGCTCCCAATGGGATTATAATATAATTGTTCTGGTGTCTGCATTCATTTCCCATGTCAAATATTGTCCCAAATATATATATATTTNACTTTCAGTCAAAATATAATTATTTTATTTAAATTAGAATTTAAAAAATATATTTTCTTGAAAAATACAAAAATGTACTTCTGTATAGGCATAAAGCAAAGGCATCATCTCCTATACAATTATTAATATTATCAAAGAAAATTTAAGAGAAATTTAGAGATTTCAATGTGAAATGATAGGTATGAATCATAGGTTGCAACAAAGTAAAAATGTTATTTAAAGAACCCTAATGAACAAAAAGTTTTTTTAAAAAGTTGTAATTTTATCTTCTTAAATGAAACTGGTGACTGTTTCTTTACTTTCTGTGGAGCGACTATCTTATTTATTTGGATTTTTTTGATTGTTCAAAAGAAATTGATGAATATTAGAACCACAAATATCTTGATTAAGACTTGTTCTGCATATTTCAGAAAATGCTGTGAAAATTCTGAAATCTACGAAAACTTTATCAAGGAAATCAAGCAAAAATATGGAGCTTCGAAAAGGGGAAAACAGTGGGAATAAGAACTGTATGACTGATGTCCATAATAGTTAAAGTCAAAACAAACAGACAAAATGCAAAGACATAAATCCCCTGCTTCAGGAAAATAAAATAAAGATAATGTGTTTCTGAATTGTCCGTCTGAACAACAACATGTTGTTCTCCATTCAGTTTTGGTGTGGTTTTAGATATTTTAAAGAAACATCCCGCTGATTAGTTTTATTTTAGAAAGTGATGCTCTCCATGTGCTTCAGTAGCTATTTACATGGCATATTAAGAATACACACACACACACTTCAGGCAGAGACCATGGAAAAAGCCACACCGCCCCACACTGTGCAGTGGACTGTATTCTTGACCATGCACCTCACATTGTAAACAGCACAGATTTCTTCTCCATCATTTACCAATTCTTTGAATTATTTTCTTGGAAGTTTTAAGCATGCCAAGAATTCAAATACCAGGCTATGCTGCAAACAA
Organism: Rhabdornis inornatus; assembly: GCA_013397075.1. Classification (NCBI taxonomy): domain Eukaryota; kingdom Metazoa; phylum Chordata; class Aves; order Passeriformes; family Rhabdornithidae; genus Rhabdornis; species Rhabdornis inornatus. The sequence continues at coordinate 63,948 of VWZS01010039.1, read as the reverse complement.
GTAAAAAACCCACTCCTTCCCCCAAAACTCTGGTGTGTCTCCCTCCCTAAACTTCCTCTATAGAAACTTTGGTCCCAGGAACTTTCTGCAGGATAGGTGAGGGAAAGAAGAGGAAACACCAGATAAGAGGATGGGAAATAAAACCCCTTATCTCTGTCCAGAAGTGCCCTGGAGGAGCTGGCTGAGCTGCAGCTCGTACCCAGATTACTGTCCATTAATGAAAAGGAGGGATGGGAGAAAAAATAGAAATATGAAAACAAATACCATTAAATAATTTAAATCTAGATTTAATATTGGAGTCACCAGACCTGCTGGACAAGTGATTTCAAGGGCATTAGGGTGTCAGGTTTGGGGGTTCTGGGGAGTGAAGGGGGGATAAGTGTACTTCTTGGTTTGCCTCCCTCCCTTCATCCTCTGCACTTGAGGATGAGAAGGTTGGGTGGGCTCAGGGGTTCTGCAACTGCCCCTTTCACACTTGAATAAAGAGGAACTTTTCTTTCTGGAGGGGACTGGATCCGTGAATACCATACTCAATAAGAGATGGGGCATATTGAAAACTATATTAAATTACCCTGATTAACAATTTTGCCATGAACAGGGAGCTTTGGGAGATCTTTACAGTCAGGGCTGGGGGTTACTCATGCCAGCAGTTAAGAGGTCGAAAGGTTTCTGAAGCTCACAGGCTCAGAGCTTTTGTTATGCTAACAGACAGTCTCAAATCAGCTGCCTACTGGAGCGTTAAATATAAATGATTCCTTGTGAACTTCCAACAAGTTGTCACTCTTGTTCTACAAATACCAGGACAGGCTGTTAATTTATAGTGGGGTCCTTTTCTCTCAGCATGGTGAGCCCTAAATGAATGCCTTTGTACTTCAAATAATCTTTCTGATGAAGTTGCTCGTCATAATAGCCCAAATGGATCTTTTTTTCCATTACAAAAGGCAGTATCAGTTTTTTTCCAAATTTGTCTTTCCCTGTGCCAGAGATGTTAGGGGTGGGTGGGAGAGATGTTCCCAAATACAGCAAGCTGGGACCCAAGGTGGGCCAGGGGCATTTACAAGCAATAATAGACTGGGAACTGTGAGAGCCAAAACCTCATCCATCACTTCATTCTGAAAAAACGCCGTAACAAGATTTACTGTTCCAAAACTACCTGTCCCCTGTGTTAGGTGAGATTTAGGGTATCAGGGAAGGCGAGGAGGCTGCACCCAAATAGTGGGTGAGGTCTGGGGAGGGTCTAAGATTTGGGTACAAAGAGAAACACGTCATGCTGCAGGACATCAGCGCTAATGCTATGAAGAGGAGAACAATCAGTTAATTATCTTTACACATGAGGAAATCAATTAGAGGATGTGGTCTGCTCTTGTTCAAGGAGGAGAGGGAAACCTCCCCTGTGAGAAGCCGAGTGGGGGTCTGGCAGGTGAGCAAAGTGTAGCGGAGGGTCCACAGCAATGCAGGATGAGGGGAGACCCCCCCTCCTCATCGTGGCAATAGTGATCATAATTGTAATAAAAAATGACATGGATTTAGTTTGCTTGCTCTGGAAATAAAAATGCTTGTGTCCCATCTCCACTTCCATATCAGGGAAGGCAAGGAGGGATCTTGGTCTCCCAAGCACTCATCAGCAAGGAAGATGCATCAAAACAGAGGGTTTTTGGGGGTTAAGTTCAGCTGAAGGAGGAGTAGCAGGTGTTGCTGGCAGGTTTGGGACCCTCTGATCCATGCAACCCAGAACAAGGATGACTTTTGAAGGCTTCTTGTACTTACACCAACTGGACCATGCTGTATTTTGGTGGGGCATGGGAAGAAGAGGTGGTAATCGTTTTCCTTCAGATTAGCATTTATTTTCCCTTTTGAAAATTAATCTTGCCATTTATTCTCAGTAAACTTTCATGAAAATTCTCCAGAAATACAAGAAACAGAAGTTTAATTTATGCTGTTTGCAAGAAGAGAAAGAAAAGTTCTTTTCTCTTTTCTTTACTTTTCTTAGCGGATGCATGAACAGGTGTTATTCTGAAACACTACAGTAATGAATTATCTGTGTTCTGTGAGTTATTAATAATACCTAGCACTTCCAATATGCTTTGCATTTAAAAAAAAGCTGATGAAATGAAACACTAAGACTAATTAGTGTTGTGATTTTATTTTATATTTCAAGCCTTTTCTTTCCCTTTTTTTTCTCTCTCCTTTTTTTTTTTCTTTTGGAAGGGAAAAGTTTTTACTTTTTCAGCAAGTTTTCAAACAAATTAAAACCCACTATGTTCAAACTACTACTTAAAGTTTGTTACTAAATTGCCAATACTGGCTTAATCAATTACATCTGGAGAAACTAATGCTGAACTGAACAGTCTGCATGTAAGTGACGGTGTTGCTGACAGCATTTATTTCATTGACAAATAGTTCACACCCTTATTTTCACATTTCTGATGGCCAGGTTGTGAATATTCAAATTTCAGCTTTCCTTTAAAAAAGCTCTAAGCAGGTAGGAACATCATAATATTTGTTTATGAAATTATTAAATTACAATTAAGCCGATTTTTTGGGGGCATGACATTTTATTTTTGACCCTACATCTTTAAAGTACACAATATTTTAAGCACAAAGATAAGAATTGCATTAAATACTTATTTTGTTGAAATAAAAGCAACGTCAACAAGAATCAAATCCTTAAGCTTTCCACAGTGACAATGTGATCATTTAAAACAGTAATCTTTTTTTTTCAAGAAATATTAGCCAGAACAAAGTTAATTTAGGGGAGGGTCCATCCAGGAGATTTCCTGTTCTAGCATTCCTGAACGGCATACCTGCCACACATTAGATTGCAGGAAAATGAATCTTGTTCACAATAATAATATTTTGCTTATATATTTCCTTTTTGCAAATACATTTCCACAAAGGGCCACAGAATGCAAAAATTATTAGATGTAATTTCCTTGTAACCACTATACAGTGATTGCCTGAAGTGCTAAAGGGGAATACTACTATACTACTTTTCTATAGTATATAGACTGAAGAATTTTTTTTTCTTTTTTTTTTGCATATCAAGTACTGTCGCTGTGGTCAAACAAGGTGAAAACAAAAGCAAATAAAACAGTAGAAGAAAAGAAAGACTCCATGGAAAAGAACCACAGAGAAAAAAGTGCAATATGACACCTACAAGATGGCTGCCTTTTCATTCTTTGTCTATGATTATAGACCAGTTTCCATAAAAAATTAATGGAAAATGTCTTTTAGCAAATCTGCTAGAGGAACTACAGCTACATTCTCCTAACACCTTTGCGAAGAGTAACAAAACATATTGAACATATTTAAGCTTATATACACACAGCAGAACATCATATAGGTTTGTCTGAAGGAACACCTGCACCTGAGTCATCACATTGATATTGACAAAGTTGGGTGCATGAGGAGGACAGAAAGACACAGATGAATATGTAACATAAAAGAAATCCCTTCAGTATCATAGGCAAAATTAGCACAGATTTATCCAGCAACCATTGGTTGATATATAACATCCATTATAGCAGATGTGAAAAGTACAATATGAATAATATATATGGTGTATCTTTAGGGAGGCTTCTCAAATTCGGATAGGAAATACAATTTCATATGAGTGTATTAAATCCTCTGGTCTTGGTCAAAATCTACTATTATTAAAAGTTACGGAAACGATATAAAGGTAACATTCAACATTGGATCACAGACTTGCTAAAAAAAGACCAACCAGTCTTACAAAACATTAGATCAAGTCCAGCAACAATTTTGTGGACAAAATTAAGGCTTCCTAAAAGCTGTAAATAGTTTGGATTTCAGTCTATTCAGCAAAAATCGGTAGGTTACAAGGTTGCTCTGTGGGCTGAGACTACAGATGAAGAACAAAGCAAATAGTTCAGTTTAAACAGGAAATATAATGAAACCCCCTTTATCTAAAAGCCATCAGGGACAAGCACTCAATACAAGCTAACAACCAGGAACTGATATGATAACATTTATGTGAGGTCAGAAGTCAAATGCCAGACAAAAGCTTTTAACCTCTTGGGTCAAAAACAGGAATAGATAAAACACATAGAGAGTTACTTATTGGACTTTAAAGGAATCTAATCATTGTGAGTGAGTAACTCGATGATTTATGTAATTGGGACTTACAGAAGAGAAACTCCGTCGTTAAAATAAAATGCAAAGCTTCTGGTCTATAATCCTTCAGGGGTTTTGTGTTTTTTCATTCACTTTTCTGTCTCTTGTTAATCTGTACAACTCAAAACAGACAGGCAAACAAAATGATAACCATTGTCTTAAAACAGGCACATATAGAGTCAATAAGAGAATTTATCTTTGCAATCCAAGGTTTCTCTGAGCATTCAATAGGCTAAATATTTACAGTCAGCATACATAAAAGAACAATAGTCACCCTCCCCATTGTGGTGTTAATACCAATGGAGTTTTGTTTTGTTGCTTTTCTTTGAAAGCAACTTCTTCCACTGAAGTAAAAGCAGTGTCATTTCACAGTAAAGGAATGTCCCTTTAAAGAAATTATAATAAGAAAAAAATCAAAGAGCATCTGATATTTTAAAAAATCTAGTTTTAAGTGCATAAATATTTCATGTGGATTTACAAAAACTTTAGTTACGCTTCTATATATCCGGGAACAGTAACTTCTCCTCTATGTAATTTTTAATTATTTTTGTACATTAAGTCTTCAAATTCTGTTTATTGCCTATATTTTTTGTCCAAAAGTAATTCTGAAGGTAATGCAAAAAAAATTACTGAATAAAATGTAATATCTACCATCCAAGAAAGAAACAAGGATTGACAGAAGGTCTTTCTAGGCCTACTGTTTCTTTAAGCAGAGTTCACAATACACTAGGCAAACCCTGTGGATTTAAAATGCTTTAAAATGTTTATCAGAAGAATTTTATCACCATATTTAAATGATACCAGTAGCGCACTCACCTTTATTGACAATCTCTGTTCCGAATGTCCATTTGCTCCATGAGAGATCCCCAAGCAGAACAACAAGGACTATTTTGATTAAGTCAATGTTTAGTAAAAAACCACGCAACCCTAATCAGCATGCTGGTTGCTGTGGATACACAGTACCCCTTGGGAAAGCTCTGTGAGAACAGAAAACTTTCCCAAAGGCTGGCCTGGGGGTAAAGGTTTTCCCAGGAACAAACAAAGGCACCTGTACTGTTTACAGAGTGTGTATTTTAAAATCTCTGTTGTTTATAATGAAAACATCTGTGCAAGAGGTGTTGCTCGCTCTAACCAATGGGCTGTATTCTGTTCTTGGGTTAGCGAGTGAGCATACTTAAGCAAGGCAGCGTTAAAATAAACTCATCTCTTTCCTAACTTGAGAGGAGACCATGTTGCTGTGTGTCTTATTACGGCCGTTCCAACAGTTAACCCTTAACTAACAGCAACAGATTGCATCGTCAACTAACAAATAATTTACTACTCTGAGCATTGCATTCCATTAAAAGCTCATTAAATTTTCTGTTCTCCAATGGGAGCTTTAGCTTTTGAACTGCATGCTTTTTGCTCCAAATTATCACTTAATCCACACTTTTTTCACTTGCTCCCTGCCCCCTGTGAGCCCCCCTCCCCACATCATAGGTAGAAATGTCAATACTTAGGTACCCAAAAGCAAGGTAAATAGAGCTCAGATTTTTATTTCTTTTCTGAATTCAAGATCTTTGGGTATCAGGAATGATCAAGAGAGAAACTATTTTGCTAGATTCTCACTCAAGCAGTTTAACTTTGGTGAAACATCCCTCTTCCAAGGACAGGAATGGTGGGTGGTTTAGGTATGGGAATGCTTTGAACAATTTGGTGCATGGGGAGAGAAATACATAAAACAGCAACATTTTGTCCTTTAAATTGGAAGCAATGGCTTAATGAGACAGAAAAGCAAAAAATTGTGAAAAAAAAAAGCCAAACCCTTTCTATTTTATTCATGAAAACACTGAACAAAAGAAAGAAACCCTTTAGGTTACAGAGCACAGAATTTCTTGTCTGTCCTAAATATCAAGGATTGCAGTTAGGACACTTTGGTAGGGCTCACAGGGAAGTAAAAAAGCTCATCTTCTCCAGCCTTGTATACTAAGGAGCACATAATCATTATATTTAATAAGTAAAATGCAAGTAAATATCAGCCCCTAAATTAAAAGACATCTTTGGATTGTTAATTGTGCTCATTGCAGATTTGGGTCATTTTGCATGAGTGACTCTAATCTAGGGCTGACACTGCCATATAGCACAGTGGATTCTTGATTCCCTGTGCTAATCCTGAACTCAGTGATTGTGTTGTGTGCAGTTCTGTATGCTTCAGCAGCTGGTTCATCCGTATCAATGCAAATAAGGCAACTCCTACAAAGACTCAAGAGTCTAAAGCCTGATTGCTAAGGCAAAAGCACAACATAGGCTCACTTTCAAATCACACTAATTGACAAAACAACTTCAATGGTTTCAAAGCCAGCCTTTTGCCAAACAAGACCAAACAAATGTGTATATACATACATACATACATATATATATAAAAAAAAATATATATATATATATATATATACACGGGAACTTGAGTGAAAGTCTGCAGTGGCGATAATTAGTATTTAAACACTTATGAGAACATATCCCCAGCCAGTGATTACTGGCACAGCCGGCCTCTTTTCTCAAGGATGGTCCTCCAGGCACTGTGGGGTCCCCACAGCCCATGCCCGACCCGAAAGGAAGCTGTTTTTGTGGTGTCCCTTGCCCACTTACCTCTTCCTCCCAGCTTTCAAGAAAATCCTAAGGAAACCTCTTACTGAATTCTCCCCTCTGTCTACTCCCCAGTTTTTAGGGTTTGTTCTGCTTGTCGTTCCATTAAGTCCACGAAGCTGGAGAAAACCACTACCTTGAAAAAGAATAACGCTGTGAAAGGGCCTATAAAAATCCAAAGGTGACTCCAGGGGATCCGTATCAACGTATATAATGCAAGAGCATACCCTGTAAATATAATACACACGGTACTATAAATGCAAAACACAAGAAAAAACAGCTTTTCCAGCAAGAGCAAATCCCCTTGGGCAGGGCAAAGAGATCTACAGCCTGAGTAGCCCCGCCCAGAGACTAAAAATCTATCACAGGGAATATTTGGTTCCAGAGAAGCAGAGTTTCAGGCAGGAGGAACAGCGCTGCTTCCCTCATTCCAGGCAGAGGGAGAGAGGATGGTAGCAGGAAGCCCGGGCCCAAGACAGGAAGGACTTCAAGATCACTTCGGACGGGAAACAGAGCAAAAATCAGAATTTGGCAAATCATGTGTAACAGTCGTTTTGCTCACAGTATCCACTCTTTTCCCCTATGAATTCAGCACCGTTTTCAGACAGTTTAACCTCCGCTGACACAAGGAATCTTCAAGGAAAACATTTGCCTTGTAAAACATTTATACCGCTTCCCCCCCTCCCCAAAGCTTATCTCCTTCAGGCACACCTAAAAGTGGGGTCCTGGACCCTCTGAAACCATTGCATCCTGGTGACTCGTAAATAAGATTATTGCAGTGAAAGGATTCCAAATGTGTTTCAGTAACCTGTTTTCTGTGCTGTTCTGTTTGGATTCCTTCCCCAGGACCCTCCGACCCTTCCCTGCTGCACTATTCCCTGCTGCACTGGTCTTTAAACACCGGTGCTACTCTTGCTGTAGGAGAAAAACAAGCTCTGCCCATCTAGAACAGGGCTGAATCCTGCAAATCAATACTCTGTACTCAGCTTTCAGATCATGTTCCCTCTAAATGGTCCTGGACTGGGGAGGCTGTTCAACTTGTCATGGTTGCTGCAGGACCCCGGTAGGCTCAGGGGAGATGCTCTGCATCCTCCAGGTGCTGCAGCTATCTCTTGAGGAGTCTTAAAAATTAAAATTGTGTTTCATTCTAAAATCCCTTTTACCTTAGGGGTTTTGTGGGATTTTGCTTATTTTATTGGTTGGTTTGTTTTTTATTGGTTTGGGGTCTTTTGTTTATTTGGGCTTTTTTCCCTGCCCTATGCAGGCAGGTAGATCTCTTGGCTCTCTTTTTGTAACACATGCAGTTAGGCAGCAGAGAACCCCTAAAGATATCCTCTCAAACAGAAGTCTGTCCATACAAAGTCCCCTAACCCTGTAAACATTGCAGATAAAGTTTCTTAGATTGTATCTGAACTCCAATTTTCCTACATACTGTGAGAACAGAATGAGGAGTATGTGATTATTTCACTTCCAGTAATGATAGACATCTCTAGTTGTATAATTTTGTGGTGTTTCCTCTGTTTCTTCCCAGGTGAGGTCATCAGGTTTAAATCAAAGGTTACTTAACTTCTCAGTAACCTTTTCATAAACTAACTAGTACCTTGTAAAATAGCAGTAATGTTTCATTGGTCCTATTCTAATGCAATTTTTCCTCCTTCTATTAGAAGTATTTCTTTTATTTGCAGCTGATGGTCTTTGGCAATTTGCGGTTGGAGGAATAAGATAGGTACATGCAACCAAAATGACACATTAACTTTTGAAACTTAAAAAAATAGAATGACCCACATCTTCTGAATAATTCACAGTGAGCTGACAAAGCAGTAGCTCCATAATTTGCAGTTTTGAAAAATATGGCATAAAGGCTTTAATCATGTCCAGTGAGAGGAAACAACAGTGCATGAGCATATCTTTTCAGCAAGAGAGTCCCCCTCCAGCAGCAACCTCCTAAATCCATTTGAGCAGATGCACAGGCAATTCTTCTCAACATAACCTGAGAGCTGTTTGGCTAACAGCTTTCCAGGACAAGTAAACAGACTGCAAATGAAATAAATTCCTTCTCTCTTAGAAACACCAACAGCTACCTTACACTCATCTCCACAAGTCTCTTGGTGGGCTTTGTAGGCTCCTTGCAGCTTGACCCAGCTCTCAATCTTCCTTCTGACCAGCGCAGAAATTGACACTTAGCTTTCCCTGCTTTTTATAGCATCAATTAAAGATTTCTGACTTGTCCCACAGTAAAGGCCATGTATTCCTTTCTCACTGAGGGGAAAAATGGCAGCAGACATTCATGCCCATTGTAAACTCATAAAAATATATCAAGAACCTGCTCATGATCAGTGACTGTCCTCAGAATGGCTACCTGAGTATCTCTTGTTAATCAACCTACTTTAATAAGGCTCCCTAGTTGTACACACACACACACAAAAGTACACATAATGAATATATGAAGATGGCCTAATGTTTAATGTCTCAGTGACACCTGCTAAACACACTAGTTCTAGATAACAATAGCATATTCCATGGTAAGAGTCACAGTTTCGGCCAACACAGGTTATTGAACTGGAGTGAAACATAGAAGCTAAATTTAAGAAGTCAGCTGCCACCTCACCTCTCAGCTAGCCAAAAAAGAATTCACAAGAAAAGAGGAAAAATACATGCCAGAACATAAAGCTGGTTTCGGTACATATCATAACCTTTAGGATTTATAATTCCATCTTTACTCTGACTACCACTTGTACTTTGAAAGTACAGCCTTATATATTCTTGGAACTATCTCACTATTTTGAACTTATCCTACTTTGTGGAGGCCGAAAGCCTAACAGTAAAGGAGTCTGCCTTTCTCACCTGGAGGGAATGCCCTTAGGCATGCCCTCTTCCTAAGGTTACAATAAGGTTACTCCCAGCATGCCTCCCTGTTTCATGTAAACTGTTTGCATCCTATTGGCCCTTCCCCCTTTGTACCGCCCCTGCACCCTCAGATGATTCAGTAGTTCTTCCACCCCACCCCCTGGCTCTCCTATATAAGCCCTGCTCCCTCAGTCGCTTTGCGCCTGTTCATCCCTGGCCTCCTTCAGGGAAGAATAATAAAGCTTCGCCTTGGATCACCACATGTGACTCCTGCCTCTTCCTCCTGCGTTGGCCGAAGCGGAGAGCTCACGAAAGAGCTGAAATCACTCTCCGCCTGGGAGCGAGCAAGGAGGACATGCCTGTGCCTTGAGGACGTCCTCCCCAGGACACTTCTCTAGAAGGTCGTGGCACTCCACCACTGCCTCCCGCCGTGACGCTACTTGTACACCAAAATGCCTTATCTGAAATTCAAATAAAAACTGTAAAATTATCACATAATAACTGTAAAATTATCATAGTTTAAAAAGTGCCAATTCTGACCATTAAGACAATACTCAAGATGCTATGCTGGTAAACGAAGATCAATTCTTGCTATGAGGAAGCAATGTGTCAAATCAGAACTATCAAAGCAATTTCATTTTCCATATCCTCATTTTCTACTTTTCCTTGTACAGACAAATCACTAGTATTTAAAGGAATATGGAATGGTGGAGTTGATTGTAGCATATTTACTCAAGTAAGTATTTGGGTATAGTAATGAGTTTGTTTTAAAATATTCATATTATATAAAAGTTAGTTGAAGTTGACAGTAAATACTGAATAGGCATATCAAAAGGGCAGCATGTCATCTTCACTTCTGTACCGTGTAACATTTAGGCAACTCTTTGCTCTGGTTGTATCCATTTTCTTACAGAAAATTAATTTTTTAAACTTATACCAAAATGATGATTGAATATGACAGGTGAAGAAAGAAGGAGGAAGTTTAACAGAGGGATTTTAGGGACTGAGCCACCCACAAGAGATTATAATAAAATTCTCAAGTCTACTGTTCAATTTGTATCAATCAATATACTTAGTTATTATGTCTCTTTCTCAGGCATTAGAGTGAAAGACACAAGGAAGAGCAAAGTCTAAAGCTACTGCAATTTTTCAGTGCAAGGGAAGCATCAGGAAAATAAAACCATAAACTTGCAAAATTTTTTTCCTAAGTGGTACATGACAAATAAGTGTTTCATAAGCATTTGTGCAGAAATGACAAATAAAAACAATCCTGAGACACGGACAGAAAGAAGAAAATAGGACTAAAAGGGTTGTGAGAGAATATCTCAACTCCATGTCTTCCATGTGCCTAAAGGTGGTATTCTCCAATTCCCTCTTGTCTTTTACAATATGGTTTCTAAATATGGCATTATTTAACATACTTGCCATACTTACTTACTGTTTCATTCATTTTTAAGGGAGAAGAATTCTCTCACACTCAAAAAACCTTAGTGTAAAAACACTTATGTTCCTAAAGATGCTATGTAGAGAGTCTGGGTTTACTGGCCTGAAAATACAGCTTATGTGATGTGAACAGACATTTGAAGAGGGAAGAAATAGTGCCATCTAATTTCCTCCTAATTTAATATTGACATAATTCTGTCTGCTGCTAGAGGGTTACTGCAGATGGAGTTCACATTCCTCACGTTCTCTTACAACCCTTCAGAATTTACATGGGTGGATTGTATTGAGAATGTTGAAATGCATGTGTGTGCATCATTGTTTGTTTACTTTCATTACTATAATACTTTTGATTGTCTTTTGGGCTTTAAAAACTTGTATACATCTGTTGCTACTATTCGCAAAACAGTTCTGAACTAATATCCCATTATGGTTCTGTATCCCTCCTTGTTCTGTAGACAGGCTAAATTCAAGCAATTTTTGTAGAGAACTTAGTTATTGTAGCTTTTTTCTTCTTTTTCATTCTCCAAACCAAAATACCATGAAATATTTACAAAACACTCCTAAAGGAGGAAAAAAGCCTCAGATGTTTGCAGTGAATAAAGGAGTGTTTTGAAAGCCAAGAAGTCATTTAAGCATTGTCTTAACTCTTCTTTTAGCCCACATAGTCTGCAAAGTGTACTGCAGTAAAATTCTAACAAAATGCTTCACTGCTAATCTGCCAGGAAGAGTTTTGGTTAGAGACCTGCTATTAACCTATAGTCTTCCAACTGTCCTACACCAACAGTGGACATAGAAGCACATACTTGCCAGGAAATAACACACATGAAGCAAAAATTATTTATCCTGGGAGGCTTTTGCCAGCAGCAATTCAATGATTTTCGAGTTGCCAGATTTAACCTATTTCTCAGTTGATATACATGGTTGTATTCTTTAGGCTGTAACTGAGAACACACATTCTTTTGTGAGTGTTTTCATGCCAGAAAACTGCTGGACTCTTCTCTCCTAGCTTTCATAAAGATCCACTTCTCTGCTTGCTTAGACAGGAGGGGAGGGGAGTGGGACAGGAGGGGGAGGGTAGGACTTGCCTGATGCAGTCCCTCTGCCTGAAGACCAGTATTTGCCCAAGAGGCACATAAAATAATTTTGGTAAATCCATTTTTTGGTCACCTAAATGGTTAACTTTTAAAATATTATATTTACCAGTATTCACTGGAGTCTAAATATGAAGTCCTCAATTGAAGACTATCCTCAGAATGTTAACTGAGAATGCAGCAACAGCATTTTATCAAGCTTTCTGTAAATACTAACATATATAGTATATAGACACACACATGCATACATGAACACATATTTAGATATGTGTATTTAGATATATGTATATCTAAAGATTTTTCAAATATATATACATTTATACGCACACACACACACATACACACATATATACTGTCTTTCTCTGTACTTCTGAGTATCTGCAAGGCCAGCCACCTGTCTTTAATATTTGTGAAGAACACTGTACAGATTATTGCATAAAAGTAGTGCATAAGTTTTCAAAACCACTTTGAAACAGTCAACTTTCTTGTCCAGGATGCTATTAAATAAGAAGCTCAAACTTGACTGAATACCAGTCTCACATTAGCAGTGGAGCTAATAAGCCCTGATCTCCTTTGCATGTGGGTCTTGTGCTTGGATTTGCTACTGTCTGAATAAGATATGTGGGCCAGCTGATGCATTGCCTGCATTTAGACATAGATTTTAATAAGGCGGGAGTTCACATGGTAGCACTATCCCTGCTTGTAGTAACAATGACGGTCTCCCCTTGTCAGGGTTTGGCACCGCTAGAAGCTAGGGACCCATGAAAAACCATTCACTCATTCTCCTTTTCTATAGTTCAGCAGAGGATGAGGAAAGAAAAACCAAAAGGCTCATGGGGTGAGATAAGGATTAGGAGAAAACACTTTAAAGGTGAAACAGGCTCAAAACTTAAAAGGTATAAAGAAAAATTTATTAACAGAATTAAAAGAGGATAATGGGAGCTAAAATAAACCCTTAGAACACCTTCCCCCCATCCCCCCCGCCCATCTTTCCTTCCCACCAATAGTGCAGGGAGACAAAACACAGGATTTCTAGTCAGTTTGTCACTTCTAAAAATCTTTCTTCAGTTTGCTTAGGGAGAGGAGTCTCTTCCGTTATATCGTAGGGTCTTTCTCATGGAAGACTTCTTTGTGAACTTTTCCCACGTGGTTTTAAGTTTCAGGAGTAGCAGTCCTGCCCAACCTCTGTAACATGAATCCCTCCCAGAGGCAAAATATTCTTCTCAAACTACATGGCATGGGTCACTTTAGTTCATGGGATGTAGTTTTTAAAGGATGAGTTGTTATAGTTTGGAAGCAAAAGATCTCTTTCTCTATCTTATCTCTCTCTGTTTGAGTTTCCCACTAGATTACAGCTTTTCAGCATCCACGCACTCCAGCATGAGCACCTTTTCTCATGGGCTGTGAGTGGACCTCTGCATCCCCCCATGCACTTCATGAATGACAGGGAACCGGTTTGTTGTGTTTTAGTCCTCCCCATGGCTTTCAGAAGAATCTCAGCTCTGACACCGAAAGCACCTCCTGCTTCCTGCTTCTTCCCTCCTCACCAAAAAATCAAGTCATGCAAAATTAACACAGCCCTTGACAATCCCCAGGGTTCACAACTTCATCAGACTTGTAAGAACTTAGTATCTTTCAAGCCAGTTAGATAGGAATTGGACAACAAGGCCTGAAGTAACCAGGTAAAACGACTATGAAACTATCACGCACACATTCACATGCAAACACAGAATGATTAAAAAGAGCAGAATTCCTTAGAAAACAGACTGAAATGTCTAAGGATGTAAAAACATATTTACTTCCAGTATGTTTGAGTCCTCCTGTTCCCCACAGTATTGTAGAGAATACTAGCAGAAAATCACTTTAGAATATTATAGCAGAGTTTGACAGAATAATTATTTTTTTCTTTATAAATATTTTTCAGTTTTTAACTTATTATTCCCTTTAATTTCAGAGAAACAGAAGGGCACAATTGAAAATATTCAGCTTTTTCCAAAATGTCCCANCGGAGGGGAGATGCTGCTCACAGGTCCCAGGGCAGTGTCAGTCCTGATGCTCCAAAAAGGTGTGCTGGAGTCAGTAGGAGATGCAGGAGAGAGAGAGCGTCCGAGCTGGGAGGTTGGGGGATCTCACGGCCAAGGAAGGCAGCACCCGGCGTCAGCCAGGCAGAGCGGAGTTTTTAGCGACCATCCTTCTCCGAGCCAGACGAGCAAGAGAACCAGAGAGCAGCCCCTACCCCACCTCTCCTTTTCCGGTATTGACCCTCTCCTCCCCACTGCGAGAGAAACTGTTACCTTAGCTATCTGAGCTTCTGAGTGTAGCCCCGAATAATTAGCATAACAATGGGGAAAATTCCACGGAAAGAAAAGGGGAAAATTCAACCCCCAACAACTGTGTAACCCCCATTAACACCAAAACACTGATTGTTTCAGCATCATTTATCCAAAGCCAGTTTATAAAATTATTGATCTCTCCTTTGCATACCAGAGAACTAATGGTAACTCTGCCTCTGTGACACTTCACATTACAGAAGAATGGAAGAGTTCTTCATATTTTTACCCCAGGGCTATTTTGGATTCACAATAGGGCACACAAGGACACACTTGAAAACACGCAATGGATACATTGTTCTATTGCACTTTTTAACTTGAGCCTTACATCTTGACTAAATTTCTTTTGGGCATTTTTGACCCAGATTTATCCTGCGATGAAAAATATAGATTTACATTGGGGATTAATTTAGCCCTGTATACTAACATCCCTATGTCTTCATATGAAGCGTATATCCAGATGTTTTTAAGATTTTATTTTAAACTGATTGAAGAATTGCTCCTATAAATATCATTCTGATAGGAAGCATAGAGAAAAGCAAGAAAAGAATTGAGAGAGAAGTAAGTACAGGCAACAGAACTCCTTGATGGCTTTTATTCTATGATCACAGAGCACCATTTCCAGTTAATGCCACTGAAGCAACACAAGACTTTATTACTGGATATAAACAACACATAATGAGCATCTATGGGATACTAGATAACTCCCATTAGTGAAAGATCTTCATAACTGACATGTTGGTTTAACACTTCATTTTATTAACTCTCACTTATTAGACAGCAGTAGTGCTTTCCACTACAACAACAGCTAACTTCTTCAGGGCCCACTGTGCGACAATTTTCCCAATGCTAGCCTTTTGGGGATTTTTCTGAAGAAAGGATTGCACATATGATTTATGTGTTGGAAAGATAGACAGAGACAACAAATAAAAATGAGCGGCTGCTTGGTTTTCTCTGCATGCAGCCCTCTGTACAAAGCAGACTGAGCCTGACCTGTTCCCTTCCCTTACAGCATAGGAAAATAAAAAATTCATCACTGACCTTGATGAATAGCAGAGGGACTAGGAGGGAGGGTCAGAACTTTCGTCCTGACCCTTATCTCCCCTTTGACAGCATGGGACTAGAATAAGCAATTACCTGATCACCACCCACTCATGGTCAGTCTATTCAGGGCCCCTGCTATGGTTTAGAGCTCTTCAAATCATCATTCTTGTGAGGAATGGAGAGGCATGTGATCAGAGCACCAAGAGGAGCTGGAGAATTCCTAGTCCTGAGTCTTATAAATGCTGCATTTATATTCTGATTTGTAGAAGAATATTCTTCTAGTCAGTGTTTGGTTTGTTTGGTTGGTATTTTTAATATATGTTTGTAATACTTACAGGTGCTTAGGATATGCTTCCTAATGCCCAAGGAACTGAGATACTGAGTAGAGGCCTGTGGCACCATCCCCCAGTATTTAAAGAATGTTTCTCACAGGTTGCTAGCTTGCTTCCAAGCCTCCAAACATACCAGAGTTACTCTGCCCACTATACTGCTTCTCTCAGAAGCAGAGGATTCATTTTAAAATTCTGGTTCTGATCTGCAAGACCTTCAGTGGTCCAGCTCCTGCACACAAGCACAAGATCTTTTCCCTAGCTGCACTGCAGATTCCAGTCCACTGATCATCATCTACTGCTGGCTCTAATACCAACATGCAAAGAACTTCCCCTTTTTTTGCATTACATATCTGGAATGCTTTGCCGATTTGTAGCCTGTTGACTCAGGACAAGATTTTTTACACACAAATGCCACTCTGGGACACTGCAGCATGTACTAGCCGACTGCTGATATAGTTATGTTCTGATGATGCTGTTACAATTTTGTTTTTCAGATACTTTATTGTATATTAAAACAATGTACATGAAATCTCAAGATACAATACAGAGAAAAAAGCATCAAAACCACTCAGTGCTTTTTAAAAGAAAATACTACCATCAGAGACATGTATTTTAAAATTCGTTTAACACATAGTGGTTAAAGGAAATCACAACACACCACTAGTCTTTCTAGCACTACTGAACTGCTCAGCAAGAAGGCACTTGCTCAGTAACTTGATTTTTTGGGGGGAAGAAAAGTGCTATAAGAATTGAACAGAACAGTAATGACATCAGAAATGTCACATAATAGATAAAATGAGGAGTGCCCAGTTTTAGCAGTGATATATTTGATTTATGTTGTGTTCCATTTGAAACAGCATATTTAGATGGCACAAGTTTTCTATGCATATAGATGTATATGCATGTGTGAATATTGTATGACTTAGCTGTGTGAACCAATGTATTAAAAATAGGTATTTTCATACGTAGTTAAAATAACTTGGTCATTGTGATAAATGTGATTTGTGCTAATTAAATTGTAACTATATTAGCAAAATTGTATTTAAATCAATAGAAAATAATTGTTACAGACTGGGGGGGAGATGGGTGAGACAGAGCTGAGGAAATCCTCCAGATGTTAGAAGGAGTAGAAGAAGGAGNACCCCTAACTATTAGTAGAGCATGTGCAACACAACATAGTGACATAGATTTTAGGAATAAAAACTAGGGAGTTTTCTAGAAAATTCTGTATGAGTATGTATTAGCATATAGTATATAAGTCGGATTGTTAGCCTTAATGCTTTGGTACGTCTGGAAAGGTGAGCCCCTCCCTGTATCCCCAGTTGGTTTTGCTTATGCTTCATGTGAACCTCAGTTATACTAAATTACTTACTGCCAAATTTTGTATATACTCAAATATATGTTTCTAATACTTTGATTGTACTCATTTATATAATTATTACTATTAAAAATTTGCTACTAAACTTAATCTTGTTTGATAAATTGGACAAATAGAACATCATTCATAACAGTCGTATTTTTAAAATACAGTAGAGAGGCTGGGAGTAGGGATTAATATCTAGAAAACTCAGGCCAGAATTAGGTCCTGAGGCAACTTAGTAAACACATACATACAAAAATGAACCCATGCCTTTGTAGTCCTAACTTTCTGCCTTAGGGCATGGTAAAACAGGTGAAGAAAACACACTACTTGCATAGATAAAAGCATTTTCTTTTTATTCTGATGACTTACAGAAATAAGGCATATGGTGCTGCAGTGTGGCCATATATAAATTCCTATGGATCTGTGAATCTGTCTGCTTCTATGCTGCCAAGTGACTTTTCACTTAATTTGGAACCCACTGGCCTGTTTCAAATGCATTTATCAGTGGAAATTCTTGATTGTAATAACACTGACTGTGTGTACATCAGAGATACCATAAATGCCCCAAACAGACACACTTGTAAAACAGAAATCTGCATTTTTAAACTAACAATCATGTGAGAGAAGTCCACAGGAAAACAAACTTT
Source organism: Rhabdornis inornatus (assembly GCA_013397075.1). Lineage (NCBI taxonomy): Eukaryota > Metazoa > Chordata > Aves > Passeriformes > Rhabdornithidae > Rhabdornis > Rhabdornis inornatus. The sequence goes on along the minus strand of VWZS01010039.1, from coordinate 46,095 downwards.
ATTAGCTCCACTATTCACAGAACTATTTCAAATAAGCTGAGCAGCCAGCTGCGTAAGTCCAAAGTACCATGAAGCAAACCCATTCCCACTTTTTATATTTTTATACTAAACCATAAAGTCACCATAGAATGGTTTGAGTTGGAAATAGCACCTTTTATTAGACTAGGATCTCAGAGCCCCATCCTACCTGGCCTTGAACACATCCAGGCATGGGACATCCACAGGTTCTCTGGGCAACCTGTGACAGTCTCACCACCCACATGGTAAATAATTTTTTTCCTAATATCTAATCTAAAGCTACCCACTGTCAGTTTAAAGCCAGTCCCCCTTGTCCTGCCACTATATTTTAAAATGCTGGGAAATACTTCTATAGTAGTTGGAAGATTGAGAATTACACCCAAATGGAAAATTTCCATTGAAAATGGACATGCTGCTTTGCCAAAAAAGAAATTATTGACCCCTCTTTGGACCATACTTCAATGATTTTGCCACTATTTTTCTCCAATATCCTCTCAGGTGTTAAATTAGGCTTTAAATGAATCTCTTAATAGTCTTCACCTTACAAAAATGAGAAGTATCTCAGATAATAGAAAGTTAGAAATAGGCAGAATACATGGCAATGATGTGTCCCTGTTGTTCACTTAACAAATAACTTCTTACTGATATAAGATGCAAGTTTTCATGTATTAGGTGACCTGCCCTTTGTTGATCTAAACTTATCTTCTGTCATTTAGGGACTGTAGACAGTGTTATAATAAATTTTCCTTCAGCAGCTCAGTTGCCTTTAGCATTACACTGCAAGACTTCTAAATTATCTTTAAGGGTTTCAGCTGCTTCAACTGTGGATGCTGAGACTACATTTGACAGTCTATAAATGTATTTTTGGGGAACCTTGCCTCTTTTGTGAAAAATGAGGCATATACATCCAGCTTAAGACAGCCTTGTATCCAGATGGCACAGGCAGTAAAAATGTGTCTGCTCTAATGTGTTTCTTAAACTTACCCATAGTTTGAGACAAGAGGGCTCAAGAGAGCAACTGCACAGGTTAGGTGGTATTTGTATCAGTGGCACTAATGCATGGGACAGTTCTCTTTACCTTGCCGCTGTAAAAGTCCCACTCAGCCCATATAAATCCATCCAAAAATCCATTTTTCTATAGTGATTACAACAACTTTGGCCTTGTCTTTGTGTGAAACACAGATTTAAACAACACTAGAATTAAAATACTAGAGCTCTGAAATCATGATTTCAGCTAGAGTTCAAGCTGATCAATTCTTGTTTCAGTTAATGAAACAGTTCTGCTCACTTCCAGTTTTGATTATTTTTCATAAAATGCCACCAATTCATATCAGTGATGAAAACTTACTCCAAGAAGTACCACAAGTAAGAATTTTGTTTAAAACACTTGAGTCTTACAAGTAAACATGTCTCAAATCAGTTGCTCTCCAAATGCATCTCATCTTACCATCTCTACAATAACACTGACACCTTTGCGTTGTAACTTTGCTTTTTAAATAGCTTATTAATTTTCTTTAGTATTCTCTCTGCAAGAAACACATGGTGTAAAACAAATGCCTTTAGAATTTGTTATTTTCTTGACACGCTACCTGTGCCATAAATGTCACCAAATTAGCATTAATAAATTGGGAGGCCAACCTACTTGCTGACTAAAATGAAATAGTTTGAATAGGTCAAAATCATCTTGTCTTTGGTACTATAATCTCTGGTATCTGAGAGGACTTCCTTTGAAATCTATTTGTTCCACTGTTTTAGAAATGTATTTTTGAGTGGTTTTTGTTGGTTTTTTTTTTAGCTGCGACATATTTCAAAGGAACAACTTCTGAATTAAAAAATGTCAGAATGACAGAGTTTATACCTCTTCCTGATGGTGGTTGAGACTAGTAAACTAGCTTTTCCTAGGAATTTGTGTGTGAAGCAAGATCTAGATTCACTGTTGGGCAGTCCTGCAGAGAAGGATTTCAAGGTTCTGGTGGACAAAAAGCTGGACGTAAGCTTACAAGGTACGTGTGGAGCCTGGAAAGACAACTATGTCCCAAGCTGCATCCTAACCAGCTTGGTCAGCAGATTGAAGGAGGTTATTCTGCCCCTCTGCTGTGACCTCCTGAGACCTCCACCTGGGGTTTTGTGTCTGCAAAGGTGACCGCAGGACTGGAGAACCCTAGCTAAGGAGACAGGCTGAGAGAGTTGGCAATGGTCAGTCTAGAGAAGAGAAAGCTCGTGGGAGACCTCAGAGCCCCTTTCTGTAAGGATGGCGTCATGAGAAACAGCGAGAATGAGTTTTTGCAGGCAGACAGTGATACGACCCGGACAAGCAGTCCACTAGAAGTGGGGAGATTTAGATGAGATGTTAGGGAACAGTTCCTTACTGTGAGGGTGGTGAAGGATGGATGCTCCATCCCTGGAAGTCCAGGCTGGACAGGGCTCTGAGCAACGTGTTCTAACGAAAGATGTCCCTCAACATGGTACGGGTTTGGAATGAGATTGTCCACACGGTTCCTTCCAACTCAAACCCTCCTGTGATTCTATGAATTGCCTTCCTGTGTTTCTCAGAAGGCAGGCAAAGCTTGACAAATACGAACAGATGTTAAGTATTTTCTACAGGAATACTATTTATGAATTCAAGCAGAATGCTCCTATTTATTTCCAGCTTACACATAATGGACCACAGCGATGCATTTAAAACCGCACGATTTACGACAAAACTGTTGAGCGATGCGACTATTTTCCCTTGCTCCTTTGGGACGGACTATCCAGCTCCCTTTCGGACAGATCCAGGCGGTGGACAGCGCTGAATATTCTGCAAGGAGAACACCTATTTCCCTCGCCAAGCGACTCCACCCCGTTCCTCGAAGAGCCGCTCCCGGGCTCCGCCAGCCGCGACCACTGCAGGGCACAAGCCCAGCCCCACTGCCACCCTCCCTCCCTGCCGCTGCGCATGCGCAGCGCCAGCATGGGGGCGGGAGCTGTGACTCCGACGCATGCGCACGCCCCGCTTGTCCCCACTCCTCCGCCGCGCTCTGTTCGCGCCGCCGCTGGGTCGGGCTCGCAGCCCGTTTCCCGCTCCTTCCGCTCCTCTCGTGGTGCTCCGGCGCCTCACGCGGGGCCCGGGGACGGGGAAATTCCGCGCTCGGGGCAACTTCCCGCATCACGTGGTTGGGGTCGCGGCGGTGCCCTGCCCAGTATAGGCTGGCCGCGCAGCGCCTGACAGGGCTGTCACCAAGGGGCCCGCGGGCCGTGTGCCGCGGCAGGCGCTGCTACCTTCTTCGTTTGTCGCCAGGCCGCGGGCGTGGAGCGGTGAGGCCGGGGCTGTCCGTCGCGGCGCGGTCTCAGCGCTCCGGGGCCCTTCCCGCGCAGGCAGCTGGTAGGACAGCTCAGGCAGGCCTTCTTCGAGGCGGGATCCCGGCGTGACCTCGGCGTGCGCTGGGCAGGAGCGGCGGGTGGGCGGATTTATGTGCCGGGAGTGGGGCCGAGCCGGGAGGCAGCGGCGGCTGACAGGGCTGGCGCGGGCACCATGGTGAGAGGGGTGGTCGGATCCGTTCGCTTTCCTTGTCTCGGGGCTGAGCTGCTGCGGGCCCCGGTCCCTGGCTGTAGGGACAGCTCGGGGCTTTGGGCGCGTCGGGGGCAGGGAGGCAGCGGAGTGACACTATGGAGCTCTGTAATTTGTACCGCGGCGTCTGCCGCCTTCCGCTGTCTTACACCGACATGGTTCCGCTGCCCAATGGTTGTTTCCCTCTCTGCTGCTTTGCCACTGGGAGGTAGAGTGAGCCACTGCACTTAGTGCTCTGTAACGTGGTTAGGATCTCTAGGTCTCTATATAAATGCATAGGATTCTTGTCCCTCTCTATAACTACCTGACTGGAGGTTGTAGTGGGGTGGAGACTGGTCTCTTCTACCGTGCCTGCAGTGAAATGCTGGGAAATGGTCTCAAGCTAAGACATTGGAAATAAAAATTAGATACTAGAAAAAAGAAAGTTCGCCGTTCGGGTGGTCAGGCCTTGGAATAAGTTGCCTAGCGAGGTGGTGGAGTCATGATCCCTGGAAATGTTTTAGAAGCGTTTGGACCTGGTGCTCAGTGATGTGTTTTAATAATTCAGGGATTACAGTGGCAGTGCTGGGTTGACATTTGGTCTTAACTTCTTTTCCAACATCAATTCTATGAGTATAACTGCCTTGTTGGATCTCCTTAAATCTCCTATAAATGGAGCGTGTATGTGATCTCGGATATATCCAGAAACCCTTGCTAGACACTTGGTTGTTTGTTGCCTCAAGTTCAGGCTTGGTGCTCTGGGTCATGTCGCAGCTCCCATGTGTGCATGTGGCAGCACGTGAGTGTCGTAGAATCATAGAGCATTTGGGGCTGGAGGGGATCGCACGAAAAAAAGTCCCATCTCAAATTGTTTTTCACAGCAAGTATTTCAGCACAGCTACAATTTATTGGGCTAAATGTAGTGCACGATAAATCACTTTGTAACATAGTAGGAAAGAGCAAAGTTGGTGTAATTCCTGCTAGCGATGTAACCTTGTTGGATATATGTTGCTTCAATAGAGCAGGCTAAGTATTTAAAGAATATAAAATTATATATAGATATATCTCTATAAAGGTATGCTGAATTTTGCATTTGGGTCTTAGTTATAATTTAAAACACTGGAGTT
>VWZS01010039.1:16337-41290 GCA_013397075.1 Rhabdornis inornatus | reverse complement strand
CTTTTTTCTTTTTTCCCCCTTTTTTCTTTTTTCCCCCTTTTTTCTTTTTTCCCCCTTTTTTTTTTCTTTTTTCCCCCTTTTTTCTTTTTTCCCCCTTTTTCTGTCTTTTCCACAGGAATTAGAATATTTATTCACAAGGCCTTGAGATGCTAGTCTCATTTGTAAGAGTCCATGAGTGGTGTGATCTAGTATTGGAAGCTACACTTGGAAAATTGCAAGCAAAATAGTTTTTCCTTTCAGTGTAGGTTACTATATAAATTGAGTGCTTGCTTGTGTTGCCCGATGGAGTTGAATGATCAGGTCCAGTTTTCTTTGCTGGGTGCTGGTAGTGTGGGCAAATAATCTTCATGTGTGATTCCATGACGTAAGCAAAGGCAAAAGATAGTGGTCTACTTCTGTGCTGTTTGGAAGCAGTATTTTCCAGTTCCAAAGCAACAGGAGAATGAAATGTTCATCAGTTTCTTTTGTACCAGGAGGCTTAGAAATCAAGTTGTAAATGTCAGCACCTGCTAGGCTGGGACTGTCACGACACATTGGTGCAGCTGCAATGCTAGTTAGGCCATGACTTTAAGCTCTGCACAAGTGTCTTAATACTTGGTAAGACCATGGCGTTTTAGACTATTCAGCGGAGGTGTTAAAAGCTTTTCACTTTTTATGCTTGGAATGACTCCTGTAATGGCAGAGCCTGTTCTTTAAAAAGCAAGTCTTCTAGAGAGTGGAAACTTCTGTGGTTCCTACTTGTCTTATTTGTGGAAATACTGAGCAAACTTAAGTTTTGAAAATCTTGAAAAGGTAATAATGGAGTATAACCTTTTATTCCCTATGTAGTACATAATTTCTCTGAACTAGTTTTATTTATAATTTTAAAATATATTCTATATATATTTGTGTTCACTGCAGCAGGTATTCTGTATTGCCTCTTCAGTAATAATGATAAATTTGTGTTTTTATAAATGCCCTTGTTCTGGAAATGAGATTTCTGTAGCAATAACCTGATTTGCGTGATGACCACTAGTTCTGTAATCTTTGTGCTTAGAGAGCCACAGTGGTAAATGAAGCAAGACTGTCAGGTAAAATGCTGTTCACTGACTAAAGCATAATTTCAGTTTCAAACAAATCCCCTTGTTTCAAAGGGAGTCATGCACATTCCATGCAGTAGTTTATGGCCCTTCTTTGACTCTGGAAAGACCCTGGTCAAGAGAGAAGTGACCTTTGGCTGTGAAAGACACTATGCGGGTGAGCAGTTGGGTGGTAATATTGAACACATTGTATATTCTTCAAATTAACTGTGTGAATGTCTGACTTTTTACAAATCATAGGATTTGAACTGTCTCAGATTGCTGATTATCATAATGATTATAGGTATTCTATGAAAGTAGTCCTTTCCACAGGAAGCATTCACTTTAAGATATTGCCCAACAAGCTCGTTTTTATTTGGCCATCCTATATAATATTTCGACTGTTTGGGAAACAATTTTGAATTGCATTTAAGTTTCAGGAGAACACGATCTTGCTTTTGCAAGCTGGAGCTTTAGCTTGGAAATAACATACAGAGAAAAATTTGCATACAAAAAAAAATTTATATGGAAAAAAGTCTGATTTACAGCAAAAGCAATAATGTGGCAGCTATTAAATGGCATTTTGAAGTGGTTGTACTAATTTATCTTCCAGACTTCACAAATACCATTGCACTTTTAAAATTGCTGGAGATAGGATTATTTGTTACATTCTCTTACAAATCTTGGTGGCCACTACTGTTACAATACCTTTTCAATTTCTTACTTTAAAAATCACAGCTGTGTTAGTATGTTTTTGTGCTACCACTGAAAGATACTGTTATAACCTCTATTAACATCTATAGAATACTCAAGTACAGTTGTGTTAAAATCCTGTTTTTACAAGACTTGCCACTTCAGAAAGTAAGCAGTGGGCATTAAATTTCTGAAGGAGAAATGGTGTGTGAGATTCTGACAGTTGTTTGTCAGTCATGCAGTTGTATCCCCACTGCAGTCCTGGTGCATACAGCAGTTCCCTTCAGCTCAAGGCCTTCATCTTGTAATGGTTACTGTCAGAGAACAAGTAGTTTTAAAGTCCTCTGTAAAGCTGGGTATTTGAATTACTTGTAATATGTAGATAGGTGGTAAAGGGAAGAAAAGATGGAAACCCCTGCCATTTTACTACAGGTAAGGAGGAATAACCTTGGGCAAGGTCTGAATAGAGAGGTTGGAGTGGTGTCTTTGCATAGTACAATCAGCCTTGTCTATCTTTGTACTTCGTGTTCTATCAATCATTTAATGATGAAAAGAAAAATGTTCTTTAGGTAGAAGTACTTTAAAAATTTTATTGGAGTTATATTTGTTACTCTGAGATAGCTGTTGGTGTTTTATAAGTACACTTACTGTGTAGATAAGAGTATCATAACTTTATCTTAATTGCTTTTTCTTAGTTTTTGTCCTTCTACTAATCAGCAACACTGTCTCCAGGTATGTAGTATAATAGACTGTGAAAACCAGAGTCCTTGTTATACTTTATTCAACCTTACACTTTTGCTTTTCGGCCTGCCATTTTTTTTCCTACCAATTTTAAGAAATCTGTCAATCTTCACTTTAATGTAACTGCTGAAACTGTTCTTGCGGACCACTTAACGTGTTCTCTGTTCTGCTTTACTTTAAGCTTTTGTGTAAAGTGTGCTGTGTTACTCAAACAAGGGTAGGAATGCCATGGTTTCTGGAGGATCTGGAAGTGAACACAGTGCTCAAGACTTCTGAGAAACCTCTCATCAGAGATCTTCCTCTGTGGCAGAAATACAGACAGACTGCAGTTTATTAGACGGTGTTGTTGCTGCATGGCTGTACCATTTCAGTCTCATTTTTGACTGGGAGGTTGCTTTCCAGCCTGTGTTTTGCTGAAAAACTGACTTACATAGTCAGCTTTGGTCCTCATGCTTCCCAGCATTAGAGAGATTGACAGTGATGTCTTTGATCAGCAGAATACAGGCCTCTCTCTAGTGTTTTTAGCTTGGATTTCAAGTTTCAAGCTGCAAAGCTGAAGCATGATAGGGACATGGATGTATGTGGAATCAGTGTTGAAGGCCTTATAAAATGGTTTCAATTCCACAAACTATTATATAACTGCAGACACTTTATTGAACCTGTGCAGCAATTCCTCATCTCTTAACAGGTGAGTAGTGCTTCTCTTAGTTTTGAATCAACCTGCTCACTGATTGTGTGCTAATTACTTCAACACAGATCGGGTAGTGGATTCCAGAGTTTGTTTACTGGAGCTCCTCAAAACCCCCTGTGGTGTCGGCTTTGCCATTGAGCACCTTCTCCCTCAAACACAAACCACTCTATTTCTCATAATCTAGATTTTGAAAGTTGTAGATTTCTGACTAAAATCTAAACCCTGTGTCCTCTAATTTAGAATATGCAAGTAGAGGATGTAGGGTGTTGGTGGAAACCAGCACCTAATCTTAATTTATGTTTCTGAAATGAGTGGTTTTGAATTCAAACTGATATTAGTGTAAAGTGTAAAGACTCGTAAGTATTTTGGAGACTGGATCTAGACAGAGCCTGAATTGAGCCCTGTATTTGGGGATGGAGGAAAATGTGTTCTAGTGTTGTAATATGGGGTAGTTTGGGAATTTGTAGGTTTTTCTGGAGTGCGTTAGTAAGCATATAAATAGAGTGTAAACACATCCAGGCAAAAAGGTAGAGTTGACAAAAAGTCATGCTGTGCACATAGCATTTATTTTGACTCACTGTATCATCTGCTGCGTTCCTGTGACTAGTGTTCTTGGCTGGTTGCAGGAAGATTAATGCAGTGGATTTTTAAAAAAATTATTGTGGCAGCTTTTCTCTGTTAGCATATTGCTTGTGATTGATTACTAACCTTCAGGAATCAAGGAGAATACCCATATATGGCATATATGTGTGTGTAAATATACACATTTTTAATTGCTTAAAGTATAGAAAAATACCAGAAGGATATTAGGATATTTCCTCCACGAAGTCAAAATCAAGTTTAGAGATACCATTGGGGTTTTAGGTTTGGTTGTTTTGGTTTTTTTCCAAGTGGCTTAAAACTTGCCAGGTTATTTTAATTTGTACACTGAAAGGTTTGTAGGTATTTCTATTTTTATCAAATGAAGCAGTAACTTTACGGGAATGAGCACTATAAATTTCTGCTGGGAAGGTGTAGATAGGGTGCAGAAAGACATTCAGTAGCTAACAGAAATTGTTCCTAATGGGCTCTGTTACCATGTGTAGCCTTTGCTTGAGTAAGGAAATGAGTTTCTGTTGGTGAACTTTTAAGTAGTCTCTTGAATTGTAATTATTTTAGCTCAGCTAGTGGACCTGGTGCCCTATATAAAAATAACTGCCTCGATTTGCATCTTTTTCCCTTCTCTTGTCCTTTCCCCCTTATTTCTCTTTCTTATTTCCCTTTCTTTTCCTATCTGTATGGGAAATTTCTTTCCCTTACAGATAGGAAGCTCTAGGAGCAAATGAAGAGACGTACTGGTGCCTGATTAGGCTGTGCTTCTAATAAAAACATTATTCTAGACAAATATTAATATAAGTTCACCTGAGAGAGTGAATTCGGAGAATATTGGCTTAGTAGAGAGGCTAGATGAAGGGACAGTAATTTCCCTCTTACATTGGATGGAAGTGGTTAGGGCTTAGTGTAAGATGGTCAGAACAAACATTTGATTTTAAAATGGTTTATTTTGTACCCAAAGAGTATATACTTCCTTAGCAATTTAGTAATGTAAGTATAGCATATATATTATGCGTGCAGCTGGTAAGACTTTCTTTTATTAGAAGTACACTTCCCTTAGCTAGGGGGCTGGTGGAATTTGTTTGAGTAATCTATGCACAGAACTATGCATAAACCTTAATAAAGATTGGGTGTTCAAATACATACAGCTCTTGATCCTGATATCAGTAAAGTAGAACATACACAAAAATGAGGTTTTACTTTTTGAGGTACCTTGGGGAGTTGATGGCACCAGAGTGTAGAAGCAGTAGAAATTCCAAGGTGTCCCTCCTTGGCAAAGAGACTTTTGAACAGGGAAGAAACTTCATGGTATGGGACCCCCTCCAAAGGTGTTACTTGAAAGTATAAAGAAGTAGCATCTACTTCTAAGTGAAAACTGGCACTTTTTAATGAGATATGTGGTAACATATTGAAAGTCTTTGTAATACTTAAAGGATAATTTGATAATTTGTGCCGTCTCAGTCTGCCTCAGTCATGTTGAATTACGGATAATAATGTATGTCCAAAAACTTTTCATCTGCCTGTGTTTTTTAATAAAAGCAGTATTGACATAGTTTGTGTTTTACTAAAGGATAAAGCACTGAAATGCATACACTTTCCTTAGTACATTATTTAGGATGAAACACTATACTGCTGGTAGGGAGGGGGAGGGTTGATGAAGAGTTGTAGGTTAACAGCTCATTGCATAGCAGGTGTTGATAGCAGGGACTTGGCTTGTATGGCCATGGGGCTCTCTTCAGCTGCAGGGACTGCTAAGACGGCACAGTATCCACCTGACCAAGTGGGACAAGAGGATCTTTGCCAGTGGTCTGGCTAAACTGATATTTAGACTAGGACTTGGAGAGGAAAGAGGTGGTGACCCTCAAATCAAGAGGAAAAAGTGGTGGACTGAGCTGGTAAACTGAGGATGAGGATGATGTGGAGAGCAGTCCTTGAAAACGACTAGTCAGAGAACATAGAAAGCCACACATGTAGGTAAACAAAGAGGAAATATGGTACATAGATAATGAGGCCAGCAATGTGAGGGGGAGAATCTTAGACCTCTGCAGGGAGATTAGCTGTGGTGACCTGGGAATGCCTTTTCCCTTTGATGAAGTTTGTAAGTGATTGTAGCAGGTTTCAAAGAACTTTTCTTTTAAACTATTACAGTATTCTGCCCTCTCCCTCCACCGATTCCTCCCCAGTGTAATGTGCCTGTTGTAAAGAGTGGTATTAGATAAATTTTTTTTAAAGATACTTCACCACTTTTCTAAAACACATACTGACTGACTTATTAACTTACTTCTCTACAGGGTGTGATAGGTGTACAGTTGGTGGTTACCATGGTAATGGCTAGTGTCATACAGAAGATCATACCTCACTATTCTCTTGCTCGTTGGCTTCTCTGTAGTGGCAGGTAAGACAAGTATGAATATGGTACTGCAATTATGCATCAGAGTAGTAACAGTAAAACATACTGATTTTGTTAGAGGGTTTTTTTTAAGTGATTGACTCTTACTAAATTTATTACCATAGCAGAGTTACACCTGATTTGTGGGCTCAAGGCAAAAAGACAGTGTTGCTGTAAAAGAACGTACTTGTTTGTTGCTATTAATGGTATCATAAATTGTTGTTCAGCTCTTATATTAAAGGTAAAAAGTGCTTCCTTTAAAATTAAAAAGCTAAATTGAATACAAGATACTGAAGAATAAAAGGATTTTGTTTTCCTCTGTGGTCTGTGTTGTTGATAATCTTCCTCATGATTAGCCTTGCGTATGAAGAGTACTTAGGTATTTATAAAAAATTCTATTCCTTTTTAATAGGTCAAAGGACAGTATTGGTATAAATTTCAATACACTACTTCCTTGTAACAATTGATCAAACAGACGTAATAAGTTGCAAGGGGTGCATTCCCTGTATGGCCGTATCCATAATAACAATGAAAAGCAGCAGCTGTTTTGAATATAAATCAGTATGTTAAATATTAAAAGGAATCATAGCTAACTGTTTTTTCATTTGGTAAGAAGAACACTTTGTATGATTAGCAGGTGTGCTGTCTTTTGTAACTGTAAAAATTTTGAGAATATCAAATCCTGACTGCCTGCTTTCTGAAGGAGTATCCTTGAATAATAATGTACTCTGTTGGAGTATTAACAAGTCTTTCCATTGACTTTTTTTTCTCTGCATCTCATAATTATCAACTTGTTCCTTTTTAATATTCCAGATTTCATCACCCGACCAGTTGCTAATGTGAGGTGACTGTAAATGTTGTTTAGATGTGTGTTAGGTCTAACAGAAAACAGTAATCATCTTGTGGATAATGCAAATAGGAATCATACTCTTAATTGTTGTGTGACGTTTCACTCTGTTAACCATATTGGCAGGGTGTTGATCATCTTTCTTGTGCTCTAAAAAGAAGATGACACTAATGAATGTGAAACTGCCTACCATTTATTTTTAAGGTGTGTCACCATGAAAGTATTTAATCAGCAATCATCCAAATGACATATTGTACCTTTTATGTCTAAGATTGCTTTAAACTTCTGTTTGAAAATTTAAATATCTAACTGCTCTTGTAAAATAATTTGTCAGGATTATGCCCACGTTCTTCATTCTTGTGAAGTTTTCAGTCCCTGTATCCTTGTTTTAAGGCATGCCTTGTGCCAGTGATAGGGAGAAGTTTGCTGTTCAAATCTTTTTCAAATCCATTTCCCTGTTTATCTTTGCACATCTGCAGATTGATAAATACCTCAAGCAGGATTTCAGCGCTTGTGCTTAGGTAATTCTGCTCTTACTGAAGTCAGTGGGAGTCTTATTACCTTCCATGTTAGTAACCTTGAAAAACTTGTTGCTTTTCAGTTTTCGTTTATTTATCTCTTAACTATTTTAGTGTATTGTAATTTCAGTCTCTGAAATACAAAGCTCTGTAACTCTGAATAATTCCCTGAATACAGGAATTGCATAAAGAGTAAGAAATAATCCTGTGTTCTAGAAGTAAAAATAAGTCAGAAGATTCACTGCAACAAGAACCTGAATTTTAATGGCAGAAAGAAAAGCAGTTATTTTCTTAGTTAACCACAGACTGTCTTTTGTCCTTCACTCATTTCTTCTTACTTCTGTCTTTTTGCCAGTGGTATTTGACTTGTGTGGGTGGAGTGGTTGAGGGTTTTATGCAAGTAAGTGTGCAGGTACAGGCATGCTCCTAAAGCAGTCCAGCTGTCCAAGGAAAAATTACCACTTGCTCCTCCTTACCTTTGTTAGTAGACTTCAACTACTGACTACTACTAACAACTGACTACTACTAACTTTGGTGTCCAGTAGTGGTTTTTAAGTGACTTTGTTTGAATGTCTTGCTTCTGAAGGATTGGCAGGCAAGCTGAAATGTCTGTAGATAGCCCTTGCTAAATGGGAGGGAGGATAAAACATGTTATCAGACAAGACAGAAACATTAAGTTACCAGTTTGTTTAAAGATGTCTATGTGTTTATGAGAAGTCTGTTAAAAGGAAACAAAGACTTTTCAAAATCTAAAAGAATTGTTAGGATAGACAGACTTAAGGTAATTAATTGTTAATGGAATAAATAGCTATCATTGACTCTTGAGAAGCAATTTACATAAATTTTTTAAGAAATACAAACTTTTTCAGTCAGTGCTATTTTCAGAGCTTGAATGCAACTAAATAGATCTACTGCAATATTTGGCAGCCTGAATATCTGCATGGGCCTTGCATTATTTTTAGCTAATAAAACATTCTCTACCAAAACACTGCTTTTAAGTCGCTTAGCTATTTCAGTTACTATGTTTTCAGGCCACATCAGGAAGACAGGAGAAAATGGATGTTTTGTTGTGGGTTCGTTAATGACCATTATTCAAATTAACTAGGCCATGTCTATGTGTCTGTTGCTATTCAGACTGACTTGGATGTGTCAAAGCCATTAGGTCATCAATTGTGGGATTTCAGTTTTAAGCATATGTAAGTTAAAACAGATATAAACTACTTTTTATTAGCTCCATCTTTATGAAAATGTTTGTTCAAATCTCTTGGTTTTGAGATATTAAATGCAAGATGTGTAGGGTTTATCAAGTGAAAAATAGCAAAACTCTTCATCCTATTAGTTATAATTAGGTATCACTTGGTGAAGTTTTCTTACTGTGAGGTGGTGGTTGTGGATTCCTTTATCATCTCTGTTGGCCTGTCACCATGGGTGACTGTTAGTGGCCTTCTACTTCCACACACATTTCTCAAGTCTGTTCTTGTTGATATGTGGTCTCCTTTGCCTCAGCATTTCAGAGTGGAGATCATAGTGATATTTCCTGCATCTGGACAATAACCTTGCCCTGTTGAATGTGGAAAAGGCCTTGTTTCAGCTACTAAGGTTTTTATCATACTTAGAGATTTAGGTAAAATATACCATCTTAGACCCTTAACCACGTCTGTCCTCTTAAGAATTTCTATGCAATTTCTTGCCTTTTAAATGAATGAGCAATGAATGGTACATTGATCTGTGAAAGTAGAAAAACTTGTAGGTCAACTATGTGTAAATTAGTGGGTTTTTTAATAACACTTTTTCTAGTAGAAGTTGAAGATATCACTGAGGAGGTATTTAAGGGAAGGGATGTTGATGTTATGATTTGCTCTGCTTAAGAAAAAATACTGGTAATGATTATTAGATAATAGCTATTTCAGATTCTGGAAAATTGCTGTGTTTGGAGGCAATGTAATATTCTTTATTAGTTATTTAGAATATGGTTCTGATGAGTAATTGTAGTGGTATAATTATTCCTAGTGAACTTTCCCACCTTGTATGACTGTGTTTGCTGTATTTGATGAGATCTTTAAAAGTTGGTGTTTTGAGAACTGAAGGGGTTTCATGTGAATGACAAAGTGGCAAAGCTTTCTGATTATGTATAAATGCCTCATTTGCTGACAGGAACTGAGCTCTAGCTGTTGGTCAGTTCAGGCAGGGTAGGTACTGCCAGACAGAGGTGCCTTGCTTTGGAGTGACAAATGACAGGTGTCTTAGTAAGTATATAAATCTGTTGTGATACAGTTTTTTGAAAGCCATGCTCCAAATTGCAAATAATGGTATTGTTTTACTTGAGATTTTTTTTTCTTTAGCTTACAGTGGTATCAACACCCCACTGAGGAAGAACTGCGGATTCTTGCAGGGAAGCAAAGAGGGAAGAGTAAAAAAGATAGGTAAATACTTGTTTTAAGCTTGTCTTCCCCCACATTTTGGATTTTTTTCAGCATAATATGGTTCATCTAATAACTTTGCCAGCCTACTTTTGTCTTAGCTTGAGTTAAAAACTTCTAGTTGCATATAACTGCCCTGCTTGCATTAACTGTCACAGTTCTTTACCAAAATGCGTTCTGTCAGTTTGACAGAGTTGGATGTTCCCAAATTGTGCAGAACTGGTTAATTTCCATCCACAAAATAGTCTGTGAATTGCTAATTTGATGGCAAGTTTTTTTAGTGAATGTATGCATTTACATAAAAACTGAGGAAACATATCTTAGGATTGTAGCTCTTCATCTTGAAGCAAGAGAAGAAAGATTTGAGTATATTAGTTCTGCATAGAATTACTATGAGCCACCATTCTTCACACAGCTGTGAAAGAGGTAAATGGCCTCCTAGGATGTATTATGTGAAATGTTTCTAATGAAGAGAAAGGGAAATATTAATCCTCTTGGACAAGACACCAATGTAGAACTTTATCTGGATTACTGTATACAGGTCTGATCACTTGTGTTAAAGAAAAATTAATTTTATGTGTGAAAAGGTGAACAGAGCTGCTAGGATCATCCAGGAAACAAAGTCTATCTTACTCAGGGACCTAAAGGAGCTGGGCTTGTTCTATCTATTTAAAGACGACTGAGAGGTTGGAATAGCTGTCTTATCAGCTTAAGCTGGAAGTAGATTTCTGGTAGTCAGACATGAAGTTCTGAACAGCCATACCAGAAGTACAGCTGCGTCAAGAACTGAGATATCTTGAGGTAGAGCTGGCCATGTTGATGAAATATTTCTAAATTGGCTTTGTTTAGAACCAAACAATCCACTCTGGTTTTCTTTTTGGCAACACAGGAGGTTTGCTCTAGCTCTATTTTTTCTATCCCAGTATGAAATCTTAAGATTTGAATTAATCTCTGCACTGCTGATATAATATGTTAATTGTAATGTAATTTTTCCTCCTATTTCCTAGCTCTTAAGCAGCATTATTAGCAATCTTATTTGCCTGATTTAGGTTGGAAAAGACCTCTGAGATCATCTAGTCCAGCCTTTGATCCCATGTCCACTGGAACATGGCCCTAAGGGCCACATCCAGTCATTTCTTGAAGACCTCTAGGGATAATGACTCCACCACACACTGCCCAGGAAGGCCGTTCCAATTCCATGACAAAATTCCTCTTGAGGTCTGTCCTGAACCTCTCCTAGCACAGCTTGAAGCTGGGTCGTCTTATCCCATCACTAGTTAACCTTGAGAAGAAACTGTCCCCCACTTGGCTGCAGCCTTGCCTCAGGCAGTTGTAGAGAACAAGAAGGTTCCCTGTGAGCCTCCTTTTCTCCAGGCTGAGCTCCCTCAGCTCCTTCAGCTTCTCCTCATCAAACTTGTACTCCAGACCCTTCCCCAGTTTCATGGCCCTTCTCTGGACTTGCTCAAGCACCTCAATGTCTTCCTGGTTGTGAGGGGCCCAAAACTGAACACAGGATTTGAGGTGTCACCTCAGCAGTGCAGAGTACAGGGTAGTCACTGCCCTGGTCCTACTTCCCATACTATGTCTGACACAAGCCAGGATGTCCTTGGTCTTCTTGGCCCCCTAGGCCCATGCTGGCTTATGTTTGGCCACTGTTACCCAGCAGCCCCAGATCCTCTTCTGCTGAGCAGTTTTCAAGTGACTCGGCCCCAATGTATAGCGCTGCATGGGGTTGTTGTGACTCAAGTATAGGACCCAGCACTTGGTCGTGTTGAACCCTCATGCCATTGGTGTCAGCCCATCAATGGAGCCTGTCCAGATCCCTCTGCAGAGCCTTCCTGCCCTTCTGGAGATCAACACTCCCATCCAACTTAGTGTTTGGAAGTTTACTGAGAGTACCCTCCATCCTCTTGTCCAGATGGTCTATAAAGATCTTGAACAGGATGGAGCCCAATACTGAGCCTTCTGGAACACTATTAGTGACCAGCTGCTAACTGTAACTGGATGCAGCATCATTCACTGCTGTTCTCTGGATTAAGCTGTTCCTTGTAAAGTAGTAGTTTGTTGGGTTTTTTTTTTTTTTTTTTTTTTTGCAACATTCCTGAAAATCAGGAATCTCTTTTTATCTATGTAGTTCTCTGTGACAAAAATGAGGCAAAATAATTCCGAATAAGATCATAATTTATAATTATCTAATTAACCAATGATATTTATTCATATGTGAAATAACTTTAATTAAGTAATTATAAGTTTAAGTCCACGTGTATGAGCCTTAAACTGAAAAACACAATTGCACTGCCAAATAATTGTACTTTGCTCTTATTGCCTTTCCTCAGCCTTGCTAGTCTTTTGCAGTAGTAGTAGTAGGTGGTTGTACCAGGGTGTATGTTAATCATAGGGGAATATAAAACTTTAGAGAAACTAAAGCGGTAAGGTGGACGCTTAAATGATGTTTGCTTTGCTTGTTTATCAGCTGAATGAATAATAAATCATTTTTTAATGAATAAACGTACCTCCGTGTTCTTGAAAGAAGTGACTCTTGTTCAGGAAGAACCACAGTTAAGTGTGAATTGTTCCTGTTGAATTGGTTTGGATTTACTGATTAAAGTTGCACAAAATGGAATATACATCTTGTAAGTCATTTCAAAGGAAGATGTGAAACAGATAGTGTGGGAGAAATAAGGATGCATCTGTTTGATACTCCCCGTGATAAAGAATACTTTCCAAGGTAAAGAATTTGCTTTGTCCAGCCCATAGTCTTGCAAAGTGTAGTACCTGTTTCTTAAATATACTTTCAGTCTGAACTAATTTAAAGGGAAATGATTAAAGGAGATACAAGGAGCTTGCTTGAAAATTTGCCTTAGAAACAGCTGTAGTGTCAAATTTTAGTTAATTTTATTCAGTGCATATTACACTTCAGTACCTTATGCTGTAGGCTTTAGGAGCACAGGAGTATTAGGCAGGTTTTCTGCTTCAGAGTAGTTTGTATTACATGAAATCGTTAGGCCAATGAAAAGGTCCATAGCTACTGTGTGAATTACTTTGGACTAAATCATTCAATGGTCCTGAGTATGTTCTGTCTATGCCTCTTGGATTGTGGGGCCCCTGCAATAATTGAAGTGTAGGAACACCGAGTTTTGTTGGTCTGAAATGGCTTCAGTGGTAAAAATGCTCATCTCACTCAAGATGATAGTACTCCTGTATACAGGCAGTAGGAAAATAATCAGTACAGGTGGGAGCAGGGAAATGCACAGGAGCTTGCTGGTAGTCTAGTCCTTGGGCAGTGTTTGGGACTTCTTGTGTAGATTTGCACAACTGAATATTTTGAGTAATGCTTTAGATTCCTATCTACAGTTTGTCCATTAGAATTCTTATGCGTCAGGTTATATTAAGCATTAATACAACCTGAAAAATTTTATTAGTGCTTTCTGCTTGTATTTTCCTCTCATGTATGAGCTGAGATGAAAGCATTCCTGAAAACTAAGTTCATGATTGATTTGATTTCTTTTTAATGCTTATATCCCAATAGTTTGTTTTTCTATGGAAAATCCATCCCTCCTTTTCTAATTTCAGAGGTGATACTCTAAAATGTGGCAGTTTATTGTTTCCTTCTAGCCTTTTAGAGGTTTTAAGTTTTAGGTTTGATTTTCGTAATCTAACAAAACATCTTCTGATCTCTTTTAATGATTTTTACTTTTTTTAATAGTGGGAGAGGGAAGTTTTACGTTAGTTAGTAATGCTGATCTACCAGACAAAATTCTTTAACTTTGTTTTCGGAATGTGCTGGGTTTTTTAATTTGAAGTCTACTAGTGTGACTTAATTTCAGGGAAGCGAAAGTCATGATACTGGTATAGTTTGAGAGCTCCAGATGAAAAGTGCCTTTTGTTCTAAATACACACCTTTTTAGATTAGAAAGATACCATAAATTGTCTTCACTTGATGGCTAGTAGGTTGGACCTTTCAGAGATCTAGGTCAGTTCAGCTCATGTGATGTACCTGCTTGTTGTACCAATAAGGACTAATGCAAGTTTGGGTTTTTTTTTCTTTGATCTTGGGAGCACCCTGTAGCTCTGAATAGAGAAAATCAGTGGGCCAAAATACTCTCCCCTGGATCTTGACCCAATACATGCTCAGATTGAAGCATCTGGAAGCCATTTAAATCCATACCACAGCAGTATGTCAGAGTGTGTCAAGTGATAGCTGGGAGCCATTGACATACCTGGTTGTTTTCCGAGACTTGAACTTAAAGTACTACTTGTAGCTAGAGACATAAAAATATTTGTATTTGGGGAAAAAAAAATCTACATTTTGAAATGTCATTGAGAAAATCTGTTTTGTCGTACTCATGCTTATATTATCTATTTATGTATTTTACAGAAAATATAATGGTCATATTGAAAACAAGCCCTTAACCATTCCAAAAGATATTGATCTTCATCTGGAAACAAAATTTGTAACAGAAAGGGACACTATTGGTAAGAGTACACAAACAATAATATATAATTTCCAATATATCCTGATTATTTCTATCAAGTGTTTATTCGTGATTAATGCTGAAATATCTCCTTTGTAGACCGTGAATGAACAGAAGCAAAACTGGTCATAAATGAGAAAGCAGGTAGTAGGGCTAGGTCTCCTTTTGCGTTCCATGAGTTACATTTAATAGCAGCATTGTGGAAAGGGATAAGTTGATGAAATCCAGCATAAAGCACAACTGTTGTATCAGATGTCCATAGCAGTATGAGACAACACTGAAAGAATCACATCATAGTCTATTCAAAATAGAGTTTTTAGCTTTGTACAAGAAAATAACAATTGGCAGATGTCAAGTCATGTGCTTTCTGCTCATCTGAAATAGGAAATGTGCTGTAGCGTTGGAACTTAAGCCCTTTCAACCATACATGTCAAACCTTCAGGTAAAATGCTTAAAAACAGCAAGTGGCAGTACAGAAGTATGCAGCATTAAGTGTTTTGGAAGGTACTTTTTTTTAGATGCTAATTTTTGATTATTAAATCATAATCAGTCATTTTGTTACAGAAAGCTCATATATGAGTATGTATGTGATATATATTTTCCTTCTACCTATGTTTTTATATTTATATGTTCTCTGGATAAATATAGAAAGAAAGAATGCATACTCCTATGAAGGAGACTTCTCAGCTTAAATTGTGGGACACAGCATTTGTGTAACAGAAATGAAGTTTTTGAAGTGAATAAACAAAGCGTTCACAAGTTTCAATTACTATTACTCTCCTGAAATGATAGCATTAAATTGTCAGCCTGAGTTATACAGTGTAGGGTTTGACTGTGTTTGAAAAGTAATATATACAATTCGTTTATAAATCTAACCAGGTTGTTATTTCAAAATAAGTGTAGGACTTGGAAATACCCAAGTTTGCCCAATTTCCTATCTTTGCCAAAAAGTAGCTTGTAGTCAAGTCAAATGTTCAGTAATGTTTTCTCAGTTTCAAATTGTGCAAATGTAGGGAACGTGTTTGGGAGGGACAATTTGTGTTGTCACAAATGGTTCTTTGCAGTTTCCAACACCTATGGGAACTCTCTCCCTAACATCCACCCTGTATGCAACACAGTATGATCCCCAGAATTTTTATGGTGAAATTTACACAACAATTACTGCTTTATAGGATGTATTAACGAAATCTCGATGAACAAATCATCAGTATCTTAGATGGTGGGGGTTTGTAAAATAAAAATAACTGTTTAGTTGTAATATAATAAATGATAGCCAGTGAGATTTTAATCGTTAAAAAAGGGTCTAAACAAACCCTCTTACCTGGAATTGCAGCCAGACTCAATTGGAAAACTGTTTACTCTCTGTGTTGTGAAATCTAAATTAAGTATACTTTTTGGATTTAGGATGTTAATATATAAAGGCTGAGGTGATAAAATAGTAAAATAGTAAAGAATGAAGTTCACATTGTTGAGTACCTTTCTCATTGTTGTTGCATTTCACTTTGATCTGAGTCTACCTAAACTTCATTTTAATACACTTAACACACAATTGAAAACCTCTTTTAATTGCTACTCCATTCTATATACATCAGTAACTCTTTAAAACATACTTTCAACATTCACAAACTTATATTTTCCAGCGTTGCATTACTTTCCAGAATATCAGTGGTTAGTGGATTTCACTGTTGCAGCTACAGTTGTGTATGTGGTGACGGAAGCCTATTACAGCATTATGAAGCCCTCACAAGAAATGAATATCAGCACAGTGTGGTGTCTGCTTGTCTTGGCTTTTGCCGTGTATCCTTTTCTGTTTTGTTGAATCCCCCTCTACCTGTTGCAAATAGTCTACATCATTCTGCAATTTGTATAAATCTCTGTGCCACTGATGGGCAGGATACAAAAATATTTAGTATTTGGAAAAAGGATTCTGTAAGCTGATGCCATTGTTGAATAATGTATATGCTGTATGGCTCTTTGTAGATGCTGGTATCATTAGCTTGTTAACATTAATACCAGACGGTTTAGGAGAAAAATACATGTATGCAAATATAGTTAGTGCTCATCTGTAGTATGTAATGGTTCTAAGCTAACTTGATTTTGCTCAATTTGGCAATCAGAAATAGTTATGTGTACACAAAGTACAGTTTTTGAAGAAGTTTGAAAATTTAATGCACATTTTTTGTTTTCAATATGTTTAATCTGATACTTCTTGATCAGAATAGTGCAGTGATGTGTATACTAGTATATTGCAAAAATACATGTATGAATGTATAATTTTAAAATATGAACATAAGGTATGTAGAGAGTTGTAGGAACTGAGCTCTGTGAAAAGCTAAACTCACCTCTGGAACTGAAGGAAACAGAAGTGGAAACAGGCATTATGAAACCATAAAATATTTGTTTTGTTATGGAGAAGGCAGTTAATTTTTCTTTTTCTTTTTACTGAAGAAGGCAGTATCAGACATAGATGCTTGCATGGTAATTACCTGCATTCCACATACAAATCCAGACACACGCTTCAAGGTGGAAAGTTGCAGTTCAGAGGTATGATAGAGGATAAAGCAGTGGAATTGAATAAGGACTTGTAGGAGTGCAGATTATAGAAAGGTGAACTGGAGAGGGAATTGCTACGACTCCTTTGCTCCTTCAGCAGCCGAGAACAGATACAGTGCTAAGTTACAGCTGATAAACCTCTTGTGTATTCAAAATTGTTTCCTTTGTATAAATGCTAGTTCTTCTTTAGAGATTCCTAATGTGTTGCAGTTTTTAAAGTTAGTTTGTAATATTAGCAGTAGCTGGTGGTATTACCTAAAACCTTAAACTCTAATGTTTGGTTACATTTGGCTAAGAGTTCTGAATGTGCTTCATGCTTGCCTGTCCTTGATAATTGTTAATATGTGTGCTGCCTTTGTAGTATAGACAGGAGTTCTTTTCTAAGTAGACTGAAGTATAAATGATAGAATTTTTCCAGAGTTTTTGCTTGTAAGGTATAAAAACTTGCTAGAAGACAAAGTCAACTCATAGCTGGAAAAAAGAATGTCAGTAGCATGATTCCAGATCAGGTGTTTCCCATTTGACATGTCAGTGAACAGGTCCATGGTCAAAAAGGTGTTTTTTCTAGTCTGTGAGAAGAACATCAGTGTTTGGCTCTTGTGCACCTTTTAATTGTATTATAGCTATAGTATAGGTAATATATAGTTGTTATTGCACATCTCTTTGTTTTATTTTTTGGTGTGAAGTCGGGAATTTGAGTTTAATCTTTGCAGAAGAAAGTAAAAAGAAGTGGCTACTGCTTCAAAAATCAGAAGTGATAGGCAACACCGTTCACTCCAGTTTTGAGGATGAGGGGGAGTTTAGTAGAACTGATGGAAAAACAAGCTTCTAATAATAAAGCCGCAATGTACTCTTAGATTTATTGGTGACAGTGCCCTGTTTGCTTCATCTCTTGGGTCTCAGGAGTAGCCAATTTAAATAACACTATAATAGTTGCAATTCTAGGTGAAACAGATTTGTGAATTATATATTGTAGGAAAACCCACTGCAGTAACACTTTCTTACCGTGGTTTTGTATACTGTCCTATCATTGCTTTCATTTGGTCATCAATTCAGGGCAGAACTTTTAAAAATATTTAAAATATTTAAGTTGCCTGTCAGTGCAAGATTTTTGTCTCAGTAGTGAATGTGCAAGTATCTGTTAGAGCTGTGTTTAGTACCTGTATGAGGAGTTAGTGGCAGTGTAGAAGGATGCAGTACCAGGAAGCAGAGACTAAACTTTATATTAGCCTTAACATCTCCATAAATATGTTAATGTAACTTATTTCAGACCTTGCAGCTTTTTGGGTGAAGGAGGTACAATACATAGGTATTTGTAACAATACTTGTCACTGGAACCTAGTCAGATGAGATTTCAGAAGGGGTTCATTCATGTGTTGTGACAACAGGGTTTTGGGATGTAGAGAATACTTAAAACTTACTCAACTAATCACTGACTGAGTATGTCAAGACCAGAAATGATTCTGTGATAATGGAAGATTCAGAAAAATTTGTTTGTCTACATATTTTTTACAGAAAGCAGTCAACATGGTATGTCAAAGTTAAATATAGAGCAATTTTGTTTTGCTGACAAGTGTTTCTTCTGTTTCATGCCTGTGTGTTAAGAGGTGAAAAGTTGTACTGATGATACTAAGCAAGTTTGCAGATGATAGAAAACTGGAAGGAGCTGTTGACTCCCTTGAAGGCAGGGTGGCCCTGCAGAGCAGCCTGGACAAATTAGAGATCTAGCAATCACCAACCATACTAAGTTCAACAAGGGAAAGTGCTGGATTCTGCACCTGGAGTGGGGCAACCCTGATTGTATGGGCAGACCAGGGAACAGGAGTCTGGAAAGTAGTGCAGCTGGGGCTGCTGGTTGACAGAAGGTTGAGAGTGAGTCAGTAGTGCCCTGGCAGCCAGGAGGGCAAACTAGCCCAGCGTGGCCAGCCAGGAAAGGGAGGGCATTGTCCTGCACTAAGAAAGACATTCAGCTATTAGAGAGCGTCTAAAGGAGGCCACGAGGATGATGGAGGGGAAGCCGTATGAGGGATGACTGAGGTCACTTGGTCTGTTCAGCCTGGAGAAGAGGAGACTGAGAGGAGACCTCATTGCAGCCTATGACTTCCTTGTGATGGGAAGAGGAGGGGCAGGCACTGACAGTGGTGTTAGGCACATGGCATGATTCTTGGGTATAGTGCTGTGCAGGCCCCAGGAGTTGGATGATCCTATGGGTCCTGTCCAACTTGGAATGTCCTCTGCTTCTGTGAATTCACAGTTTTCATGTGTTTTAGTAGGAACAGAAGATGGATCTTTCTCACTTCAACCATATGAACTATAAAATTAAATAACTCCATAATTGCAGCAGTTTAAAAAATTAAATTATTTTTGTAAAATTAAAAAATTCTACAGTGTCTGCAACTGTATACAATGTGCAAAGTGTACAATTCTATAATGCCTCTTGTGGCCAAAAAAAACTGAATGAAAGGGGAGGCTGATGCGGGCAATCTCTTAACTTAGCACTGAATACTCCCAAATTACTCTTTAAGTAGATCCTAAATATTGGGTCTTGCAGTGGCAGGAAGTGATGAAGCAAGCCATAATGCTTCAATTTTTTCCAGCCCAAAAACAGAAGCACTGGTGATTTTTTTAACTAACAGAGAGTTTCAGTCATGTAGTTTATGTAATCGTGAATCTATTTATTGAGTTCTGAATCTGCTTACGATTACTATAATTGTAATTTGTTGTTAGTATGCTTACTTTTTCCTCCTTGAATTTTCCAAATCCTTCAGACACAATCCATACTTGAAGTCATGAAGTACCTGGGGGGCATCATAAATCTGATGATAGATTAGGACTTGATCACAAATGGTTATTAAGTCCTTTGTTTAAATTCAGGGTGTTTTCAATTTGTGATTAATGTCCCTAGCTGTAAAAAGAGCCTTGGTTTAAGCATGTGTTATTAGAGAAACAGCTTTCTAGAACACAGTGTGTATGATATCTATTATGTACTTCTTTTTGGGATGAGTTAAGTCTTCCTTTTGATTTATCAGTTCTTCCTGTAAAGTATAGAGGTATCTGAACGTGATTACTATATGAGATTAGAATTACTAGATGCTGTCCTTAGATATTGTGCATATTAGAATCTCTCTGCGTATACATGAAATTGAGCAGTGTGTATGTTAAATGTGTGCTACCTGTTGAAGTGTGATATTGCATAATCATAGTTTCTTGAGAGACTGATGATTATTCAAATGTTTTACTGAATAGATGCCCCAAAAAATATTTTCATGTACTCTGTATATTAAAATTCCTTCAGTATTAGAAATGGGGAAATACAACTATGTTATTGCATAGTGGGGGAAAAAAGTGGTACAGATTACACTTAAAATCTTGTTTTTCCTTTTTCTATTTTTTTTCAAATCACGTAATGCCTGGAGTTATCACCAAATACTTTATTAAAATCTGGACTGGATATTGCCTACCATTTAAATTCTAATGAGCTGCAGTTCATAGTAATAAGACTTGACAATGTATCCTGAAAAATTTCTAATCTGTTTCACTTTTGAGCTAATTTAGAAATGTGTGAAAAAAGAATACTTAATAAATATTTTTAAAACACCCTGGTAACAGAGCAGGTGATGTCTTAAATGTTTGTCTTTGTGGCACTGGGGCTAGATAAAAGGATTTGATATATCATACCAGATCGTAGAGGGGTTTTAAGATTGATTTTGTTTTTCCAAGGTGAACATGAGATAGATTTTTCTTTCCTGCATAGGACTCAGTGTGCGGTGTCTTAACTCTCTTTGAGGTAAAAGTCTCAAATGTGTGCATAGTTGAAGTGCTTGAGGAAATGGCTTAGTAGTGAACTTGTTGGTTGGTGTTAAGCTGATGGTTGGACTTGATCTTAAAGGTCTTTTCCAAACAAAATTATTCTATCTGAAAGGAGTGAAATATAAGTACATCTTTTCATGTGTCTTCTTTCTTACTATAAGTAAGATCAAAAGATCAAATTGTAAGTTTCTTACTATAAGCCTAGATCAAAACTCTACTGCAGAGCATTCCTAGCTATGCATTGTGATTATTGTGCTGTAATATGTTCTGTAATTTAACCTGAAATTAGCTTAACATACATTACCTTCAAAAGAAATAAATGCATATCATAGAACAACCCCGGTGTAGATGACCAAAATGCAAGATTATAATTCTTAGTTTTAGTTATTTTACAAACTTAATTTTCCTTGACCTTTTTCTTACACAGTAAGATACTATTTTCATTGACTACCCATTATTTCAAAGTTGAGGATGGAGGTGAAAGATCAGTCTGTGTCACCTTTGGTTTTTTCTTCTTTGTGAAAGCAATGGCAATACTCATTGTGACAGAAAACTATCTAGAGTTTGGATTGGAATCAGGTAACTCCTTTCTTTAGTGTTTGAAACAGCTGTAGTGATTATATGATCTGGAAAAAAAATTGTTTGGATTGGAATCAAGTAGCTCTTTTCTTTAGTATTTGAAATAGCTGTAGTGATTGTATGATCTGAAAAAAATTATTTCCAGTGTTTTTGAGAAAATCTGTGTTAAAATTAATGGTGTAAGTCATATGCTTCTAAGAAAATGTGCTTTGGAATGAAGATTCTAAATAATATCCTGTATATTTTCCTGCCCTTCTCTTAAATAGTGTAATCTTTGCCTAGCTTGTTAATTGTATTTACCTTCCACTTATAGGTTTAGACCTTTTTGACTTTCATAGTAAAGTGTAGCTCCCTTACTGGAAAATAATTTAAAAATTATCTTTTTCATCTTCCCAAAGTGTCCAAATATTACAGATGATGTTACTCAAGTTTTACTGTATTGTGGCCAACTAATTAGCACATGAAAGAGCTCTGCTAGATGTATGAAAAATTGCTTAAAAGATGACTTGTTACCCAGAATTCTATTTCACAAAAGGGATTCTTCATTTGTACTGTAATAAAATAAATATATGTGTCCCTGCAGGATTCTCGAATTTCTCGGAAAGTGCTATGCAGTTTCTTGAAAAACAAGGTTTGGAATCCCAGTAAGTTTCTAGAAGTACATTGTCTGTTTATATGTGAATTTATAACTTGTCTGTTTATATATGAATTTATGAATAATTTGGATTTTCTTAGCAAGCCTTTGTCTTTCATGTTTTGATTTTGTACATAGTTATAATCCCTGTGACAGTTTAAAGAGATTAATGAAGAGATCTGAAGGTACCCACAAGTAACTGAAGTTGCATTAAAGTTTTCATTTTAATGTGGAGATAATTTTTGGCATTTTGATTGGAGTTCATAAAATATCGTTCAAAACTGTAAACACTTTTTTTGCAGTATTTCCCTTCGGCAAGGTTTGTTTAAATAGATAAGTATTTTTTGTCATTCCTCTGGCATGCAAGAGGATGAGTGTGCAAAAGCTACAAGATGAAGTTTGTGTTAAAGTTCTCATTAGGAGTAAATTGTGTTATTAACTCCTGGCTTGTAGCTGTGTTCCTATCATGCAAAACATCTGCTTGCTGCAGGACATGAAAACCTCATGTAGACTGTTGAAGGAACATGCCATAGCTTGTGATGTTACATAAATACATAAACACTGTCACAGGCAGTCTTTGTATATTGCAAAATGGATTTCTGTTATAGTTTTTTATATATACTTGCTAAAATTTAGGGAGCATTTCATCACTGGTAGCACAACATTGAATTTCTTGCTTGGTAAGTCTCAAGTATCATGCAGAAGCCATGGCGTATCTTTATTTTTGAGGAACAGAAGTTTCCTCAAACTAGATTAGTGTAATTTATGAATAAACTCATGGGGAACTGGTTCCTGAATCCCATGTATTTCTTAGCCTTCCTAATCTGCTTTCCTAAGCTAATGCAAGGTCACTAACTTCTGTATTCATTTGCCTGTTAAGTGTTTGTTTAGTTATAAACTATTGCAGTGCTTTGCCTTTTTTAGCAGCAACTGAGTTAATGATGGTGTCTCTTGATAGTTTAGGTGACATAGATTAAGAAAGAATCTGAAACTCATTTGAATCACTAGATTTAGTTTTGTTCCTCTTAAGTCTGTTAGTTGCATTTCACTGTAACTGTGATGTTTTTGTTGTT
The DNA here is from genome assembly GCA_013397075.1 of Rhabdornis inornatus. Lineage (NCBI taxonomy): Eukaryota > Metazoa > Chordata > Aves > Passeriformes > Rhabdornithidae > Rhabdornis > Rhabdornis inornatus. The sequence goes on along the minus strand of VWZS01010039.1, from coordinate 18,215 downwards.
TGTTTGAGGGTTTTGTTTTGTTCTGATTTTTTTTCTTTGTGTAATCCTATATTTGTTAATTATGTAATTAATGCTGTGATTTGTTTGATCCTGGGTATTTTTCCTGTAGTTTTTTTTTTTATATGCAATACTAATCACTTGGAAGAGACATGGTAATGACCACATGTACATTTTAGATAAATCTATGAAAAGCTGCAGTAATAGCAGTTTGATAGAGATTTTTAATTGATAATGGTAGAATAAAATATCCATGTTGTCTTTGAGCAGTTAAACTTACGAGTCTGTTCATCTTAAAAACACAATCCTTAAATTAATTCTATTTCAGCTATATAATTTGTTGTTAATTACAATAATTTATTTTTCTTCTAATCTACTAGCAAATTAACAACTCACAGTCAGTAAATTAGGTTTTCTGTTTTTCTAGGAAATGAATAGGTGAGTTGGTTCAGTTTTGAGAGTGTTTTTTACAATTTTAATTTCTCATTGGTTTTTAGTAATGCTAGTATTCTGGAGAAAGCCTATAGAATACTGTTGGCTTTTCTATTATATGTTAGATACTGTTGGGTTGAAAGTAGTCTTTGATACTCCCTGCTCCCCCAACTTCCTCCCCAGGAAAATGCTTATTTCCTTTCTTTTCTTTTAGGGGTCCTGTGTCTAAACTAACCTTCAAATTGTTCCTGGCTGTTCTGTGTTCACTTATTGGTGCTTTTTTGACATTCCCTGGCTTGCGACTGGCTCAAATGCATCTGGATGCTCTGAATTTAGCAACAGAAAAAATAACACAGTAAGAGAAAATATATGCAAATAGGTATATGCTACTCAGTCTTAAATCTTTTATGTCTAAAAATAAACAAAGCAAACTATTCCAACAAGAAGGTAGTGACTTAAGACTTCTATTGCTGCCTGCTTTTGATATTTTGAGCAGATTTGCCTCCTGCCATTTTCTGTTCAACCTGTGCTCTGCCAGTCTGTTACATTCTTAGCTTTGTGATTAAGAGTCCCAATTAAAGGAGCTTTCCTTTCCTCCTGCAAGAGCTCCACCGTGAATGTCTCTGTGTCCAGCTTTATTCCCTCCATCATGTCATTCTGTAAGTTCAGATAACCTTCAGGAAGTACAAGTACAACCACAGACTGCTTTTTTCCACCCATGCTTACAGCTGGGTATTATTCCTTTAATAAATTTAGTATAGGATAAAATGCAAAAATTACCCAGAATATTTAATAAGGGTCATATGTTAATACCAATTTAAGGGAATATTTTCATTTTCAGCCATCCTTCCATTTGGTAGTGGAATGTTCTGTCCAATTTAATTCTCTTGTGCATTTTGTGATTGAGAGGGTGTAACTCCAAGTGGCTATCAGAAGTCTTGACTGTTGATGTTTAATACATGATAATGACAGATTCTGCAGCATAGGGCAGTGTGGGTACTCAGTCTGGTAAATTTCCTAAGAGAACAGTTATGTTTTACAGTAGGAAAGTTTTTTTTTTTCAAACTGCGTTTGTTTTTTGTTTGTTTGTTTGTTTTTTTTTCCCTTCAGGAATGCTCAGCTTAAAAATTAGTCTGTTTGAAGTGAGTCTGTCAGTCTTGGTAAATTTATAAGCAAGTACAATTGCACTCAATATAGTTGTCCATGTATTGCAGCCAGCTACTGGCTTGTTTTATCTGCTGTTATGTTTCTGTGTGTAGACTGTGACTGAGTCACTTCCTAATCTGTTCTTTCCAGACAGATAAACTACTTAATTGTTATGGTTCTCAATATTATAAAATTCTTTGCGTGTTTTCTGTAAGTATTCCAACATTGTCCTTGATCAATGGACATTACATCCTAGGCAGAAATATAAACTCTCTGAAACAAAAATGTGTTAATCAAGAACTA
>VWZS01010039.1:0-10417 GCA_013397075.1 Rhabdornis inornatus | reverse complement strand
GAGTCTCCACCTGCTGATGGAAAGATGAAAGTAACTGTAGTACAAATAACAATGGCTCTGGGAAGCCTAAAGAATATTTTCACTCCTCTCCTGTTCCGGGGACTCCTGTCTTTCCTCACCTGGTGGATTGCTGCTTGTCTTTTTTCTACAAGCCTTTTTGGGCTCTTCTATCACCAATACCTGACTGTGGCATGAACAAGTCAACTGACAGAGCAAGTGTGAGGTCAGATTATAGATACAAACCCAGGTACCAAGAGGAGATGAAGAGAAAACTATATATGTGAAGAGAAAACATATCATAATTATTTTTAAACACTTCCTTGGCATTCTCAGGGTGAATAATCTTAAAATGTTTAAAATTGCAACTGGGTTTGTTATTTTTGTTACCCAAATGGTAGGTAACTAATTCAGTTATAGTCCTGGGACTGACTGACATTATTGTGTTGTAGGTGGTGGTAAGCATGCTAAAAAGATGTGACCTCTGAGTATCTTGGTTTCCATAAATAGAAAGCCAAACTCAAAAATTTGTTTTTAAGCATCAACAGACACTGACTGAACTGCATTCAAAGGGTACTGGACATAGTGATGGTGGCTGCCTATCGATTAAGTCTTGAAACAGAGCCATACAGTGAAAGGAGAGAGAGGGGATTTAAAAAAAAATTCTGTTGGATAGCTGTTGATCACTTTTCTCCTTGGAAAATGAAAAAATCCAACAGGACAAAAGACATACTGTATATTACAGTAAGGCAAGTTGTATAAAATATAAATTTAACAGGAGTAGACTTATGTACCTGACAGGTATTGCTGCCTACATATTTTGCAGGAGTGATTGTGCAGTAAGAAGAGAGTTACAACAAATATATTATTTCAGTCTCTGCAGTAATTTTGAAGTAATGGCCATCTGTATTGGTGCTAGTATTCATCCACAGATTGCATTTGTATCTTTTAAATTTCTTCTTTTGAGGTAGTAAATAAGTTCCATTAAATTTACAAAAGAATAGAAAATAATTAGTGACACCAGTCAAACATTTGAAAACAAAACAGTTTAATCTTGCTGANTTGATTTTTTTTTTTCCTTTTTAGTTCAGTTGAAAGGGCTATTTGTTTTTTGTGCCTCTTTAGAGGTACTTAGCTATACTATAGAACTTACACTGTCTTGGAAGAAAATATATACTTAAAGTGTTAATTTTAAAATTTCTGCTCTGTCAAATCGTCATCTTTTGCCACTTCAATCTGCTAATTTGACCGTATAATGATAATTAATATATTTTGGCTTCAGAAATAGACTTTTTGTATAATAAAACAGCTATGTAACAAGAAAAAGAGCGAAGTATTAACTTGACAATTTTTGCTTACCTGGAGAGCTAGATTCCAATCATAAAATTACTGACAGTTTTTTAGATGTTTTGTGTATTTGCAAAACAGGAATGGGGATTTATATGCAGTAGCTTTTTTAAACAGTTAATATTACACTTAGCAGAGGTCAGTGGATTTTTTAACTAATATTTGCTGGTTTTATGTTACTGTTCTTTTTCTCTCGAATTTGTGTACAGCTTTGGCATATAATAAGCATTTATAAATGGAAAAGCTTAACTAAGTATTTAATATGTAGCAGACCTACCATATGGGAAAACAAACTCTATGAATGCAGAAAATCAAGATTTTAAGCTGGTGATAAACTGTCTTACTGTGTTGAAAGCCTTTTAAGTTATTTATTAATTTATTAAGTTGCTTTTATTGGGGAAAGATTTGTGTACACCAGCCTAGTACCTTCTGCATGTGTTTGGGATGTCTGAGAACACCTTGAATGATGCTGCTTGTTTCATTACAGTATTTCAGTGTGACTTGGGCTGCAAGCTTTGTTGTTTTCAACTTTTTGTAACTAACAGGGATGAAGGCTTAACTGTGAATTGGCCTAAAGAATAATATTTGACTTCATAGTTTAAAATCTCAAAGCATTCCTAGGAAGTGTCTTTCAGATGAATAATTGAATGACAAAATATGACAGGTCCAACAATACTGGACACACTTTTGTATTAGTTCAAGATATATAATTTCTACAAGATACATCATTACTAATAGAATTAATAAGGACAGCTTTTAGGTTAGAGTTAGGTGTTCGATTCCTATATTTTGTTCAGAAAAATAGAACAATGCAAACTAGTTTGATTCTGATAGTGAACTTGCCTGATGATGCTCAGTATATAGGAAATGTAACCTGTTGCAATCTGAAGGACTAAATTTTGGATACTTGAGAATACTTCAAAATAATGTTAAACAACAGTTTCTGCTGTCATTCTGAAAGCTCATAAGCAAAAGAGAACTGCAGTGATATAATAATGCATTCAGCAAAAGTAATAACTGGATCATGTAGCTGAACTTCACAAAGCTTTTGCTAAGAGCTCATGCCACCTTTCTATTCAGACATCATAGTGATCACAGTGAAAAATAGGCACCTGGTGTTACAAACATGGAGGTCAGTGCTTGTACCCACTGTGGTGTTCCATTTTTCTGCAGACCATTATTCTGCACAGTCTAATGGTTGAACCTTCTGGTCAGCAGTGGGTGAGACATGGGCTTTCTTTGGATCCATTTAATCCTGGCATGAGTCCAGAAGGCTTATGAAATACTAAAATATGGCAATAAAAGCTTTGAAACATTTGGTGACAGTGAAACCAGAGGGACCATATTGCTAAGGTTGTGAGCAGTGCTTCCTAGTATATGATATGATCAAAAATGCGTTTTAAAGAAAAGTAGTAACCCTGCTAGTACTGACTTCCATTTGTGTAAGGTTGAAAGGAATATCTGCTCACTTCTGTATTAAGTTCCTTTGAAACAGCAGCTGGCAAATGCTTTTGTGTTGTTTGTTTGTTTCATGGAGACCTTTTTCTCCCATTGCTAGGTGCTGATAAGCATCTTGCAGAAATGGAAAAGCAAGTAAAATGTGACTGAAAGGTTGGTAGGTGTTACTCAGGTTTTTTAAAGATTTTTTTGTCTTGCTTTTTGCCCACTATTTAATAAAAAAAATTTAGAATGGTTTGAGTTGGAATGGATCTGGAGTGGGCCACTTTCCACAAGAATAGGTTGCTCTAAGTCCCATCAAACATGGCCTTGAATACCTCCAGAGATGGGCAGCCACAGCTTCTTTGGGTAACCTTATCTAGTGCCCCACCACCTTCACAGGCAAGAGTCTCCACCCAACATCTAAATCTCCCATCTTTTAGTTTAGAACTGTTCTCCCTTGTCCTGTCACTCTCTGCCTGTGCAAAAAGTCATTTTCCCTCTTTTTTATAAGTCCCTTTAAGTAATGGGAGGCCACAGTGAGACCTCCCTTAGTTTCTGAGAGATTTTAGAAGGAAATGTTCCTTTGGCAAAGAATCCATGTCTGTTTCTATTTTCTTAAATTCAGATCTCCCTTCCTCTCTTAGTAATGTGACTTCTGTTGCTGATCTACAGGGCTTTCCCTGTGTTCCATACTCAGAACCAAGTAAATGAGTTCAAGATTGTATTTTGACTTTAGTTTAAATTTATCTATTTATGAAGGATTTGTTCCTTTTAAATAGCTTAAATAACTTCAAATTCCATCTGAAACATGAACAAATTCGTTAACATTTGTTTAAACTCTGCACTTTTATTATGCATGTCCCTTTGTCCAAAGGGTTAAGATAGTGATAAATCCAAGTCTTCCATCACGTTCAGGGGCGTCCAAACATAACAGTTGGGCTATTTCTGTTGATTAAGAGCAGAAGAACAGACTATAGAAAGCCTATTCTTACACTTTGTAGGTGACATTCTCAGGCTGCACTTGTCCTCTTTTGAGTCCTTCTCAGGATATAAGTTATGCCAGTTTTTGAGTTTTTGTTAGCTGCGTGGTCTTCTCCTCTTCCAGAAATCACTTGCATAAAGGATCCACAGATTAAAGAGTGGCATCAGTACAAGAGAACATTCCTGTACAGAAGACACTTACAGAAAATTATTTTCTGTTGCAGTTGTTCTTCTCATTTGGATCACAAGTACTGCAAGGTGTTTAAACAGAGATACATTCTTGCCTGGATCATAAAGTCAAATTTGTCTTAAGAACAAAAATGTTACCAAGACATCAACACATTTAGGCAGCATAACCTCACTATGTGTAGTGGTTAGCAAGTACAGAAATTTCAGCTAACTTCAAAGGAAGAATTCAAAGTGTTGTACTTTGTTACAGTAACTACAGCTAAGTGGTAGGGATTTTGGATATATTTCATAGAAAATTGAACACATCTGGTCTTAAAGGTGTTGGAAGGCTCTCCAAGGTAAAAGGCCTTATGTCTCTTTATTCTCAGATAGCTGTGCTTTCCACAGAGATAATTTTGATCAGCTTTTAAATACCACACTTCATGTTTTTTCACGACACATTTTGCACATTTATTTGTTCAACATAGCCACTCCGCACCCAGACTTAACCCAACAGTTAATTTTGTCACTATGAAGTTCCTAGATAGTTTTAGTTAAGGTTTAAGAACTCAGTGCCCAGCCAAAATGGAGATTGAACAAGATACTAAACAAGATTGAGGCCAAAGAAAACTCTGTTCTCTTGGAGAAATCTGTTACGGCTGAGCAAAATCTTTAATGGAGGAAGGCAACAGCAGGTTACTTGTATCCTAAACTGAATATTAAATGTGAATCTTTACCGTTCTAAGTAAGACTGTTATGTTTAGCATTACAACCTAAATCCCAAATAGCAAATAAAGAGCAATATTTTGACCTCACCTTCTCTAAAGAGTATCTAGGCAACAGATGCTTAGAAGCCAGATGTCTGATCTCAGTAAGCAGGCTGATGCAGATTGGTCTTCCATGCTTCAGAGTGATTTTTTTGCAAGTCCTTCTTTAGGAAGGCCTTCCATGCTTTGTTGCCTCTGCAGCACATGCAGTGAAGTGGATGGCATATCTCATTTTCACTCCTGAGTACTAGACTGAAAGGTCTTCCTCCTCTAGATGAGATCATGAAGCCAACATGTCATTTCCAGGCTGCTTTTACTGACGTCTATATATGCTGCACTTAACTTTTTCCAGTCTCTCACTGTGGACTGCCAGGGGAGTAATATTGCACTGGATGTTGTTTTGTATGCCAGTGTATATGTATTTTTATACCTTTGATTTCAATGGTGTTTCTAATGGAAATTATTTTTAATCCTAATACCATGGATCATATTTTTTTTTTTTAATTAATATCAGTGCCTGCAACTAGAAGTCAAAAACTTCTACACTGTTTTCTTTTAAAAAACTTGATGTTCAGGCTGACGTATTAACAGGTATGCAGTTTTATATCAAAGTCCAAAATCCACCTGTAAATACCAGATTTTTTCCATGTGATTACACATAAGTCAAGAACCCTTAGAATTTGTACTTGCAGCATTTTTTTCTCAGCAACATACTAACCATATGAACTTGCTGTCTATAAAATACACATCTTAAAAGAGCTTTGAATAGCTTTTTACAAACTCCTTAATAGTAGGTCATTACGCTTTTACTATGCCACAACACATTTTTTAAAACCTGGCTTAAAATTCCTGTGCTTGAAGTCAGCCTTATTCTCTCTTCCTCTGTTTGTAGTAACTGCCTCCTGTATGTGTTCTAAGCTTCCAGAATGCATATTCAAAGTATTTTTGATAAAAACACAGGACAAAGAAAAAGATACCAAAAATTTTATTTCATAACTACAGTTCATATCCATGTCATGATGTGCCAACAGTTTTTATTTTTCCCATCTTTGGTCATTCCTTTGTTCCACTGTTAACTGTATGTAAGGTTTGTAGGAGGAATACACGTGGAAAAATATTCTGTAATAGAAAAAGAAAGCCATTAATGTTTCAGTCTTCCCATTTATGTGAGCAAATATTAATGCAAAGACACTATTAAATAATTTCAGCCTAAAATTTCTCATAAGGTAGACATGTTACAAATTGCACCGGGAACATCTTCCAAGTTTTAAGTATTTTACTTTCAGTGTTTTACTTGCCTGTTAGTTGCTGGGAACACACAAATTCAGTGTTGTTCTTCAGTTAATAGTAGGGGGTTGGGGGTTTTTTTGTATTTAAATGAAAAGCATATAATTCTGTCTACTCTAGAACAAAGGCCTAAGACAAGAAGACTCACATCCCTTCATTTCAGTATTTGCCAAATGGGAAAGACTCTGATGATATATATGTAAATTTTAGCTTCCTCTTACTGCTGCAATACTGTCAAAATATGATTTTTATAGTTACAGCTTTACAAGTACTAAGACTGTCATGCTTCACAGTAAGGATGGTGTCAAATGGTGTTGGCATTATATGGATCTGGTGTTGCATTATGTCCATTACAAATTGGCTCCTATGCTTTTAAAGAATCATCAGGATCTGTGTTCAGAAGAGCACAGCGCAGGTTGAAAAAGCTCATTTTGCGGTTTTTTTTTTTGTTGTTGTTGTTGTTGTTGTTTTTTGTTGTTTTTTGTTTTTGTTTTTTTTGCTTGTTTTGGGTTGTTGGTTTTTTTTAAGTGGTGTGGATAATACTTGGGTACAACTACTACAGCTAATAAACAACCTCCAGTAATATTGCATTCTTTTTATACACTGTAAAGTGCCTAATTGTGGCTGACTTTGGTAGCCCTTGAAATGGGGTTTGCTGTGAAATTATTTTTTTCATACAGCTTTTGGCTTATGTAATGTCCATATGTGGTTTTGTGTTATTACATATTGGAGACAAATAAGATTTTGAAGAAATCTTTTCCATTGCTCTTACTTAAATGGTAATCTAACAACCTTGTCCATATCTGACTGATGATTGAACATCCCTAATTTAAACACTCTCTCCGCCACCTGCTACCTGTGCATTGTTTTCTTTATGACTGGGGGTGAGTATTCACAAGATTTGGAATGGATTAACTTACAAAGTTTTGTAGTGACACCTGGGTGTTAATTACACTCAAGTTATGCAGGCACATGGTTGACTAAAGCCAGGTAAGTTGTTCTGCTTGGGCTCAGAAAGGTGACACTGAAGGTCACTAAATCCTTATGGACTGGAGCACAAAGAATATCAAATGTGATATGGCTAACTGACAAAAAGCTTGCAAAAATTCCACCTTGTAGAATTTTGTAGAATTCTGCTAGGCTATTCAATAGTGAAACCACCCGTACTTTAAAACTGCTTGTGCACCTTCAGGAATGCAAGTGCTGAAGGTAGAAAATGACTGGTTCAGCAAGGAAGTTAAAAAAGTGAGAAAACAACAGGCCCCTGCTCCTAAAGTTAATTTTACATTCTGCATGTGAAGTGCTTGTAAGTTGAGATGGTGTTGCTGGTTCAAATCTACCAAAGGAAACCTTCCTCTGATAAAGGCTTGTGGCAGCATGTTGAGCTTTTAGCGCTAAAAAGTGGCTATAGGAATCTGTACTGCATATAGTACACTATTTGGGAAAACCTGGTAGAGTAAGCTTGCTAAATATTTCTTCACATTATTTGTAAGAAGTTGCATTACATTTTTTACTGTATAGCTGGTTTTGCCTTGCTCAGGCAGCATTTTATATTAATGTGGAAATAGTAAGAATTGGTTTGTCATTTAAATGCTGAAATTTCTTTAACAGTAAATTTCACAAAATTGAAGCAAGGCTATACTTTCTTATTCCCTATTCATTTTGTTGAAATGGTACAGTTTAACTCTGCTTTTATAATTACATTATTAAAATGTAATTTTACGTACACATTATTAAAATAAAATTATGTCTATTAGTTGCTCATGGTAATAGCACAGCAAAGCTAAGAGAAACTGTGATATCTGCTGTTTATCAAGTGGCCCTATCAATTTGCTTGCCTTTGTGAAGGATTTACCCATGTTGGACACACAATATCTACTGCAGTGATGTTCCTATAGTGTTTTAGCATCCGTACATGTACTCTGCATGCTTTGCACTTGCGCACTGTAAAGGACTAAAAAAATCCTTCCATTATTTTATATAATATTTCCCATATCCAAAATAGGACAATTTCTAAAGCCAAAGATCAATAAATGTTTATTGTCTACCAGTGTGATTTTTTTCCTACTTTGTGTGATATATACTACTTTTTAGCAACTTGCAAAATCTCCAGAGAGCATGTAATAACCAGGCTTTTAATTAGTTTTGCTACTACTCTAAATTTTTTACTTCTTTTAGAAGTAATTGAGTAGATAATTTATTCCGCCCTTCTTTTAGGTGCAGCAGAATAAATAATTTTTGAGTAGAAATGCAGGTAGTGTCTTATTCAAGTGAACAGCAGTTTAAACACAAAGAACCATGGAGCTTTCATATAAGTGTTTTCATTTTTGTGTATTTCACTATTTAAATTTTTTAACCATTTCTGGAGAAAGATTGGTGGTACACCATGGTAAGTGGAGGAAATCCTTAGTTTTACACTGAGAGGATTTGTCACACATCTTGACTGTCCTTTTTCCTAGTCACTTAGAAAGGGGTTGTGTTTGCTTCTAAAAAAAATGTGTTTAAAGGCATTACATTGTCTCTCCTATTTGTTTCATACTAGCAGCACTTAGAAGGAGTATACTTACAAGCATCTTGTAACCATCTTGGATTTGATTTTTGGAATATCAGATTTGGTTACACATGCATTTTCTTTCCATATGTGCAACAAATGCTGGTGAATTCTGCCAAAATTGCTCAAATAGTTCCAAAGCTGAACAAAAAAATCCTTGAGAAAACATCTTTCTTTAGCCTAAACCCAAATTGGTACCAAAGACTTCTTCAGCAATAGCCATCAGTTGTGTTGCAGAAGCAAAGTGTGGCATGGTGCTGAGAAGAACCCATCTTGAGATTTGGGATGGGGATTTGAAAGTCTACAAGGCATTTGACCCCTTCCTGAAAGTGCAACAAAGGTGAGGTTTTAAAGTGATGGTTAAGAGAAAAGAAAAGAACTATAGTGGGAGTTTATGTCTCAGAAGACAGCTTAGTCTTCTGCTTTCTCCATGCAGCCTGAAGCCTTCAGGCTGCCTTTAGAATTCACAATCCAGGACTTTGCTGTAGAATGGTTTATCCCAAAATACAACAGTGAAAGCTTTGGCAATATGCTGCTGGAATGAAAGCAAGCCTTGGATTTCAAGGGTCGTGTGAAATCTGGCTTTTGAATCCACCAGGTCCGCACTGTGTAACTCAAAGGACCTAAAAGGTCTTCAGCTGACCTCTGCTGTCATATGAAAACATGCATGATTCACTGCAGTTCCATAGGGAATACTCAGGTTTTTGAAATGTTTATTTTAGCTGAGTATGTGCAAGTGCGAGAGGAAAGCCTGGAAGTATCCTCCAAACAAGAGGATAAGCATCTGGTACCTGTCCATGCTGTCTGGTCTAGGTAGGGCTAAGAAAATGTTGAAGATGTTGCTGTTTTGATTTGGATTCTGTGACAAATTTTCAAAGAATATGCAACACAATTATTTTTGCTTGCCTCCTTATTAGGCTATTACCTGGTGGACCGTGAAATGGACCAGAAAATCACTATTTTTAGAGGAATATTCATATTCCAGCTAAATCTATATTAAAAGAAAGTAGTTTTTTTATACCTACTCAGGAGTTGAGATTAGAGTTTTGCTTTCCAGCGCTGATGAATCTGAGAGACGGTCAGCTTTTCAGTTCATGAAATGGGAGCATGATGTATCTCTCTTAAAAGCAGACAAGAAAGTAAATAATCTTTCTCTCTGAATTGTGAGATTTACAAGCTATTTTCAGTGGTTCTGGATAACCAACTGTCTTGGTTTGACAGACAGGCATTTGCTAAAAGAGCCTCTTTTTGAAAAGGAGAGTATAAACCCCCCTCCCTTCACTTTACTATGATTTTGAAATCAAAGGGCCCTCAGGCAAAGATTTGGGGGGTAGGAATAACAGTTCTTTACTGATATATGTAACAAGGCAAACGAAACACAACAGCAGTAACTGTGAGATCAACAGCAACAGAGCAAAAAACCCAGTAAACAGTACTCTCGGTTGTGGACACCTTTCCTCTGTGGTGCAGTTACCGTTCTGGCGCTGCCTGCCAGCTCTCGGTGAGCAGGGAAAAGATGCGGAGATCCCAGTGGCTGGAGGGGCGCTGCGGTGAATGGCGTCTGTGTCCCAGATGGGAAGGACAGAAGGGAGACGCTGCTCACGGATCCCGATGCTTCAAAAAGATGTCTGACGCTGGCAGGAGATGGAGGAGAGTGAGAGAGAGAGCGTCTGAGCAGGGAGATTGCGGGATCCCACAGCCAAGGAAGGCAGCTCCCCCCCGGTCAGGATGGCAGAGCAGAGTTTCTAGTGACCGTCCTTCTCTGAGCCAGATGAGCGAGAGAGCGCAGCTGCCCCCCTGATCTCGTGGTGTTTCTCCTCTTTCCTCCCCCCTCCCCATCACCAGCCACCCTTGCTAGGGTGTAGTCTGCAAACCTCTC
>VWZS01010033.1:0-26898 GCA_013397075.1 Rhabdornis inornatus | reverse complement strand
CAAGAGCCATGATCATGGGAACACCCAGTTAATGGATCATGTGCAGTGTCAACTCTGACAGCAGCTCCGGCTCACTAAGTAGGGTAGACCTGGCCTGTGCTCAGCAAGGGGACCTCTGATGGATATTTGGGGATAGAGAAGCCCTTCAATGACTTTCCAGAGGATGTAGAGGCAAACATGAACCTCCTAGGTGTATTTGGGGTTGGAAGGTACCTCTGCAATTGCCTTTCTTGATGTGTCTGACCTACCTGTGTACGGGGTTGTGCAGCAGAGGTGGGAGTGTAGCAGAGGTGGGAGCACAGCAGCTGGGTGCTGCTGCAGGCTTTCCGTAGGACAGATGGAGCTGGCTAAGGAAGTGCCACCTCGAGGCTCACTGCAGGGTCTGCAGTGCAGAGCTGCCTAGGTGCTTCAGGGAATGGGATGTGTCTGCTGCCAGCAGGGCTCTGCTTGGAAAAAAAACAGTAGGAAAATTTCTGCTTAGAAAGGTCTGTCTTGTCAAGGGAAAAGCTTCTGCTAACCCTTGAAGAAGTGGAGGGCCAGAGAGGCATCTTGAGTTACCCCCTGTTCCATGGAGGGGTGTGTGGACTCTGACACACTCAGGAACAGAAGGGACTACCACAGGTGAGGAGTAGATAATGGTGTGGCCATGCTGGTCAAAAATTGGTCAGGAAACAAATTCAGCCCAAAGGTGAGTTATGGAGGCATGAAGGAGTGACAGGCTACTGTGTAGTGGAAACAGGGCTGCTGTGTGATCCTTGCCTGCCCATGCACATGGCATGAAATCCTTTCCCTCTCTGCAGCTGCAAAGCAAAGCTCCTGCCTGCTTTTCCCAAACCCACCCTGAATGAGTCTAACTTCTTCAGAAACAAAAACCAGAAGCCTTGAGAATTTCCCCATTCTTCTGAAAAAGAGCAAGGTAGACAAATGCAGGACATCCTGCCTTATTCAGAGAGAGCTGGGGCTTCATGAAGTGGAATGAACTTGCAAGATCGTGCCCAGAACTCTGCATGGTCATCCCCCATCCTTTAAGAGCAGCAAGGTGGGGTGGCATCAACTGGGAGCTTACTGGATCCTTATGCCTTGCAGGGTGGAGTGGGGAGTTCACGCTGTGGCAGTGGCTTTGCAGAGCCACACCTGGAGGTGGGCACTGGGGGGGTGGAGAAATCAGAATGAAGCTGCCAAACCCATGGCTGGTGGGGAAAAGGTGAGAGGTCACAAAGAGCTGGTGGGAGGGTGATATGGGTTCCTGTTGGCTCCTCAGTTATGGGAAACTCCAGCTTACCCAAACCTGCTGGAGAAACTGCTCTCTGCTCATGCTGAAGGGGAGTGACATCCCACGTGTTGTAAATATTTCTAGAAAACAGCTCCTCACCCATTCTCCTGCAGTTGCATGGCCTGAACACCTGTAGTAAGAATAGATGAGGCTGTGAGGAGTGAGAACTCTGGTCTCAGTGTGACACCAGAGCATCCCACATGGATGTGATCCCTGTGGCCAGCACTGGCCTCAGCTCTGCCAGTCCTCACCCTCTGGGCATGGGTTATTTGTGTGCCCAATGGACACTAGCTCATCTCCTCTGACCTCTCTCGTACAAAGGCCCTGGTCTGGAGCTGGAAACTGGAAATGGAGCCCCTGGAGGTCCTGAGGTCAGAAAAAAGACAAGCTGTGTGCTCACACTCCACTCATGCCAACACTCACAGCTGCCTGGCATGAGCAGCTTTGGGTACGAATTGACCACCAAGGGGGCAAATCCACCAACTAGCAAACTCAGTGCTGAAACTAAAAGAGGTTCCCCACAGTCCTGTGCAATCCTCCCAAAATGCCAGCAGCATCAGGAGATGCTTATACAGGTTCTCACCACTTGGAGGGAAATGCTGTTTGGTTTGCCTGCATAAGCACCCCTCTCTTCTCAGCTGAAGGCCCTTGGGTCTGTTAGTAGATGGCCATCAGGTCTGAAAGTTGTTCTCAGTTGTCCTCACTGCTTGATCACGAATGATAGTGAATGGTGTCTTCAGAGGGCTGCAGCAGGGTATGAGCTGGAGCCAGGAACCCCTTAGTGAAGGCAACTGGTGCAGGTGGGTGCAAAATGGGAAGAGTAGGGTTGACCCTCCTGTCATTGCATGGGCAGCCAAATGCCCGGGGAAAAAGAGTAGGACAAGTGTATTTTCACCTGGGGCAACACAGACAAAAGGACTCTTTCCACCTTCAACTTCCCATGCTGCAGACTGGTGAAGAGAAATAGTTGTTTTATAGAAAGAAACTGGGTCTTACATTAATAGAGGGAGATTACAGCTTTATGTGAGAAGAAGAAAGAAGCTAAACGAGGTGCTGATGCAGTGAGGATCTTTATTGTTAAGCACTCTTAATAACGTGTAGAGTTGTACTCATCTTTCAGTAACTTTATTCCACTATTGTAAATCTCATTTTAGCGATCTCATCATTTCAGCCTTAATTCTAGCTGGTGTGGTGGAGCCATCTGCCAGCCAGGAGAAATTCTGACCTTCCCTTCCTCGTACCAAACACTGGGAAATGCCCTGCTCCCACAAATACAGCTCCCACATACCCGGGGGACAGCACAGGAACCATCTGGAGCAGATGGATCTCCCAGACACTGCAGTGAGGAGAAGTCTCTGGCATCCAGTGGGAAACCTGAAATTGGGCAGGGGGAAGTTCTAGATGCTAAGTCAGAGTGTGCAGTTAGAAATACCACCCCTTTCACACAGTCTCTCCAAACAGCTGCAAAAGCTCTCTTACCAGAAGAAAAACCTCAACCAAATAAATTATATATATTTTGGTTTGTAAATCACTAGAATGGGACAGAAGCCAGCAGGTTTTCTCCTGCATCCTGCTAACGCCTGTGTCCCTTTGCTGGTCCTGTGAGGCTGGAGACAAACTTTGGGAGCTGCTCTTGGGAGCTGGGCAGCAGTGCCCGAGCTGAGCTTTAATTAACAGAAAGTGGCCACCATTCTGCTCAGCACAGCAATCTCAGACTTCAATTGCTGATTGAGGCAAGAGCCATTTCTCACCAGGTAGAGGAAATAAGGCTTGCATTGGAACATAAAAGATTGTTTTAATTAAACGTGGTATTTCTAAGCCCGTTGCTGGCTGCAGCTGAACAGGGGAGGCAGCTGGAGTCGGTCAGAAAATTCCCAGAAAAAAAGCACTTTTTTTTTCCCCCACTTTGTAGGCTGGAAATGGTGCATGATAGAAAAATAAAAGGCTTTTGTTTTGTTCAGAGTTGTATTTGCCTCTTGGTCATACAGGCTGGAGGCATCACAAAATTGCCTGTGTGGTGTCACAAAGGAGGAAAAGGACCTCTTCTGCATCCAGCTCAGGGGGCTGCATTAACCCCAGGACTGACTGCAGCCCAGGACAGCCTGATGAGATCAAACCCCAGCCCCAGCCCTAACCATCACTGTCTCTTTCTCTGCACTGTGGTACCCCCCTCCTTTCCCCAGCTCACTTTTATCTCCACAATGGCCTTTGCAGGGAGGTCAGTATCCAGATAAATTTCTGCCTCAGCACTGTAAAAACCTTGGGGTGCTCTACACTTAACTCTGAGGGTTTTTTTGTTCCCAAGTTTGCTTTTTTTTTTCTCCCAAGCTGTGTGTCAAGCCTGTGTCTCTCCCCACCAGCAGCCAGGTCGAGTTTTGGGTGGTTTAGTCCTGCCACACAAGAGCAAAACCAAGCAGACAAAAAGCCCCAAGCTCACCAAACACTCTGAGCAGGCTGTAGAAAGCACCCCAGCCTCAGCTCATCTCCCTGCCGCATTTTCTAAATCTGTGAGGATTTTGAAATCCTCAGATGGAGCAGCAAATCCCTCCAGCTGTTCCTACTGTGCTCACCCAGCCCAGGAACAGCTTATGCTGGTCACTGAGCATCTTCCCCAAGCTGCAGTAGCCGCTCCCTGGGCAGAGGCAGCCATCCAGGCAAAAGCACATTTTTAAGTGCATGTCACCTTTGGGGTTTTCCTGCTGAAGAAAGTAAAATTCAGAGCTCCCAAAAAGCATGACTGTCCTGGAAATCAAACTAGATTTAAGCTTAGACTTCACAGGCAAGGGACAAGCAGAGTCAGTGTGACAGCACAAACAACCCAGATGGGACACATGAGGTGGACCACACTTTTCTGTAGCCACAGGCTACCTCCCACCCATACATCCCTACAGGATGAAGAATATCTGCAGGTGGGTTTAGAATCATAGATATATGTGGAGTTGGAAGGGGCCCAAAAAGAATCACTGAAGTACAACTCCTGGTCCTGCACAGGACAACCCCAAGAACCCCACCATGTACCTGAGAGTGTTGTCTGGGCACTTCTCGAGCTCTGTCAGACTTAGTGCTGTGACCCCTTCTCTGGGAAGCCTGTTCCAGGGCCCAGCCACCCTCTGGGTCTGCTAGGATGTTGCTCTGCCCCATATATGGCCCTTTTCCTGCATTTGTTTTGTCTTTTTTTTCGGACCAACCAAGTAGCTCGTTCTTCAGGGGTTGCAGGCTGGTTGTGACATGGTTTGGGTGAAGTGACCAGGGCACTGCATCTGGAACAAGGGGCTGCTTCTGAGCCCTTTGGAGGTGCTCAGGGCCTCCAGCATCTCCCAGGCCACCACTGCAAGCCAGGGGAAAGGCTAAGCCACAGTGGTGGGAGTGTGGAATGTTAGCAGCACCATCAGACCATAGCATCCAAAACGGAAACTTCCCAGCTTGCTCTGTGCAACTAGTTGATATTAAATCCTCAATTTCTTGCCTGAAATAAACACAATTGAGTAAACACATAAAAATATGTCTGTATTCACAGACAGAAATACACTTACATGCCACATATCTGGAGTTTCAAATGTTTCATTTGCCCAGAATGCTGCTTCAGCAAAACCAAAACTATTTGCAGAACAAAGTCAGTCACAGAAAACCCAACTTTCCCAGCTCAGAAATTTCTGGGGGCAAAAGCAACAATAGCTATTAAAATGAAACTGCCTGCCAATGCATTTCCAAACCAGAGAGCTGCAGATGAATCCAAATGGTCCCATTTCAACACTGGAATAAATTTAGACAAACAAACAAGTAAATTGAGACTAGCATGAAACTACTGGAAGTTATCGAACCAATCTACTGTTCTTCCCTTCCTTCTTCCTAGGAATTACCGGCTTCTCACTACCAATAAGAAGGTAAAAGAGCCCAAATTTTTGTCTCAGCACAAGACAGGAAATAGTCCTGAAATCTCAAATATTTGTGTGGATCAGATTTTTCAAAGTTTTATTACTTATTTACAGTGTTTCATGGTGCTTCTGAAGTACCTCCTGCCAATGGCTGAACTAAAATAACTTCACCTGATTGAGCAGAGGAACCAAGATGTTTTGGTCTTGCATCAGGGATGTTTTTCAGCTGTCTGGGCCCTGTCAGGGGGGCTGCAGCCAGCTGAATTAAACTGCATATGCAAATCTTAATTAATTAGCAGTTAGGTATGGCAGCTTGTCAAGCTGCAAAGCCTGGCACTGAAAGATGCACACTGTGGCCACGTCCTTTTGGAGTGTCAGCCCTTAAGCAGGGCTGCATTAAAGCTTTTGTGACAGGGATGTGACACTAAGCTGTGGGCTTTAGGAACATCCAGCTCAGTTTCAAGGAGTGGAAAACGGATGGAAATGTACTGGAGATGGTCTGCCCCAAATTGTGCTGTATAGGCATAGAAGAGAGGGTGTGGCTCTTTTCCCTCCTCACACCTAGGTCAGGTGTGTTTGTGACTCTCCAGATAGACATCCCCTGGCAGGTACACCAGGTGGGTATCCCAGCTTGCAGAGGCAGATGTCTTGCCTCCCTGGAGGTCTTACTAGCCTGTATCATAGCCCACCCCTCATCTGTGCCACTGCTGGGATTAGCTCAATCCATGCCAACAGAGGAATTTCCTTAAAGCCAAATTTAATTCTGGATCATCCTGGCTAGAGTCCGTGGGTGTTTACATGATGTGTGCTCCAGGACAGGCTGTTGGACAGCTGAGCCAGGGCTCTGGTGGTGCAGCACACAGGGAACACAGAGCACGTTTCTCATTGCAGCCTCTGCCCCTGTGGGAGGAAATGCTCTCCCCTGCATGGCTGTGGGCACTGCCCACATCCAGCTGTTCTGCAACATCCACGGATCCACCATTTCCAGCATCCCAGTACATGTAGGAGGTGCTGGGCAGAGGAGATGGGACAGCCTTGGTACCCCTGGGAACACCAGGTCTCCTGGAATGCCCTCCAAGTGTTTTTCTCTCTAAGCTTGCAGCTCACATCCTGCTGCTGCTGTTAGCCAGCCTGGCCAGAATCAGATTGTTTATTTCCCAAACAGCCTGAAAAACCCCACATTTCGAACAAATTTATTTTGGAGACCTTTACACATTTTCTAACAGATTTTCCATCAGATTTCTGGTGCATTAAAGCCCACTGACCATTGCCATGGCTCCTCCTGTGGGCCCCTCAAGCTGCCCTTATGTTTCCCAACAGGACAACATGATGGAAAAACACTGACCTATATTCCCCATGAAAAAAATTTCCCCATGAAAAGTTTGAAGTGCCATGCAGGAGAGGCACCATAGCTTTGAGCCAAATGATGTGAATGGCTGCCCACATTCACCTGCACTTTAAATCATCCCCAACACATTGAGTCAAGGAGCAATGGTGGGAGCCACACAGGGTACATTAGAGACCCCCATGGGGATGTTATTGTGCTGCTGTGATTTTAATATCATTAGACAGGAGATAACCTATCTCCACAGATAAAAACAGGAACCCAACATGAAAAATGCAGCCATTATCCAATAAGACACAGTTTCTTTTGGAAGCTCTGAGTGGAGGTAAATGGGTCTAGGATTGAAATTTCAGTTTGTTCCAGCTTCCTCCTGGGGCCAGATCTATGCAGAGAGAAAGGAATAGATTTGTTTCTTTCAGAATAGGTGTAAAGCTCTTTACATATCACCAGGTGCCTCGGGCAGCATGCTGACCAGGTCTACTTACTCTGTCTGGTTTTGTTAGAGCTTTAATCATGTTAATGACAGTCCTAACATTTTAAAATGGCTCTGAATCAACAGCTGAACTCTGAGCCTTTCACTGCAAAGAAGAGGATTCCAGAAGTTAGACTCCACTCTCCTGGCACCCTCTCTGCTCTGCACCAGTATCTTGGGGACATCTCCTGAAGAGATGGAGAGGTGGTGCTGGCTGGAAATCATCTTCTCAGCCCCTCCTGCACATTTCCTGTTGTAGCTCTTTGTATTATGCAGGACCTTGCATAATATCCATGACTTAAGCAATACTTGCAAAAATAAAGACAGTTTAATCTAGAGCCTCCAGGAGGAGGCAGAGGGGAGAGGAGAAATATATCCAGATACATATAAAGGAACTGCAAAGGGAACTGGAATAAGCAGAGATCAGCTCCACTGAGCACAGACAAAACCAACTGCAGGCTCTCAGCAGGGAAAGTTTGGGTAAGACAGTAGGGAATGTTTCCCAATGAGATGGGCATCGTAGCACAGGAATCAGGAGAAGGCTGGGGATCTCATCAGCCCCATGCCTGGTTGGGCAGTGCTGGGCTTAGCCCAGGCAGGAGTGTGGGGCTGCTGGCTGCCCGTAATCACTCACAACATGATGACCTCCACAAAACACAGGGGAGACAGCACTGTCAGCCCTGCCTTGGTACCCATGCCTCACAGCAGGCAGGCAACAGCTGATGTTGTGTCTGCAGTGGCATCCTACAGGTCCTGTTAATCACACTGAAATAATCAAGCCCAGAGGAGGAAAGTCAAATGCATTAACTGATAATTACAGGCGCTGCTAACCCCGCAGGCACTCCATGGCCCCGTCACCAGGCTTGGCACAAAGACAGTGAGCCTGGCACTGTGAAGGGGATGTGACAGCCCTGAGCATGACCTGCTGGCCTCACCACCCCATTGCTAACTCCGCTCTTCTTCCTCACTCAGGGAGCTTGCAGCCTTCTGGGCACATGCAGAATGCAGTAATTGAAGGATGTGTTAATGTTCCTGAAATAACCTCCCTCTTGGCTCCTTCCATGACCTTGGGCAGCAATTTCCCCCCCTTTGCAGGGAGGACAGTGCTTGGCCAGAACCTGGCATGGGTGAGAGGGGAGGCTGAGAGCCAGAGCTGCAGTGCTCTGATCCAACACGGCATTGCGTGGCCATGTGGTGAAAATGCATGAAAAGCTTGAATCCTGCTGGCATTTCTCTTCTGCCTGCCCATTTCAGCTCTGCTTGTCTCCTCTCAGCACTCAGCAATGCAGCAGATGTGGAGAATCTTGAAATAACAGGACAATCTTTAGCACAACTGGAAGCTCTAACAAGAGGAGATGAAATGCTGGAAATCAGACCTTTGAGCTGAACTGAACACCTCCTGAAATGCAGGGAGCCCTCCCTAAGATGCAGCAAATCTTTGTCATTTTTTTCTCCATGGTCTCAATCCTGCACCAGCATCAGAGCAGGTTTCCATTTAAAACCTAACCCTTCTCTCAGCAGAAGCAGGGCTAACCTGGCACTCAAAACTGAGGGCACAAAACCAGGAATAGCAAATTGTGCTTCAAAGCAGCGGCTGTGCTCGGGTGTCTCATTGCTGCAGCCAGACACCCACCCCCTGGGCAGCCTCTAATCCACAATCAGCACACACACCTCGTTTCAACCAGCACGCCTCAAACTACCTATTTAATTGCCAGACATTAATCTCTTTATGAATCGCTAATTACTATGATCTTATTTGTGTTTGTACTGAACAGATACCCAGGCAGCATCAGGCTCATTCTGCCACATTACTCGCCAGGTCTTTTACTGAGCTGTGGATGCAGATCTCCTTTTCCAAGTGGATTTTATTCCTTGCATTAACTTGGCTTTATAGACAAGGCTTTAAACATGGAACAAATTAACTCATTAGCCTCAAATAATCCAGTGACCAAAACAGGCCATGTTTCATGGATTGTTTTTCAGCCCATACTGTCCTGGCAGCAGCTGCAATCGAGAGGGTGGGATATTTTCTCAGTGGCTGGCCTTGGGATCTCCCCACACATGCACCAACTTTAGCACTCAAGAAAAGCCCCAGCAAGCTTAGAGTAAAAGCTGAACCCACATTTCTCCAGCCAAATCTTTCTGACTGGAAAACAAAACATTTTCAGCAGAAAGAGAGCAACTGGAAGAAAAACACTGCAGTTCAGGCCAGGCAAAATGGGGCTGCCTACAGTGTGGTGATGGATTATGAGAAAGAATTTCTGAGCCTCACCTGCCAAAGTTTGTGTGTGTAATGTGGGATCTGTCCTGTCGCCTGGGGGATGCATTTTATCCCCTCCTGCAGGTCATATATCCCAGTGCTCTAGGGAAGCCTGGTGCCCGAGGCCATTTCCCAAGACCCTTCTTAGTCTCTTTTCAATGAAACACCATGGATATCCACATAATTTCTCCTCTTTTACATTCAGCTCCAAAGCAAGCTGGCTGATAAGTACAGGAACTCAGCCTATGGGCAGTCAGCTCCCAACCTGACCTCCAGCCAGGGCTCTACACCAATTGCTCTGCATAGGCTTTTATGGCTCTTTCAGCTGCACTCAGCTTTGATTGTGCCTGATCAAAATGCGCATGGCCAGCGTTGATAATCACTGATGATCAGGAGCTTTTAGGAAGCAAATGACGGGGCCAGTGCTTGCTTGATGGATCAGGTCATTAGGAGCAGCTGTTTCCCTCCTTGACTTGCTTTTTGAAGGGAATTTGTGTTGTTGTTTTTTCTCTTACCCCTCTGGGGAACCGTGTGAAGGTATTTTGGGGGTCTCTGGCTACTGCACCTTCTTAAAAACATAAAGGTTTTGGTGAGTGTAACGGGGGAGGTTAGCATAGTCCTGCTGTGTGGCACACACAGCAGTGGGTTTGAACAGTAATTTCTGCATAAATCAGCTGCTGATCCTGCCGGTGCTCAAACAGTTCTCCTAGCTGCAAGTGGAGCATCTTTATCATCACAGACCCCCTGGTGAGACAGAGGCATAGGCGTGGTGCAGAGGGATTTAGAGGCAGTTTCCAATGCGATGTTTGTGTTCCTGAGCTCTGCCTGCTTAGCTGGGTGGGCTGAAGGTGTGAAGGGCTCCTCCGTGGTGGCCCAGCAATGAGCATCACCTGGGGATTTGGGGGTGAGGGACTGCTTGGGAGGCAGTGAGGCAGCCTCCACCCTGCTTGGTGAAACCTTGGTGGGACACTGTGCCAGATCAGGTTCCTTCCCCAGTGGAGAAGCTGTGGTTTTCCAGATGAGACTTTAGCCCTCAAGGACAGAGAAGCGATTGTAATTACCACCCACCAATGCAAAACAGTGTAAATATGGTGGACACAAATACCCGGATGCCCTGGAGGAACTAAGCTGCTGCCAGAAATTAGGCAGTTGGTTACAAACTCCAGGATGTGTTTCCAGCCCACCCGATGCTTCCTTTCCCTGTTCTTCTGGGGACCTCAAGCCAACCCTCAGTGCTCTCCAGAGCACATTCCCACCATACAGATGGAGACAGAGACCTGCTGCAGTAGCTGAACTCCAGAATGGGTAGTGCAAACTGGCCCCCAGATCCTGCTGGACTGCAAGCCCAGGGAGAAGCCAGGCAAGGAAGAGTGAAGCAGTATTTAGAGGAACCCATCAGAGATGGTATGACAGCTCTCTCTGCCTGTGGAGATCTGGCAGCCCTGGACTGGAGCCAGGCTGAACTGTTTTATACAGCCACATTTCTGTCATGGTAGCGCTGACTGCATCCTTGGAGAGGTTCATCCTTAGATGTTGCACTGGTCTCTGGGGATGGGTGTGCACACAAGGTTAATTGTGGGTGCTGAGTGTCTGCTTCCCTGAGGATACCTAGTTCAGCCCTCCTTGCTCTGGTGAGATATTGTCTGTTTAGGAATTAATTACAAACATGAGTTGCAAAAAAAATTATTTTCCATAATAACCCCCAGCACACAGACAATCATAAAGTTAGGAACAGGCACTGGCTGGGGTGGGAGCTGCCCTATGCTGTGTTCTGGGACCCCTAGCACCCCCCTGCACTGAGTTGGGGTCTCTGTGCCTGGGAGCAGGGCAGGGATCTCAGCGGTGATTCCTGAAGGTGTTTCCTCACCATGCTGCTCTCTTGGGCCTGATGAACCTCAGATCACCCCCAGGTGTTTATTGAATCTGAGTTACTGCCAGGGCTCCCTTTACAGCTCGAATTATGGGTTACTGCAGAGCACGAGCACTAAATACCTGCTGCAGGAGGGATGCTGTTGTCCCTCGTCAGTCGTCTGCTTCTCTTTCTAGCTCTCTCCCTGGGGAAAACCTTGGCATCCCATCCTTCTCCACTTCTCCTGATGTCCCTTCTGGGTCCAGCCTTTGTCCCCAGGAAGCCATCGATCCCCCCCTGGACACCTGGGAGCAGCTTTGACCAAGGCTCTCCTGAGGCTGCCAGCCCTGGCTAGCAGCTGAACTGGATGTGTGCAAGCAGGCACCCCTTTTCCTGGGCTGTGTGTCTGGGAGGCACTCCTCTTCTGGGATCAGATATTTCCTTGCTTTGTGAACTCATGAAGTGTAATGAGGGTCCCTCTCTTTAGGGGAGCAGACCATCTTGCCTGCTGCAGAGAGTGCCCCTCTCACTCACACTGTGCTGGCTCCCGTGCCCTGCTGTTCCTGGGGGAGAACGGGGGATACAGGGCAGCCTTTGGGTCTCCTCTTCACCACCTAATCGTCAGAGTCTTCAGAAACAAGGAAGTGGTGGCAATGGGAGGGAGACTGGGAGTGCTTTCCATCCTCCCACTTTGCTTGGGTCCTGTCAACACGCTGGCAACTGGCACACAGTCAGGCCCTGAGTCTGCCAGTGAGAATCTGCAGAGCATCTGCATCTCAAGGAGTGCAGCAGCTCCTCCACTACCTGGCCCAATTGATATCCTAGCCGCTCTCACCAGGTCTCTTGCCCTCAGGAGATGTTACATATAACATCTGCTGCTGCTGGTAATCCCTTCTCTAACCTGTTCCCTCCTCCCATCACTCCCTCCCTCACAGTTCCTTTGTTGTCATGTGATGGTTTGGGCTCTGTTGCTTCAATTGCTTCACATCCAATGGGTCAACCAAGAACAGCAGTCATTTATGAGAGATGCTGTATATGCAGAGACCATCCCTGCCCTGGGAGCTTATGGATAGCTCAACAAGCCACAGTTTATGCAGGGGTGGTGGGGAACGGAGACACAGAGAGAAGAGGTGACTTGCCCCATGCGGCATAGAGGACTCTACACGGGGAGCAGACCCAGCCCAGGTGCAACCATGGCCCCATATAAGGCATGTGGAGTGTTAAGAACAAGACAAACTAAACGCAGTTGGCATAAAATCCATGAAGTACATTGAACTGTAATGATTCTGACAATAAAGCAACCCAATAAATATTATGAAATGAAAACAGCCCTCCGGGAGTGTTTGCAATCGATTGCTGAGAGCTGGCATTTGTGCAGCAGATTACGTGAGAGACAGGTTTGCTCTGCCTTTTCTTCTTTCCCTTCCAAATGCAGAATGAAAAGAGCTCTCTGGAGTAGATGGTGGGGGGAGACCCCCTCCCTCCTGTGCTTGGGTGCTGTCAGAAATGGAGAAAAAGATGAGTGAGATAGGGAAGGCTGTGAAGCCAGTGGGGTGGGAGTTTAGGGGTGCAATTCCTGCCCTTGCAAGCAGTGACAATTCTGCCAATGTCCCCCTCATCCCAGCCTGCAGAATTAGGGGTCCCTTTCCTACCCTGAGACATTAATATCCCAATGGCTGATGCATGATGTGGATCTCTTGCCCTAGCATGGGGTGAGGGGAATTGGGTGGCGTGTGGGGCTGGGCAATGGGATCTGGAGTGGATTTGTCTGTGCTGGGATGGATTTGTGGTGGGAGGAGGTTGTTTGCTGCCCTTCCTGCCTCCCTATCCCTTACTTGAGCATGGGTGGCTATAAATGCTCCTTGGCTGGCCCGGTGCACAGACCAGTTCAGCTAGGTCTCATGGTGCTGTGTAGATGGGAGTGCTGGTGTATTCAGGATCACTGCTTGGAACCTCACCCAGTTTCTCTGGTCTTTGCCTGCCATGGGCTACTCATAGTGTGACTACCACCACAGCCTGGATTTTCCTTTTGCACATCCCCTGTCCCAGTGGTGCCCCATGAGATGCTCAGCTGAGCCAGCCCTCATTCAGCTTCAATCCTTCTCCCTGGGGGGATTATCTGATGCTGTGTGCCCACCACGAACCACAGGGAGGTCCCTGCTCCTGCTTCCTGTCTGGTGCTGACCATCCACCTGGGAATCCCGGGCAGCTGAGCCAAGCTCTGACCTCCCTCACACACAGCCTGGGCATGCACTCCCCTTGATTTTCCTGGCTCCTGCCTGCTCCCTCTTGAGTCCTCTTCACTGGGCTAATTAATCCTGTTCCAAGTGATGGCCTTTTTACTGCTGCTGATTACAGGAACATCAACCTGTGAGATAAGTGTGATCGGCTGGAAACCTGTGGTTTGCAACAAGGTTGGTCAAACTCACAGGATGTAAGAGGGGTGAAGGAATTCCTCATAAATTCAAGGCATGAACCAGGCGGGCAAGGTATCTCTTCTGGTGTGAGGAGTAGGATCCATTGGTTGAAGCACGGTGGAGCCAGATTCCAAAGTAAATAAGAAATATTTCCAGCAATAAGTACTGGATGTTCAGCAACCTGGTATGAATGCTTACCTGGATGGCAGGAAAGGCTGGGCGACTTTATAGAAAAGAGAAGTTTGTAGTTGCATGGGAATTCTGTCTTGCTCAGGAAGTCCTTGAGCTATGCGGCTGCTGCATCTTTAGTAAACATTCAGACACTGCCAAAGAGGGCCCATGCCAGCAAACCTCGGTGCTGAGGAGGGCTCCTCCGGCACACAAACCCTCCTCAGCCAGTACCTCTTCCTCTCTGCTTTCCACTACCACCATTTCATCAAAATCCTCTCTTCTGCAGACTCGAGGCAGGGCACCGAGCACTGAGAAACATTGCTCAGGCGCTGCTGGCATGTTTGCTTCGAATAGCAATAGTATCAAAAGAAATACATTTTAAAGCTGCTGCAACATAGCAAGAGCTGTCTCAGAGAGTGTGTTATCTCATCAAGCGTGCTTAGAGTGAGCTCAGCTCTTTCACCAGCCTCATTTTTCTGAGCAGCAGCTGATTGTGATTTACCAAGTGACACCTCTAGAGCTGTGGATTCTTTTTTCTCTTCTTGTTTTTTTTTTTAAAGTTATTAAGTTGTTTGATTTATTAGTAGGGTTTTTTTGGTTGTTGTTATTGTTGTTTTTCATTTTAGAGAGCTCTTCTGCGAACAGCTTAGACAGGAACAAGAAAAAGAAAATAAAAGAGAAAGAACAATTATCCCTCATTGGGGAGTGAGGATAAATAGCTCCACCTATTGCAGGTATTTCACAGACTGATGGTATGACCAGCTGCTGTGGGTACATGACAAGAATGGGCCCAACTCTGCTCTTGAATACTTACCAGTATAAATTTGAAGTATCTGTGCTAGAGTCAGTAGTTATTACACTGGATTTTTATCAGTCTGAGTGATAGCAATTGAAGGTTTTTTTGAGGCATTTATAAATAAAAATGTTCCTGCTGGCTAAATAGATACACTTCTTTGCTAACTGGGAGTAATCATATGCATTTCGATATCAGCATCTGCTAAATAAGTCCAGGGCTGTGTATTAATGAGGGTGCTGCAAGAACTTTGGAGTACAGGCTCAGAATTCAAAACAACGGGGATGGATGGGAGAGAGTGTCTGGAATCAGCGAGATGAAATTTAGTACAGAGAGCACAGGGTACCACATTTGGGAGGGATAAATGAATGCATGAATGCATAGACAGGAGAGACTGGAGAGGCAGCAGGATGGCAGGCAAGGATCAGGGGGTTCAGATGGATGACTAACTTAGCATGAGTCAATAGTGTGATGGTTTAGCAAAAAGGGCAGCTCACCTCCTGGGATGCATTAATGCTGGATGTTGGATGTAAGCCATTGAAATCTGCAATTCTGCTTTGTCTGAGCTGTGTCTAGGTCTGGACACTGCAGCTGAGGGCACCTGCAGATGAACTGGAGAAAAACAGCAGCATGTTTGAATAGAGAGATGCTAGAGTGGGCCAGAAATCAATGTTTCCTTCCTGTGAAAACATCTGTTTTTCAGGGGCAGAAAAGGAAGGGCATTGGCTCAGTCCATTTCTGAACATGAACCTCAGACTCCTCTGAGTTTGACCCTATGGGACAACAGTGCTTGCTTTTTGCTATTTCTGTCCCTCAGACATTTCTCCCAGGTAATTTGGCCCTGCCCTAATGGGATCCCATCTTTTGACATAGCAGCTTTCTTTTGGTATGTATTATGGTGCAGAGCAAACCGTTCTCACTTCCTGTTTTGCAGGTTACCTCCATTCCAACTCACATTCCTTGGGTTTGATGAGAAATGAGCTCCTTGACTGACTTCTGGGCAGGGAGGTTGGCTTCAGCATCCATACTCGAGCCTTTCCCTTTGTGTTATTCCCTTAAAAGCTGAAAAGGGGCTTCTGAGCCAAAAACTCGTCTCATGTTTGTGACATGAACTGTAAGTCTGAGCAATATTTGGGAAAAAGGTAACCCAGAGAGCCAACATCGCCTCTCACCTACTGCTCGTGATACCTGTGCTCAGGATCCCAAGGACAAACAGCAGTAAACCAGAAAACAGCTATTTAGACACGGAAGTGGAACTGCTTTGGGGCTGGCCCTCTCTGCCCGGAAAACAGCTGGCTCCTCGGCTCCGAGACAGCTGTGAAGTTGCTGTGAGGCTGCAAATACAGTTCATTATCCAGTGCTCGATGGAAGCAGGAGGCAGAGTTTTCCACACCGACTCCCTCCTCTTTGCGATGCGCTGTGCATAGCGGCTTCTGGGTGACATTAGCGCTCAGGCGGGCGTGCGTACACCGCAGGAATACAGGAATGCGGGAATGCCGAGCGCATTCCTGAGCGGCAGCACGGCCTGGGGATTAAGCTCCTCTTTCAGCGGTATTAGGGCAAACCTGCAGGAGGTCTCTTGAAATCAGACGGGTAGATTATCTTGATAATAAAAGCAATCAGAATCCGTCCTGCCCAGGATATTTAAATGACACCGCCGGCTGCAGGATGCTCAGGGATGTGCCTGGCACTGGTGCAGGCAGTGTTTTTCACAGGGTTTGTGGCGGTGCCTGTGGATCTGGCAGGGCAGAGGGAGGGTGAGAAGGATGCCCTGTGCCTTTTACCATTCTAACCTTATAGTACCACTGTGTGGGATGGGCAGGGGAACGCGGCAGCAGTGTGAGACTGAATGCCTACTTCAGAACAGCCTAGAGAGTGATTCATCCCTACCAGCAGTGGCTGAAAGGAGTCAGATGAGCCATCATCCCAAAGGACTTAAATTCTCCTTCCCTTAATCCTGCACATCACCCTACTCCTGCCTGGAGTGCACCCATGCATACTGCTCTTCTCCAGGGTCCCATCACCCCAGATACAGACCCCTGCCCCATATTGGCTTTGGCAAGGAGGACTTACTCCTCCTCCCCCTCCTTGCTCATGCCCATGCATGCCTAACACAGCCCTCCTGGGTGTACCTCTGGCTGGCAGAAAAACCTGCTGTCCCCCACATGTATCACCTGTCACAAATTTCAGACGATTTGAGGGGCTGTCAGGGCAAAACATCAGGTCAGTCCATACCCTGGGAGCTCTCTCCTAACACTGCCTGACATCCAGGGTACTGTCCCAGTATATGGGGTCAGCCTGTGTGACACCAGTCAGCTTGGTGTTGGATGTTGAGTGACTCACTGTGCTCCCCACCAGCTCAGTGACAGCTCCTTGGTCTCCAGCTGTGCAGGATGCCAGGCTGTGCTTGTGTAATTTATCTGCCTCTCCCAAAGTGTTCTGCGCTTAGCTGGATTCTGCCAGGAGAAGTCATCTGGCTGGGCTGGGGAGAGGAACCTGAGGTGAGGAGCAGAGCCCTGACTTGCCCATAGTCCCACCACCCGACCAGATGAGCAGGTTCTCAGGGCCAGGTGCTCGATCTCAGGAACGTGGTGGGAGCTGATACAAATCAGAGCACTCAGATGTCCGATGCTTAACAGGTCTCCTGAGCTGCATCTGAAGTACTGTGCTCAGATGAGATGTGTCCCCTTTAGAGGGCTGCACTTCCCTGTTGGCTTTGCCTTTTGATTCCTCCTGGCCTTTTTTTTTTTTTTTTTTTTTTTTTTTTTTTTTTTTTAATCGGGTTTTAGAAATGAGGCCAGTGCTAGAACATAAAACACCACTTATTTTTAAGGAATAGCAGACAGGTCACCTTGTTCAGTATTTGAACAGTGATGCCTCTGGTTTACCCCATCCTGTCTGCCAAGGGAGGGTTATGGGGAGTAACCCATATGAGTCTGCCCCATGTGTTGATTGTAGGGGTTACAAAGGCACAACTGCTACATACACACACACACGCACACACACTCAAAGCATGAACAGACACCTGAAAAAAGCCTTTCACACCACATCCCACACCAGCTGTGCATGGAAAGCTGTCACCCACATTCCCTGTCATACAGCCTTATTGCTTAAATGCATTGCCAGAACATCTCTTTGCACCCAAATACACATCTCCAGCCTACGGAGCCTGTTGCTTGAATGTTTTGCTCCACTTATCACACAAAGACACACATCACCTCTCTTGTGCATTTCTTGAAACGTTCAGAGGAGCACACAGAGCCACAGTCTCCCATATGCTGTCACCTCAGCACGGCGATCCTCCCCAGTGCTGCTCTGCACCCATCACAACCTCCCAGCTGAGCACAGCCTGTGCAGCCAGTGTCATCCCACCCCACCTACCTACCCCTGACCCACTCATTTGCTCTCCAGCGTCCCTGCTGGCCACATGCCTGCTGTGAGAGATCACTGCTCGGTCCCTTATTAGCAAGAAAAACAAATCTAATCAGGAGCAGCAGCAGCCACGGGTGTCTCCTGGGCAAACAGAAGGGTTGAGCAAGCCCTGGGTGCTGTGTGCAGACAGCTCTCGTGGCCCAGGAAGTGTCCCTTCCACAGCTGAAATAAGAATTGCCACAGATCCATGTGACATTTTGAGTCATAAGGCTGCATGCACAAGGGTGTCAAAGGCCTTGCTGAGAGCAAAGTGCAAGGCAGAGATAAGCCCCTGTTTATTGCCAGTGGAGAGATGTCAGACCTTGCTTTTCTCCTCTGAAAAACAGACCTGGTGATTGCATACAGCTCAGGCTGCTCAGAAAGGGCAGGCTCCAAGGGGCAGGCTCTGATCCTGAGGATCCATGGCTAGCTTGGCATCTCTGGGATAGAATTTCCTCCAAAAGACACCTGAAGCATATTTCCCCACCCTCTCTGTTTCAACAGGCTCTCTGGAGGTACAACAGGTTGCTGCTGCCAATTGCCAGCCCCGGCAGCCCCCTAGGGCTGCTGATGTCTCTGCATCCTGCACCTTTTGGCACCTCTGTCTCCCTGCAGCTCCCCATCCCTTGTGCTCCCAGCTACGGGCACTGAAGCAGGGACAGCCAAGCTGTCCTTACGTGCTGCAGGGAAAGAAGCCCTACAACCAGGTGAAGCGTAAACGAGGCTTTTGAGTGATCTGATTATTGCTGTTTCCTCTTGTCCCATTTTTCCGACAGCAAAGGGACCCCTGACCCCGGCGCTGTGCTGTGTTTCAGCTGCCGCCTTTGATTTCCTGTACCAGGGATGCAGCCGGCTCCACACCCAGGTTTGCTGGCAGACGGATTTCTGGGAGTGTGTGTGCCTGAGGTTTGATCTTCTTTGCTTTGTGCCTCTGCAGAAAGAAAAACTGAGCCGTGCTGTGAGAAATTCCTCAAAGGGAAGGAGGGGAAGCATTACCCAGCAGGGCAAGTCACACAGCTCAGGAGCTGGCTGCCTCCTGTCACTGCACTAAGCCCAGGGGCCTCGAGCAAACACAGGGACCTCTTGTCTCTCCCATAGGTGGGTCTAAAGAATGGAAATTAGCAGGACACTGGACACTGAGGTTAGGTTGAAACTGGAGCTGCTGCCCAAATCTGGGGAAGCTCCTCCTGAGGTGACTGAATGGGAGGCGTGTGGTGAAAAACGCCTGTGGACAGCAGAGGCACGGGTGTGATGTGAGGCCAAAATTGTCTCCTTGGGGGTGGAGAGGATGCAGGATCTGCTGTGGGTGCTATGTACAAGCCCTGAGTTCCAGGACATGGTGTCAGCAGCCCACAGCTGGGATTGAGATGGGAAAAAGCACCAAGTTGAGGCAGGAAGAGGGAATGCTGTAGCACTGAGTCCCCCAGCCTGGCAGTGACAGGTAATGCCCCTCCATCTGCTCTGTCCTGGGGAAAACTTGGCGCCGTACTTCAGCTGCTCAGCCCCCAGCTCTACTTTAGCTCAGATGTCTGGTGCAGCTGCAGACAGTTCCCTGAGCACATCTTGGCATCATGGTGTGCTGTGTGCTGCTTGCTTGCAGGCACAAAATGCCATTTTCCATGGTTTCATGTGCCTACAAGACAGGTGTTCTCCAGCCACTGGGAGAGATTTACAACAGCTTATCTCCACTTCTAGACAGGCGAGACAGCCTCTGATTTGGTTTGGGCATTTTTTTCTCCCACCATCGTCAGAGAAATTGGAGTCAGGATGCCTGTGCTCCCATCTGGGATATGGCAGCACTGATGTGAGAGGGGGCTGGGCCTGGAGAAGTGGAAAAAGATGTCTCTAAAGTCCATCAGCACCAGGAGGGAAGCTGCTGAGGCCTGACATGAGTGGCCTTCAGCCTGAATACACATAGTTGCAGTTTAACTGGCCTGACCCTTGATCCCAGGGTCCATCTCCTGCCAGGAGGCACAAAACTCCTTGGCACAACAACTCACATGGCTGCAGCCACTGCTGGGATGATACAGAGCAGTGGGAGGGCGGCAGATGCAATAGCCTTGCAGGGTTTAGGCAAGTGGAGACAGGCAGGAGGGAGGGAGAGGGTAGGGGAGGAGAGCAGGCACACGGGAGAGGGGGGGAGAAAGTCAGGGGAGCACCAATATACGGAAAAGACAATTAAGACACACAAAAAAAAGAGGGAAGCGAGACCTAAAAGGTAACTGACTAGAAAATTAAAATTATTCAGCTACAGAAAATAGGTCTAATGGGCTTCAATGTGATCCAGACTCCATCAGATCGCACAAACAACACGTGAGGGGGAGTTTCCTTAAAGGGGCTGGGGACCAAGAGGAGCCTCAAGTCCTCTGGGGTCTCTAGAAACCCACTCACAGGAGCAAGTCCCTTCCAGGCACCTTTCAGGCTCCTGTCTACACCTTGGTTTCCTGTTGCAGATGCAGGTCCCTGGCTGTCAAACTAAGCTCCCCAGGGTGGATCAGGCACATTTGTCCCAGTGTCGCAGCTGGTGGCTTCGGCACAGGATGGCAAGGTTGTGCAGGTGCAGGAGGCCACATAGGTCCTCCTGCAAATTTTGCATGTGGCAAAATGCCTCCCCTGTGGCTTGGGGGATTAATTACTCCACCCTTCAACCTGGATTTTTTTTCTGGATGACTCCTCCAGCTTGCTTAAATTGTTTTAAATTCTAAAATCCTGCCCTCCCCAGTCTTTGAAATCCCTCACAGTTTGCTGATGCCTGTGGGTGGAAGATGTACCCTCTGCTTTCCATCACCTGAGCCATCACTTACAGCATCAGCTGAACTGGGGCAACCTATCCTGTTCACCAGGCTCAGCAGGAGACTGATGGAAAAGACCATTGGGTATCCCTGCTAAAAGTGAGAGGTGATGGAAACTGGGGGCTGTGGATACCAGAAGGGCAGGGATTGTGAGCTGCTGAGATCTGGGTCCCAGCTTTGCTGGAGCTGAGCAAGGCTGTGCAGGTTGCTGGAAGGGTAAAGACTTCTGCAGAGGGGGGTGCAAAGGTGGATGCTTGATTTGGAGAAGCTGGGCCAGCCTCTTGATGAGGAGACTCACGCTGGAGAGGACCCAGGGGGATCTTCCATGGATCTTGTAGCCCAGCTGCAAAGTAAGGGAAGCCTAAACCATGTCCAGTGAAGTGTAAAGGGATGAGAGACAGTCCCAGAGGGAGAGCAAATAGCCTGACCATCCCAGCTCCATCTCTCCTGACATTTCTGCTGAAAGCGGGGGGTGGGAAGATGGTCTGTGTTCACCAGCAGGCACCACCAGCACCAAATGCCCCAGTGTCTTTGACAGCAGCCGCTGTAAGGGTGGATATGGGAACAGCTTCTCCTCCCATTGGGGCAAACATCACAGGGTGCTATGTGGTGGCTACAAAGGGACACCTTACTCCCTCCAACTCCCCAGCATTTCTTGCCTAACACCTTGCTCTTTCTCTCTTTTCATCCAGCCTGGGCTCCCAGCTGCTTGTCTCCTGAAGACATGCTGAGAAAACATTCCATATTATACAATGAGAAACGGTAAACAGTGTTCTTGCTAGTTTTCCACTTTTTTTTTTTCTGTGAGCATCAGCTAAAGCCACAGGGATAGGGTATTTAATTAGAGTATTGTCTTTCACCTGCCTTTAGTCTCTGCAGGGTCTTTTCAGGGGGATCCCATTCCAGTGTGGTTCAGAAATTACTTTACTGGGGAAGTGACAGGGGCACATCCCTACAGTGCCTTAACTTTGCCTAGCACAGCTTGTGCCTCAGAGTTCTCATTCATCTGGGTGTGGGATGCCAGGTGGAGGACAAGAAGTCCCAAACAGATTTCAGGCCTGTTTCTGGGCAGGAATCAGATCCTGGGATAGATCCTGATGTGGTCCACCAGATCCCAGTGGATTCTCTCTAGGAGACAATACTGCCACAGAACTCTATTCGTCTTTAATATCATGTCCCTGCAAAAAAAGTGCTTATGATTTGCCCTCAGTGCATTGCAGCATATTCTCAGGCTCTTTATGCACTCTGATTAACAATGATCTCCTTTACCATCACAGTAATTTATTCAGCACCAAGGGGCAGGCACGCTGCCTCGCAGACAGAAATACCCCCCATCCTTTCAGTGGTACTGGTGGAAGCACAATGGGAGATGGAAGTCTTGCTTTGAATCCAAACTCACGGCCCCAGGTTTGAGCAAACACACCAGCTGGTGCTGAGGCTGCAGCCAAAGGTCTCATCCTGCAACTGGAATGTGCAGGGCAGAGCAGAATAACTCCTAAACACTTCTGCAAGCAGCTTCTCTGCTCCTGCTTTGCATCAGCTTGGGTCAATTACCAATTTTTCAGCAACCTGGATGAAGGGATGGAATGTACCCTCAGCAAGTTTGCTGATGATAAGGAACTGGGGGGTGTGGCTGACGGAACGGATGGCTGTGCTGCCGTTCAGGCACATCTTGATAGACTGGAGAGCTGAGCTGAGGGAAACCTAATCAGATTCAGCAAGGGCAAGTGCAGAGTTCTGCACCTGGGGAGGAATAACCCGAAGCACCAGCAGAGGCTGGAGTCTGAGCTACTAAAGAGCAGCTCTGTGGAGAAGGACCTGGGAGTCTTGCTGGGTGACAAGTTGGCTATGGGTTTAAAGTGTGTCCCTGTGGCCAGGGAGACCAATGATATCCTGGCATGCATCCAGAAGAGTGAGGCCAGCAGGCTGAGGAAGAAAATCCCCCTCTCTACTCAGCGCTGGTGAGGGCACATCTGGAGTGCTGTGTCCCCTTCTGGGCTCCTCAGCACAAGAAAAGCAAGGAGCTACTGGAGAGGGTCCAGTGAAAGCCACAAAGATGATTTGGGATCTGGAGTATCCCTCTTCTGAGGAGAGACTGGGGGAACTGGGACTATTCAGTCTGGAGAAAAGACTGAGAGGGGATCTCATTAATGCATATGAATATATCAAAGCTAGTTCCAAGGGGATGGTGCCAGACTCTTTTCGGTGGTACTCAGTGACAGGACAAGGAGCAATGTCCATAAATCAAAACACAAGAAGCTTCACCTCAACATGAGGAGGAGCTTCTTTATGTTGAGGGTGACAGAGCCCTGGA
This sequence comes from Rhabdornis inornatus, assembly GCA_013397075.1. NCBI lineage: Eukaryota > Metazoa > Chordata > Aves > Passeriformes > Rhabdornithidae > Rhabdornis > Rhabdornis inornatus. The sequence continues at coordinate 3,926 of VWZS01010033.1, read as the reverse complement.
AAAGCTGCTCAGGATGGTCGTGGAGTCTCCCTCTCTGGAGATACCCAAACACCACCTGGACATGTTCCTGTGTCACCTGCTGCAGGTGACCCTGCCTTGGCAGGGGGGTTGGACTGGATGATCTCCAGAGGTCCCTTCCAACCCTAATAATTCTGTGATTCTGTGAATTATGGCAAGGATAATCCCACCAGGGATATCCTCAAAATCTTTCCTGAAGCCTGCAGGCTGATGGGACCAGGGCTGTGTGACCCAGCTTCTCTCCCAGGTCTGCAGCCAGTCATGCTCAGGCACATTCTGACTTTTGGATAGATGAGTTGTGGCCTAAAAATTATTTTAGGTTAATCCTACCACGGGCCTGTGCATGGCATAATTTATGAACTCACATCCTGCAACATTCCTTCCCTTGCCATGCACAGAAACAAGCAGCTGTGCCTGGGAGGAGTGGTGGGGACACACACACCCCCTGAGGATGGCAAGTGTCCTGATGCGGGGGCAAGTCCTGTCAAAAAGCAAATTTTGTGGCAGACCAGTCCTGAAAGATATACCCTCATGTGACTCTTCTATGGGAGAAGAAAAACCACCCTGCAAGAGCAACCACCAGGCTGCAGAGCAGATGGTGCTCTGAGTCTTTTAACCCCACCATGCCCACAGCAGGGGTGGTACTGGCAAGAGCCAGGTTGACCATGGCTGCAGAGCAGTGGCTTGAGTCCTCCAGGCTGTTTGGAAGCAGAGAGGTGGGAGGAGGGTGCCTGATAAGCTGAGATGATGTACAGGATGCCTGGTAAGATATATTGTGTTATGTTTTCAATTTGCACATTGACACAAGACAAACAGATGAGATTTCAGTACAGCAAGCTCAATTAATCAGGGCTTTGACAGCTGTGAGGCTGGACATTATTAATCCCTTTTGCAGACAGGCCAGAGGGGCAATAATTACACTTTTCCCAAAAATAATAAGGAAGGATGTTCCTCAAGCTGCCCCCCTGCCCTTTCCCTGAAAGAACATTTCCTGATGACAGTACTTAATACTACACTAACTGCAAAAATACTTCAGCTCACCATTGCCTGCAAAATGGGAAACAAAATGTGTAAGTGTAAAATGCTAAGAGTATCATTCTTGGGGCTCTAATGTTCGTAGGAATGGGAGCACTCAAAGCCAGGGCTCTGTGAGGTGAGAGCAGGCACATTTCCCTGTGCACTTGGAGCCACAAGTGTGTGTTGCAGTATGGGACACCCTGGATCCATTCCCAGCTGGGAGGCTGCATGTTTGGGAAGCACAACAAGGATCTGTGGGATGGATCCAGCACCCTCTGGTGAGTGCAGGGGGTTGAAAATGTTGGCTGTCCACAATACCTCTAGGACCTGGGGATGCTGGAGGCTGAACTTTCAGCCCAGTGATAATGGGATGCTCCAGTCTGTGCTGGGGCAGGATAGCTCCAACCATCAGAGCATGACCTACCTCTCCCCTTAATTATTCCCCCTCCAGGGAAGGCCAATGCAGTCAAGGCAGCTGTAACCACCAGGAATGGGGAGGAGGAACTCCTCTAAGGGCAGGGGAAGGGGCATGTACTAACTTCCAGACCAAGCCCAGGCTTTTATGGCTGTGCTGCAAACAGTCATCCTACCTGACCCTGCCTTCACCACTGGAGAAGTCAGACAGGCAGAGCAGCCCATTGCTCTTGTGCTCTGCACCTTGTAGACACCACCCCAATCCATCCGCCTCCAGACAATGTCATCTTCGAAGCGGGAGACATTTAAACAGTGAAATGCCAAAGGAGCAGCATGGTATTTAAAGGCAAAGAAGCAATTATGAAAGTTCTCAGGAGAGCAAGCACACAAATGAGGGAGGATTGGAGAGAGGTTGTTTATCCCACTCCTAAATGTGCAGTGGGGCCATGTGTTCACTGGGAAGTGGTTGTGCAAGCACAAGGCTGAGTGGAGCATCTCCAGAGGGGATGGGTTTGTTTGACAGCTCTCCATTACAGCATCTGAAAATCCTGACGTTGCCTGCAGCCACGGGGAAGGTGAGGAGCTGCAGTTCCCACAATCTTGCCTGACTGAAGCCTTGTTACAGGCGTTAACAGGCATCTGGATTAGTGGCAGAGGGAGGGAGCATCAAGGGCTTGGTTTGTGTCTGTACTCATCAGGCAGGAGATGCAACTGGGAAGGGAAATAGCCAGGTGCAATTCCTAGTGGTAGGGCAGATTCTGGGATGAGCCTCAGACCCCATCCTAAGCCCTCTGCTTTCCCCAGTTCTCTTCCCAACATATTTTGCATCCTCACCCTTCTCTTCACGACCCACAGAAGTCAGTAGGCTCTGGAGTACTGGGGGTGGGAGTCTGTTCTGGCATAGAGATGGTGGCATGTACATGCTGATGCTGATATTTGAGCTTCTGGGTGGTGCAGCAATGGAGGAGGAAATAGACATGGGAATTACGCTGTCAGCACAAGCCATGGTTCACCCACAGCTCCTGACACCCCAAGAACTGCTCATTTACTTTTCTGATGAGGCTGGTCAATACCCACAGGGGAATTGCCAGCGTGGATATAGGACTGCAGGTGTGGACAGTCTGCCTGTGGCTGTGCAGCTCCCCAGGGAAGGAGAGCTCAGCCTCTTCTTGTTCTGTGTTGGGGACACTAGAAAGCTTTCTGCCAACATCCAGCCCAAATCTTTGTTCAAATCTGTCAAGTGCCTTTGGTGCCAGGTAATGCTAAATAATGCTAATTTTATTCCAGCTGCCTTGCTTGTGCTTAGAAACACTGTTGGAGATATAGAAAAATCAACATCAGCTGGAAGTGCCATTCTTTGAGAGAGGAATGCTAGAGAAGCAGTGGGAGGCAGGATTGAAAATCGGTGGGGGGTTAGAGGCTGAGAAGGAGACAGTGAAGGTTTCTGGGGGCTCAACCCTCTGCAGCACCCAGGCCTCAGCATCCCCTGCTGAAGCAGAAAATCTTCTTCTTCCCAGTCCTGGTAAATTTCCCTGCATTTGACGGTTGTGGTTTATCAGCCCACAAAATGCAGCCTTAGGGCACCTTGAAGGGCCACATGGTGTGGACAGGTGCCCTGGTATAAGCTGCACCTCTTTATTCTGGGATGTGAAGTACTGCCATGCATTCCCTTTACACCTCCAGCTCCTTGCAAAGGGCAGGACATCAACTCCAGCCACTCTCTGACCTTACAGCTGGTTAAATACACCATTACTTCCATCAAAATAAAGATCCAAGGATATATCTTGCTGCCTGTGGAGGGATGCTTTTCTATGTTGCTGTGGTGGTGAGAGCAGCCTTGGAGGGCTGGATGGCTAAAACACACTGATTTTGCAGGGAGGACAGCAGGGAGAGTCCCCAGGCAGCTGAGGGGACACGGTGGTAGCTTCTCCTGCTGCAGTGAGGTGGGGGAGAGCAGATGTCCACGGCGTTGTCTGGGACAAGATGTGGAGAAAAGCTGAGCCTGGGCTCCCCTCCCCTCCTCTCCAAGGCTTTGCCTTCAGTCCCAAGCAGCAAGACAGGGTTTTCCTCCCTCTCCCAGACACCTCTGGATGCTCACAGGGAATTTCCACGTTGGCTTTAGGTCAACCTAAGGCGTTATTTTATTTGACCCTAAATTTTTTTTAAGAGCTACACTAAATGGAGGGAAAGGTAAAAGCATTTCCCCTCTGCCCTGCCCTCCCTGCTGGAAGGTTAACACATTGGCCATTTCCTGCCGGCACAGATGGGATATGCCTGGAGTTTGTCAACTCAAATTCAAATTAACTCTCAATTCAGTGGCTTCGTGTGAGGCCCCGGGGGCAGGTGGGGTGAGCAGCAGCTACAGATGTGGGCAGGCAGGGGACTAGAAAGGGGCAGAGGGGACCTGCAAGCTGGCCCTGGAGAACTTGTCCTGTAAATCTTGGGCTTTTCAGGAAAAGAAAGGGAAAGAAAGCAAA
>VWZS01010011.1:27189-38840 GCA_013397075.1 Rhabdornis inornatus | reverse complement strand
CCTGACACCCCGACACCCTGACATCCCCTGCACCCCTCAGCCCGCAGCAGCCTCTGCCTCGCCCTTGTCTCAGCAGCTCGCCCAGTGTCTCTCCTTGCAGCTGCACGTATTTGTGCTCTTGGCTCTCCTCCCCTTCCTCCGGCAGGCCTGGAGCTGCTGGGAGGAGCAGCTCCTTCCCGGAGCTCCTGAAGCCGGGCGGGATGGGCTCCTGCAGCAGGCACAGCAGGCACTGAGGTCTCTGCACCGCCGGGTGATTCTCCCTGCACAGCCGGGGTACAGCTTTTGATCCTGCAGGAGCGGAGCCCGGAGCGGAGCAGGGCAGAGCTGTATTGCAATCCCAGTGATTTCCACGCTGCTTCAGACGGGCTTGCGGCAGCTCCCGGGGATTTCTGGCACTGGCCATGTCCCTGTTGGCAGCGCTCCTCCCGCTCCGGGGCCGCTGTTTGCTTATCTAGAGCCATGATTTAACACAGACGCAGGAACTCACACACTCTCTCCCAGTCTCTTTCAAATTACTTTATTGCTTCCTGTCAACCAGCCGAGCATATCCTGTTAATATACAATCCCCAACGAGCCGTTTTCACAGCGTAATCCCCCTCGGGCAGATAACACGGCTCAGCTCCCGCAGGATGCCTGCCTCTGTCGGAGGATGCAGGATCCCAGCACTGGGCAGGTATTTCCCAGCAAAATGGGGCTGCTGCCCTTGTTGTTGTTAAAGATAAACCCCAGTGCTGTGGGAGATGCTGGCTTGCTGCCAGTCCTGTGTTATTCCCTGGGTTATTCCATCCCCTGGTGACCTTGCTCGGCCAACACCAAGTGCTGTCCCATGCTGGATGGCACTGAGGGTCCTGGTGCTGGAACCTTTCTCCCAGCTCTCCCATCCCGCTCCTGAGATCTGTCCTGCTCCAGAGACACATTCTTTCTGAATCACAGAATCATTAAGACTGGAAAAGACTTCCAAGATCCAACTTTTGATTGAATACCATGCCCACTAAACCATGTCCATATCCATATCCATATCCATAGCCATATCCATATCCATATCCATATCCATATCCATATCCATATCCACATCCACACCCACACCCACATCCACATCCACATCCATATCCATATCCATATCCATATCCACATCCACATCCACATCCATATCCATATCCATATCCACATCCACATCCACACCCACATCCACACCCACATTCACATCCATATCCATATCCACATCCATATCCACATCCATATCCACATCCACATCCATATCCATATCCACATCCACAATCATATCCACACCCACATCCATATCCACATCCACATCCATATCCATATCCACATCCACATCCACATCCATATCCATAGCCATATCCATATCCATAGCCATATCCATATCCATAGCCATAGCCATATCCAGATCCATATCCACATCCATATCCACATCCACATCCATATCCATATCCACATCCACATCCACATCCACATCCACATCCACATCCACATCACTTCAGGGACTGCAGGTTGTTCCTTTTGCTGCTGCACAACCTGTGTCCCAGAGAAAATCAGTTCAGGAGATGCCCACAAATCCTGGAGGTGGGAACCTCTATGGGGTCTCTGGTCCAGCTTCCTGCAGTGTCATCAGCTCTAGGTCAGGGTGGATGTGACAGGTCCTGAAAACCCTCCAGGTGATTTCCTGCAACCCCAGGTTTCCTGACATTGAGTGTTGGAGCTGACAGTGCTCCACCATCTGCTATGAGGTCCTGTGGACCTCTCAGCACCACTTGGAATGTCCAGAGTAGGACATCTGCCACCCTTGGCTGGTTTTGGGAACCTGCTGTGTTTCTCCTACATGTTTCTGATCCTCCCTGTTCAGGTCCCTTGCTAAGACATCTATGTGTCCTGACACTGCATTTGTAGGACATCCATGCTTCTCTGCCCCATCTGGTCTCCTTCAGCCTCCTCATGGCCTTGCTCCCTACCCCGATGTCCATCTGATGTGCCAACTGAGCCTGTGTCCACAGCAGAACACTAAGGAAGTCCCTTTCAGAGAATATCACTGTGATTTTTGGTTCTGTGGTGTGGAAGTGTCCTGAAGAGCAGGTCACTGTGCCTCCTCTCTGTCCTTGTGCCAGGTGGTCCTGCTGCTCCTGTTCTGCACAGAGGCATGAGGACAGATGGAGACGGCTTAGCTGTGGAGGGACAGACATCAGGGCTACAGAGTGTGTGTGTAGCTGGGCTTTTGGGTTGCTCCAAAGGCAAACAAAGTGGGCAGATGATGAACTTGGCTTCAAGATTCACCCTCTCAGCACTGCAGACACTGCAAGCACAGCAGCTCAGGCCTAGAGAGCATTCCTTGTCCCTGGGAGCAGAGATCTGTGCTAAATGTCCCTGACAGGATTCACTGTGGACATTTCTTCAGCTATTTCTTCAGGATTTCAGGACTCTTGGGGCTGTTCTCACTTGGTCCCTGGCTGCCAGCTAAAAGCCATTGTTGCTGCCTCTCCCTTGTCCTCCTCCATTGGCCCAAGGAAAGGAAACATGTGTAGGCACATGATGCAGCTGTATCATGACATATTGCTGTATTTTTGTGGTTCTGTTTCCCAGGTTTTCCCTCGCTCTTGCCCTCAGTAGTTTTATTGTCAGAAGTTGTTCCTGGAAGTTGAGGACAATCTTGGTGCTGGTTGTTGGTTTCACTACCAGCTGGATCCTGCCCTCAAGTACTTGTGATTCTCTCTACACTTAACACCTCATTAGCTGGAACATCCACTTACAGAGCACAGCTTTGCTGTCTGAAAAAAAGGAAAATCCTGTTTGACTCAGACGTTACACAGATCACTTATCTCAGAGACATCTGAAACGCCGCTTGGAAATTGAGTCCAAATTAAAAACCAGTTGAGAAGAAGTATCTGTCCTCCCAGGTAAATCAGGGGCTGATTTATTTCCTCCCCAGTATTCCTGCTGAGCAGTGCATTCAGCACAGCACCAGCCCAACACATCCCTGCCTCCATATGCCAAGGCTGGAAGGTTCTGTGCTTGTGGAGCACCCAGGAGCACCCATCAGCTCCCTCAGAGCTGCCTCCTGCTCCCCTCTGCTCCCTCTCACAGGGCTCTGTGCCAGCTCCCTCAGCTCCTGCTGAAGTCCCCACTCCAGCACTGGCATAGAAACTCTGGCTCTTCACATTCCCACCTCTCCAGACAGAACAAAACACACCCCGAGAAAGAAGAAAGCAAAGTAAACCCAAATTAAAGAGCTCTCAGGCGCATGAATGCAGTGGCTCAGTGCAGAGGTTGGTGTAGCCCCTGGAACAAGTCTCCAGCATCCAAAACATCTCCTGAGAGGCCAGGAAGAATTTTAACAGAAGAAAGGGGACAGGCTGGGGACTGTAGAAGTCCAGGAAGATCTGTACTTATGACTTTCCATGGATTTCCCAGTGTGTTCTAAATTCCTGGATCTCCATTCCAAGGACTTTTCCAGCCTGCACTTGAATCCCTGTGAGTTTTGTCCCCAGCTCTGCTGAGGAGGTGAACAGTTCACTTCCCATCCACATGAAGAATCACCTCCTTTGATCCCAAACCCCAATCTTTTAGACCCTGGCCCTGGACAGCACAGAAGTGTCATTTGGTGGCTTTGGTTTATTCCTGGGAGAAGAGAGAGAAGGATGGAGCAGCCTTGTCACTGTGCAAGTGAAGTTATGGTCATTTTCCCTATGGCATCACTTATCCTTTGTCACCTCCTTGTTCATCCCTGTTCCTGCCACTTCTGGGGCTGTTGGACATGACAACTCAGACCCTGCAGGACAGGCTGGTGACCTCCCTCTCTTTACTCCTCTCTGCAGCCATCTCTTATGCAATTAAAATGACAAGGAACTCCCTTGACTGCCCCAGGCTTCCTGCTTTCCTTAAAAACTTTAGGCAAGGAACTTAAAGAAAAGTCTTTGGAACCCCCAGCAGACGCCAGGAACAGATGGCACTGACCATGTGTGTTTGGCCACTCTGGAGGGCTCTGAAGGGTTGTGGAGCAGGATTCCCCCTTGGAGAATCCCCATGGACTTTCCCCTGGCAGACAGTACTTGCTCAGGGGTCTTCAGCTGCCCTCTAATAATACATGTTTATGTCTCCCAGGGACTTTCCATATGGCCACCACAGCACCCCTCGAGGCACCCCATCCCCTCCCAGTGCCAGGACAGGATGGTGAGGGCTCAGCCCTGATGCTGTGCTCCTGGTCCCTGCAGGAGCAGGGACACCTCAGGGAGTGCAGAAGGAATCAGCAGAGAATGAGAATCCCCAAAGGAGCACTCAAGGAGAAATTCCACAAGGACCAGGCAGGATGCTGATTCCAGGGGGCCAAAGGGACCCCGGTAGCTGCAAGGACCAAATCTTGGGGGGAAATCTGCAAAGAGCCTCCTCGATGGGCCACACTGCAGGGCTCCATGAAAAGATGACCTTTGTGACACCACTGTTCCCTGTTCCTGGTGGGGATCTGTGCCACAGCCTCTCCACCCTCACTGCTCCATCCTGGCAGTGCCATGGCAGGGTGCCAGGAGTCACCTGAGCACGTTTGTGCTGGCAGGTCCCTCATGCTGCCAGCTCAGCACCCCAAAGGGCAGCAGGACAGGCTGTGCCAGGGACATCCACGTGGTTAACTCCATCCACCCTGGTTAACTGGGCAGTGCTGCCTCCCACTCCCTGCCAGAGCCATGGACAGACACAGAGCAGGTCCTGCTCCTGTGCCATGGCCAGCACTCCTCAAGCCCTGAAGGGATGTGTCCCCCAGTGTCAAAATGACCTCCTAATCCTGCTCACATTTTGAGTACAAGCCCCTGCATCTCCGTCCTTGAAGATGTGCCCACCACAGCTTCATAAGTGCTGCCCATCCCTTCCCACCAAGCTCCTGCCCCTATAGCCCTGTGCTTCATCACCACACCCCATCTTCATCCCTCAGGTGTTCCTGGGCAAGAGAGCTGAGGGTTTTCAGCCTGGAGAAGAGAAGGCTCCAGGGAGACCTTACTGCCATCCAGTACCTGAAAGAGGACTGGGGGAAACCTGGAGAGGGGCTTTGGACAAGGCATGGAGGGACAGGACAAGGAGGGATGCCTTCACACTGAAAGGGTTAGATGGGATATTGGGAAGAAATTCTTCATTGTGAGGGTGGTGAGGACCTGGCACAAGCTGGATGTGTGAAGCCTTGTCTGCCCCATCCCTGGAAATGTCCAAATCCAGGTTGGATGGGGCTTGGAGCACCCTGGAGAGTGGATGACATCCAGGATGGTGGAATGGGATGTGGTTGAAGGACTCATCCAATCCAACCCATTCTGTAAGTCCATGATTCTATGATACTGCTAGAGATTATTACTCTGATGAATCTTCAATAAAATAAAAGATAAGCCAGCCAATATCAGCATCAAGAGCCTGTGCATGCCTTTGCTCCCACTCTGCAGGCTTTGTTGCAGTTCAGTCACATTTCAGCCCAACCCTTAATGATATGGATAACCCAGACCCAGAGGGAGAATGGGAAATGCTAATCACAGAGCACCAGCCCTGCTCCTGCTGACTCCTGACCTTTCCTCTCCAGACCCTGGGGGGGGTTTGCCTGCACACAGCTCAGCTTTCCCTGTGCCACCACATCTCCTGTAGCTGGCTTCCCTTTGGAAAGACCTGAATAGAGTCATAGAGATTGTTTGGGTTGGAAGGAATCCTAGAGATCACCCAGTTCCAACCCCCCTGCCATGGACAGGACATCTTCCACTCAGAGCTCCCCCATTCAACCTGGCTGTGACAACCTTTGTGTTTTCCACCCTTCTGTGGTTGCCTCCTTCAGGTCTGCCTTTCTGCAGCACCTCTGAGGAGGAAAGAGCAGTTTCACACTCTCATCCTGTATTTGCCTCTTCCTAAACCTCTGCCACCTCAGAGCACTGGGGGATTTCGCTCACAAGTGCCTTAAATGTAGCACATAATGTTGCATTTTTTTTCATAGTGTCCACAAGCACTTGCAAAGCTCCTCTATTTAACACCAGCACTGACAAAACCCAGGCAGTTTTCTCCCCGGTCTCACCAGCTTCCTATTAAATGCCATTTCAGCATTCTCAATTTCAAGGATGCCACCCCGTAATTTTATAGTATTAAACACAGACCTGAGTTTGACTTTTCAGCTTTTCCACCTTCCTTTGAACAACTTTAAAACTATTTTCTGGAAGACTTCTGGACCTTGGGTTCCCTGCCACAAAATAGCTTGTGTTACATCCTTTTCTTTTACAAACCTTTACAAATGACAGCAATTAAACCGAGCATCCTTTTATGTCGTTACCCCTGTCAGCAGGTAATGCCTGGCAGTTTTTCATCACGGGTTATCCCTGGGCAGATTTATTCTCTTAATAATGTTATTTCTGGCTATAACCAAGAACTGAAATGAAACTATTTTCCAGAATACAAACCCCATCTTCTGCCAGTCATGCCTCATGGCTGTAAAGTATTTTGGATTAAGTTTCTATATACAACATGATATTCTGGTGATGGTTCCACCTTTTCTTCGCTGTATATCTAAATAGCCTTTTAAAATGTATTTTTTTTTGAAACACAGACTAATAGTTTACATGCTTGATTGTCACATTTCCACATTCTGGAAAAGTAGTGGTACTCTGTTGAAGGTTGGACTCGATGATCTTGGAGGTCTTTTCCAACCTTAATGATTATATAAGTCTATAAATCAGGAAATTCTTGATTTATTTAAAAAAATAAATATATAATGTATGGTTTTGTTTAAATTTGCCTTCGTTTTATAATTGTTTTCCTTCGTGCCTCTCTATGGTCCTGCTTATTCATCAAAACAAATTTTTCAAGAAGATCTGACATCTTTGTAGTCCCCAAGAAGATACTTTTATGAACTTTATTTTTCCAAAAGTTACTTTTAACTCTCAGCCTGGGTTCAAACAAGCTGTTGAACAAAATATCCCAAATTTCCTGCTCAATTCTACAGATCCAAATCTATTTTAAATGCTTCAAAAGTGCCTCTTCTCTTTAATTTGTTCCCATGGCTACCATTCAAAAGTTTCATTCATTTTCCGAGCGGAGGACTCTCCAAATCGTTACTGCAATCTACCAGTTGACTTTTCCTTCTTAATTTAGCTGAAGGCTCTAAATCCTCAGATTTATAGACATTACAACAGAAACAGAAACAGGGTTACCTTGCACACCTTGATCCTCCATCCTTAGGATTAAATCCTCGCTTGGAGTTTTTCTGTGGCTCTGCCTGGTTCCTGGGGTCCCAGTGCAGGATGATGCCCAGTGCCACCCTCTGACCTCCCTCCTCTCTGTTTCACCTGCTCAGGGTACCAGGGAGCTCAGGGTTTGGACACGCAGGGATCCCCCAAGCTGAGAGCTCAGAAATGCTGAAGGACAGAAGGAGCTGCTGGTTCCCCCTCCGCAGGTCCCTGCAACAGGATAAACAGGTTGAGTGAGGTGGGGCTGTCCAGTGTCACGTTTCAGCAGGAGCCATGCAGGGACAGGTACCCTCAGCGAGCAAACAGGGATGTAAAAGGTTAATTTTTATTTAATCTGTGCAGAGAAAGCTCCCCAGAGTGTCCCCGGTGGGGTGGGCAGGGTGGGGGCTGCGGCCAATGCCTGCCTGAGTGGTGACTGGTGTAACTGGGAAAGGTGCTGGTTTGCTCTGGGAGAGGTCTGACATCCCTGAAAATCGTGGATTTATGGTAGAGATCAGAGCTGATGTTGAGCTGAAAGGTGCTGGGCAGCACCGAGGGCTCAGCCTGGAGCTGGGGAGCTCTGCTGCTCTCACCTTTCCTCCTGAAGGACCAGACCTGCCTGTCCCCAGCCTGCAGAGCACCTGGGGTGACTGGGAAAGGCAAGGAAGGACAGAGGGAGGCCCTTGGTGGTGACAGGCTGCAATCAGAGATATCCATGGGGTTTCTGGCTGTTCACACACCCTTCACAGAGGTTAGAAAAATCCCCTATTGGAAACAGTTCCTCCATCCCTGCTGAGCTGGGGAACATTAAGTAGGTGATAATAAGCGGTCCCTGAGTGGGAGGGCCTGCTCTCCTCTGGAAAGGGCTACTCCAAACAATTTATCATTCAAACAAAGAGGGGAAAAAGGGTTAAACACTGCCCGGCCTCCCCAGCCAGCGGTGGCTTTGGTTATCTGCAGCATGGCTGCAGGGCTACATGGTGCCTGTACATGTTCGGGGATCAGGAGTTAAGTGTTTAAATGATAAGTGATATCTTAAAAACATAAGTTTAGCAATGAATCTTTACCGACAATACTATACTATTAGTTAATAGGCAGAATTAACTCACTGGCCTGGGGCCAAGCCCGTCACAGCCAGAGCCAGAACAGCTGAAGCTGCTTTTCACTTGGGTTTTGCTTTTACGGGATTTTCTGCTGCAGGGAGACTCCAATTTCTGTAAAAATATGCTCATGTTTTCCTCCTCCCAACCTGCCCCTGGAAGCCCGAGGTTCCTTGGAGCCCAAGGGATTCAGCAGGGAGCTGGAAGGCTTTCCTCTTGCATGCAGAGGTGTGGCCAAGGGTGCTGATTCAGGACCAAGGCAGATTCTCTGCAGGGCATCTCTCGGTGGCCCTGGACCAGCTCCCTGTCTGCTCTTGGAGGGACTTAGAGGCAGATTTACTCTTGGTGCCATAATGGGAGTCACTCCCTATCTCTCCCATCCCAAAGAAACTTCCCTCTCCTGCAGCTGAGGCACTGAGACTGACCAAGCAGCTTCCTCGAACCAAAGCAGCACCTCCTGGATCTTTCTGGTAGCTGAGGCTCCTTGGAATCACCAAAGACACTGAGCCTTGAGTCTGTGCCTGACAGCTCTGTGTCACCCCTTGCTGCTTTCCTTTGTGCCTCCCTTGCTCCCAGCTGTCATCTGCTGCACGTCTTTAACCTCCCAGAGGGTGAGAGGGAGCCACCTCCTCCAGATGTGATGAGCCAAAGGCTTCACATGCCAATAACCTTTCTCTTTCTGCATCAGAAGCTGAAAATGCAGCATTAAATGTGTCACCATCAAACCTGTTTTAATGTCCCCTAGATGTCATCTCTCCTTGCTCTGTTGGCCTGGGAACCACCTTTTGATGTAAACCAACATGTGGGTGTAGCTGGAGGGGTGGTTGTCCCATTTTTGTGCCCCCCATCAAGGCTGTACCTGATGCTCTCTGCAGCAGGGCTTGAGTGTCCTGTGGCAGTGCTGCCCAAGGCTTACTTGTGGGCAGCAAGGACCAGCAAAACCAGTGTAACTTGACTTCCAAGCTGGCCACATCCAAGCTGCCTGATGGTGGCCATGTCCATGTGACACAGTCCCAAGGCCGCTTGTCACCAGATGGCAGCAAGGAGAGCATCAGCTCACAGTGTGGATGAGAACAGCAGTGAGAGCACACAGTGCTCCCTGGTTCCTCCTCCACTGAAGCTCACTAAACCTGGTGCAGAGTGAGTGGAAGGTCCGGAGAAGGACATTGGAGGAGCTCCGGAGTCACTTGTCGTGTCACAGTGCTGGTCTGCTCAGATATTGTGGCATGGTGACCAGAGGAGCCTGTGGGATTCAGGTCAGAAGGTGGATACTGGTGACAACGCCTGCACTGGGAACAGCAAGTTTGTGAGGGTGGCAGTGGAACCTTGGCAGGCCTTCCCATGGATACCAAAAAGATGCAGCAGTCACAGAAAGCCCTTCCTGGGAGCAGAGTGAAGGTGTGAGGTGGGACCAGTGCTCACAGCTCATGACTAGATGCTCTTCAGGGCACAAACCACACTCCAAGGAGCATGTAAGAACTTCAAAGTCAGTGCAGCAGCCAGACAAGTCTGCATAGTCCAAGATCCATCTCCATCAACAACAGCTTAAGGGAGAGCTCAAAAGAGAAGAGAGAAGGTCTCCAGTGACTGGAGGGTCAAAATTCCCATTGTGTCTGGAAGTGCAGTCCTGGAGAGCTTCAAGGAAATCCTGAGGGTCTGGCTGGGCACTGGCAAACACAAAGGGCTGCTGCTCTTAGACTCCAGGCTTCCATTTTGGAGAATTGATGGGTCCTCTGGGACATGGAGGACACAATAGCCCTGGGATCCGGGAGGACTGAAATGAGGATGTGAGGAGTTTGGGATGGTGAGTGCTTTCAGACATCTGATAGGAAGTGCTGGCTGCTCCAGAGCAGCAGGGACTGAGGGGAGGTGGGAGTGTGGGAGCCTGGCACAGCGCTGGAATGGTGAGTAACTGCTGGGCATCCCTGGGATTCCTGCCCTGGAGAGGAACACATCTGAAGGAAGGAGCAGCAGGGCTGTCCTGGCCTTCAGCCTCCTTCCTCAATGCAAGAGTGATCCCAAAAGAGCTTCCAAAGATGAGAGCTTCTCCACACAGGATGGAGCTGGACCACAGGGTTCTCGTGTTGGATGTGGGGCCAACCTGGATGAGCAGCAACATCTGCAGTGACAGGAGCTCCCAAAGCAGATCAGACCCTGTGGCTGGCTGCAGCTGAGGAAGACCTTTGGCTCATGCATGTGGCCAGCAGGATCACAGAGCTCGGAGCTCCACTAACCGCTCCTGTGGAATCATTTCCTGTGGTGGGTCAAGGCAGAGAACCCAAGGTGCTCAAGCTGCTGATGCAACAAAGGGATAAGGAAGAGCACAGTGGAGCCTAGACTGTTCTCCATGTCCTTCCATGGTGACTCGAGGGACAGAAATCCGTCCTTGAAGTCCAGTGGGTCTTCAGCTCCTGGCCTATGAACCTGGCACAGCTTGTGTAGAGATCCCTGTGCAGGGCGTGACCTCCCTAGGAGGATCTTCCAGGACACAAGTGCTTCCTGCAGGATGCACCTGAACCTTCTGTCCAGCCAGCAGTAATTGGGACCCAGCTATGGGGGGTGAGCAGAGGGCACTGCTGGGTACAATGTGGATACGGATGTATAGGATGAGGGAGAGACGTCAGGGTGGTGGCAGAGGGACCTCCTGGGGCAAAGAGTCCTGCCAGCAGCCACATGTCATAGATCCAAAGAATGGTTTGGGTTGGAAGGGACCTCAAGGACCAATCTCCCCTCCATGTCCTGAAGAGGGTGTGGATCATGAGGTGCCCACAGGGCAGATGTGGTTCCCAGGCACTGGGGCTTCTTGAGTGCTGTGATGCAGAACTGGAGCTGGGTCTCACCTCGCACCTTCTGGGAAGGTCCTGCTTGACCCCAGCAGTGTCAGTGGGGCTTGTGACCCACTCAGAACCGCTCCACGTGGGAACTGGGGGGATTCCTGTTCTCTCCTCACCGGGGCTGGCTCCAGGGGGATGGGCGAGGAGAAGGGTGCGGGGAATCAGGGCTGCCCACAACAAGCCTGGGATTTACCAGCTCCTTGGATTTTTGTGTCTTTTTTTAATGCTGCCGTACGCGTCCCCTTCTCCGGAAGGGAATCTCCTCACCGCCCTGGCAGCCCGGCTCCGGTGGGCTCAGCCCCGCGGGAGCGATGCCCGCCCGGTGGCCGCGGGCGGTGCGAAGGGCGCGGCGTTGGGGACATCCCCCCGGGACCCCCGTCCCCTCCCCTCCCTGCCCTCCGCCCCCTCGCCGGTGCCGGCGGCGCAGCGAGCCCCGGCGAGGCGGATTTGGGCTGAAATCACGGCTTTCTCTGCATGATCGACAGCTCCGGGACAAACCATCGGCGGCCCGGGGGGATCCGCCGCCCGCT
>VWZS01010011.1:0-27102 GCA_013397075.1 Rhabdornis inornatus | reverse complement strand
GGGGTGGCACTTCGCCCCCTGCCCCCCCCCCTCCCCGCCGCACGCCCTACGGAGGGGAGGCGAAGTTTGGGCAAGTGCTAGCCCAGCTGGAGGTGTCGCCGGCGGAGCCCGGTGTGCCGTGTGTGCCCCCCCTGCACGCCCCCAGACCCTCCCGATGGCCGGCCGCCCTTCTCCCCGCCATCCCTCCGCCAAGCTGGGCATCCCTGGCTACTCCCTCGGGGATGCCCGGCGTTCCCCGCCCCGTGCCCGCCGCTGCTCCCGGCACAGTCTTTGGGGTGCCCCTCCGCCCGCCAGGCCTTACCGGCGTTGTGGAGCTGGTGGCCGGCTCCCCGTGGCGTTCCCGGCGTCCCCGGGAGGAGCCGAGCTCCCCGCCGAGGTCCCCGGTGCTCAGACAAAGCGGTGAGGCGGCAGGTGGGGAGCTCCAGGGCTGGGTGTACGGGGCCGGCGCTGGGTGGGAGCCCCACGGTGGGGTCTGTGCAAGGGGGGACTCGTTCTCCTGCTCCCCGACCATCCCAGACATTCCTGCCTGCATGGACACCCGGGGAAGTGTGAGCTGGGCTGGGCAGGGGCGAGGGCCAGGTGTCAGGCCAAAAACCGGCTGGTCGTGGAGCGGCATGGTCCAGGGATGCCCGTCCATTGTGGAAGGGTTGTGTCGGAGGGGCTGGGTGGCT
This sequence comes from Rhabdornis inornatus, assembly GCA_013397075.1. Classification (NCBI taxonomy): domain Eukaryota; kingdom Metazoa; phylum Chordata; class Aves; order Passeriformes; family Rhabdornithidae; genus Rhabdornis; species Rhabdornis inornatus. The sequence goes on along the minus strand of VWZS01010011.1, from coordinate 26,431 downwards.
CCGCTGGCCCTCCGGCTCTGTTGGGCTGCTGGGCTGGCTGGGTGGCCACTGCTGGCCCTGCGTGTGCCGGGCGGTGGGAGCCACTCGGACTGTCTGGAACATGGATGAGGCACCATTTATTAAGTTGGAGTTTTGGGGGATGACTCATGGGTTGGCCAGCTATACATCGTGATATTTACAATATGGGAGCTTGGCATAAATAGGACTATTTACGTTGCAGCGGAGAGTGCTCGCCAGCTCTGCTATTCAAATGAGCCTAGCATGGTTTTAATTATGGGGGGGAGGGTTGGGGTGATGAACGTGTTTGTGAGAGCATGCGTGTCCGTGCAGGACGTCTGGCCCCGTCCTCTGGTGGCCTTGACACTTCCAACGGGGTCTGGGCTTGGCCAGCGGGCCCACGTGTGCTTGACCATGGCAAGCTGGCACTGCCAGGTGTGGCGTGCCGGGTGCCTTGGGCAGGGATGGGGTGGCACCTCCAGCACACCCTGCTCCTCCTGCTGCCCCGCAGGTGCTGCCTCGTGGTGCTATGGATCAGTGGCCAGATCCTGGGGCTCCTGTGCATGTTCTTGGAGCATGAGTGACTTTCCCATCGTCTTGGCAGGAGAGGCAGGCGCTGGATGCATGAGTGCCAAGAGATGGGGAGTGTATCCAGGAGCGAGGAGCTGGCCAGTGCAGGTGGGGTGTTTCACTCACCTGAGATGATGATGGCTCTAAGGGATGCTCCCTAGGGGGAGATGGTCAGTGGACTTCCAGCAGCCATTCCCAACCAGAGCTGGCTGCGTTTGTTTGGCATGGTCCCCCCGTGTCCCCGCTGTTGCCTCTTTCCCTTTGTGTGTGTGTGTGGTGGGGCTGTGATGGTCACTCTCATTGTTGGAGTGGGCAGCCAGCTCCCTAATCCAGCCTTCCAGGAAAAGGCTTCTGGAGAGCTGGCAAGGTGAAAACGTGTGGGATGCAGCTCCTTGGGCGTGCCTCTGCCCCTTCCTTTCTGGAGCTGCCTCTTTCTGCCCGAGTGCCTGGCTGTGGTGTCCACCTGCAGCTCTGAAAGCTCTGGATCCCTTTGGTGTGGACAGATGGATCCAACAGTGGCCGCTGGCTGTGGAGGTGGTGGCTGGACCCGCCGTGTTCCCGTGGCTGCACGGAACCTCCATGGTGGCCATGCCCTCCATCACCAGCCCCAGCATATTCCCAGGGCCAAAATGGGGGCAGGAAGGCGTATTCAGGGGAAAACCACAATTCTGGAGGATCCTGCCTCTTGAGTCCTGTTTTCGGTTCTGTCACAGAGCATTTCAGTACTGCGGGTAATTTCACTTGTCTCCTCTGTGCCTCAGTTTTCCTAATTACAAGGCGTAAAATAATCCAAGCGTCTTTCCCAAGGGAGCCGCGAGGTTTTGTTAATGAACATGACAAAGTGCTTTGGGATCCGTGGTTGAAAGCGCAGCCTTAGTCAGTGCGGCTGTGTGTGGGGTGTTTATTTATCTACATGCTTTATATTTCTCTGCACGCTATATATTCACTTGCATTTAACAAACCTTAATTAGAAACAAAGCCGATAGGGAAGGAAATATAAACAGGAGTGTGCATGGAAATTGGAAGTTGATTGCTCACTGGCCAGCAGAATGCATGGCTCGGGCTCGGGAGGGAAGGCTGTTTGGTTAAAGCCGGCTCTGTTAAAAGGAAATGTGAAAAGAACGTAAAACATAAATCAATATGGAAAACAGGGAGGTGGATGACAACATACATAAAGCAGAGGTTAGGAATTGCCTATAGTTGTGAAGGCAGTTGGAAGGTAACGTGTCTGCAGCTGAGAAAGTTCAGGCTTCTCAAAGGAAAGTTTTTTGTGTGTTTTTCAAAAAAAAACAAAAACCAAAAAAAACCCAACAAAACCCAAAGCAGAAAGTCAAGAACAAAGGAGTCCTGGAAGGGTCTGGATCCCACCCCGGCTGGTAACGCCGCTATCGCTGACGGCCCCGCTTTGTATTCCTGCAGCGTAGGCTGAGCGCGGGGCTGGCGGGACCGAGGATTTTGGGGGGAGCTGGGAAGGACACGGAGGGATTTTAAAATCAACAGCCTGCCTAACTCACGTGTGAGGAGGGAAAACCAAGCCCTCGACGCTCTTCACCCCTCTGGAGTTAACTTTTCACAAGCCTTGTGGTGCTGGCAAGCTTCCCGAGGGCTGGAGGAGAGCCAGCCCTGTGCCAAAAATGCAAAAGGAGACACGAGATGGCCCTGCTATCAGTGAGGGTGTGGGCAGCACGGAGCCAGCAGCACGGAGCCAGCGACAGGCTCCAGTGGGTGATGGAGAATTGCCCAGCACGAGTTCTGCTGGGAAACAGGATCACGGGTGAGGGGACTCGATTTTGAGCATCAACTGTGCTGGGCAATTCTCATCCTGAGCCCAGTCTTGGGCTTGAAGAGGGATGCTGGGGCAGGAGGGCAGTGTCCACTCCTGGGGTGAGCATTCCTGGGCGTGGTGTGACTGAGATGCTGGATGTGGATGTCCCTGCCCATCCTTCAAGCAAGCTGGAGACAGGACTTCAATCCTTCTGTGTTTTTAATAGTGAATTATAATAAGTGTCATATTTACAGCACTCTCAGACACATGGTGGAATTGTTGGGGGTCCTGTGCAGGGCCAGGATTTGGCCTGGATGATCCTTGTGGGAACCTTTCAACTTGGGATATTCTGTGATTCTGTAGTATACAGTATATTTAATTTCACTCATGCTGTAACATACTGCAATATTAAAACATAGTCTCTTCTCCTGTTCCTGTGTTGAGCACCTCCACATGGGATGTGGGGGGATGTCAGGGACACAGGGGTGGTTTGGGCCTTTGGGTATCCATCTTTTTGGTATCTATAGAGGAAGACTTGAGCCATCCCTTCAGGGTTATGTCACACCAGAGCATTGCTTTGACCTTGGTGCTCCATGAAGGTGGATCCAGGCGTGCCAGGACCATGGGGGCTGCAGGAGCCTCCCAGCAAGCCTAGCATGCTCTGGAGGGATGTGGCAGAACAGGAGGTCCAGGGAAAAACACAGGATCTGTCAAGAGCTGATCCTTCCTGCGAGCTTGAGCTCCAGATCTGCAAGCACTCTCCTAAAACCAGGAGAGGAGCAAATGTTTTGGGACAAGTGGGACTGAGGAGCAGAGCAGAGCCTGTGGTTTTGGCCTGGCCTTGTGCCACCCATCTCCCTCCTGCCGCTTTCTCCTCCCCTCCATTTCCTGGGTTAATTTTTGACAAGGCACGTTGCACCCACCTGCCCTTTGCATTATAGGGGCAGCAAAAGGGAAAGCTCCTTTCAGAGACCAAATAAATCGGTGCCTCGTTTAAACATTCACATTGCTGCCCTTGCTGCTCTGTTCTGTGGTTTTCCAGGCAGGAGCAGCAGTTCTCTCAATCGCTGCTGACTTTCCAGCTTCTCTGGGTGACAAAAGCATAGGGAGGAGATGCAGCAGGGGACAGGGCTGCAGGGGACAAGGGCTGGGGGTTGGTGTGGCCACTGATGTCCCCCAGCTCACCCCACAGAGGGTGTGCAGGGGACACGGCTGTGCCTCGGGGATGCTGCCCAGGGTTTGGGGCTGTCCCCAGGGATGGGAGCAGTCCCCTTGGAGACAGGCTGAGGACCTGCCTGCACTAGTCAGGGCCCTTTGTGTGCACATACCTGAGCTGCTGGAAAGAGGGGTGGGCACTCAGGAAACTGCCCGAGGAGCTGGGTAAACAGTGGGGGCTGTGACAGCTCCTTGAGCGCTTTGGGGCGAGCCTGACCCTCCACTCCTGCCACAAAACACACCAGCCCTGCTGGGATAGTGATAGCTCTAGCTGGGAATGGGGTTCCCATCCTGCCAAAATCCCATTTTCACCGAGGAAGAGCCTCGTCAGCTCCCACCCTGGTTTGCAATCCCTCCCATACCTGGATGTGGTTTATGGGCAGTGTGGTTTATGTGGTTTGTGTGGTTTATGGGGTGAAGCACGGCTGCCAGTTGGATCTCATTGGGATGGGGGGAGCAGGGAGATCCTCAGAGGCAAAAGTTCAGCCTTAGATAAGGGAGAGGATGGGGCCTCCTGTGATAAGGGACTGAGTGCAGTGTGGGCTGGGAGGGAGGGAGAGGCAGTGAGGGGGCTCACGAGGGGCTCTGCCCAGCCTGGACCCAGGGGTGCAGGGAGCACTGGGATCACTGGGGATGCTGGAGGTGGGCAGGGACCCCTTGGAGGCCAGGAGACAGCAGGAGGGAGGGTGTGAGGAAAGAGAGGTGCCTGGAGGTGTGCAGGGATATGTTCTTCATGTCTTTATATCCATGTCAGATGTTTCAGGAAGGTGCAGGATGGGTGGCAAGTTGTGCCAGGGTGCAGACACAGGGTGGCTGTGCAGGACATGCCAGCCCCTGAGATAATCAGGGTGAGGGAAAGGAGTCAGTGAGGATCATGCCATGCTGTTTGCCCCTCCCTGGATTTCCTTGCTGGGGATGAAGGAAGCAGTATCAGGTCTGGCAGGAATTGTGGCACCTATTGCCAGGCTTTAAAGGAGGATGGAGCAGGCCACGAGGGCAGAAAACACAACTGTTACTGGGGCTGGTGTGTGCCTCCCTAAATGTCACATTCAGAAATGATAGTTTTAGTGGCTGAGAACAGTTGTGATTCTTTGCAGAGCTCACAGGAGGAAGAACTCTGGATTTAGACCCGACACAACCACACACAAGACATCAGATCTGCTCTATGGGAGCAGATTCAGTCTCCCAATGGGCATGAGGAGGGGCTGGGGAGCTCCAAAAGTTGGTCAAGCTTAATCAGTTGATGCAATAAATTACGTTTTTTCCACGTTACCTGTCTCAGAGTCAGACCATGGCATCCATAAAGCAACCAGCATTTAAAAATACCACGTAGTAATAATGATCTGTGAGTAAAGCAAAGTGAAGGAGCTGGCTGAAGGGAGAAGCTAAAAAAGGAAAATACTTGCCCATGATCCAGGAAATTAAATTAAACCTCAGAATAAATTCATGTGGCCACTTAACATGAGTTTCCTAAAAATAACCAAAAACCAACCAGACTTCATTAAATGGCAAATTGGAGGAGGTCGTTGGAGGTAAAAAAAGGTTCTTCACAAAATGGAAGTGGTATCTAAAAGGGGAAAATAAAGAAATCAGAAACTGTGGTGTGGTGAACGTGAAGCCATATAAGGCAGGCTGAGAGGAGTTTGAAAAATAACTTGAGAGAAGCAATTGTTTGTCCCCCAAGTTTCCCCTCAACAAATGAGTATTGGGAAGTTAAATGTGCAGGATGGAGCCCTTGGGGAGGAGGGGGATGACTTCAGTGTCACCCTAAGTGGCCAAAGGGACTCCTGCCAGGGAGCTCTGCTTCCCAGGGCAGGGCTGGAAGACTCTTCTGAAGTGACGGCAGGAGAACTCCTATTTTACAATAAGTCAATAAAATGAATATTTGAGCCAGAGTAAATGGGACGAGCATCCTTTAAGAAGATCTCCCTGGGTGATCCAGGAGACTCCAGAGCAGTAATTTTAGAGGAAGGGCTCTCTTATGGATTAAAATCTGCTTAAAGAAGGGGAAACAAAGAGTCAGTTTTCCCACTGGATGGGGTCAACGTGAGGCTTGCGCTGGGTGATGTATTCATAAAGTAGAGAGGGGTGAGAATGGGAAGGCAAAGAGTGTTTGCAGATTATACAAAATTATTCAGGATGATAAAAACAACAGTTGTCTTGAAAATATTGCAAAAGGCTCTCATGACACTGGATAGCCCGGCTATAAAGTGGCAGATTAAATGTAGTCAGGGATGAATGAAAAGGGATTCAGATGGAAAAAATTACCCTAAACCCATGCATGCACAGTGGCAGTCTTTAAATTACTTATTAGCATTTTGAGAAAGAGATCTTAAAGTCATTGTGGATGGCTCTTTGAAAGCATCAGCTCTGAACTGGGAAAGACTGGGAAAGGGAGTGAAGATGCTTGTACAGGAGAAGTGCAGGGGAGGGGGGCTGCAGGAAAGATGCAGCCTGGGGAGGGAGGGGGCACAGAGGTGCACTGGACTGTGGGGGGTGTAAAGAAGAGGGTGGTGATCCTTTATTTTATATTTTTTCCCTGTCTCTGGAGTTCTCAAGCAGAAGGTTTCACCCCAGGAGGAATGGATAGTGGAGGCAGGGCGGGGTGAAGCCCAGGGTGGGTACCAGGGGCATGGGGTACCCGTGGTTCTGGGGTGCCCCTGAGTGTCCTGGTGCACTGCTGGAGGTGGGATGGGAACCAGGAATGCCTTTGGCTCAGCCTCCCATGGCAGATGTGGTGTTTGAAAGGAAATGGGGAAAGGTGCCTCCTCTGGGCTCCCACACTAAATGTCCAGGCTGGGTGGGGTCCCAGTTTGGCTTTCAGGATCATCTGCAGCTTCCAAGGCAAAGTGCTGAGGGGGTCCACACTGCTCTGGGTGCTCATGGCCTCGGTGAACCCTCTGTGTCTGGGGACACCTTTAACCTTCCACAGGCTCTTGGATCTGGGTATGGCCAGGCAATGGGAAGGTCCCTTGGAAAACTCCTGCTGGTGCTTTTGCCTTCATCCTCCTTGGAGTTTCAGAGCCAAGAGCATCTGGTTGGAATTGGGAGGAGAGGAGCTTCCTTGAGCCCTGGGTTCACCTGGGGGGGCTGTTGGCTGGGTTGGGGGGTCAGCTGAGGGGATTGGGGGTGGCCAGTGTGGCTTCTGCCTGGGCACAGGGGGCACCTTGAGCCAGGCTGGTGCTCCCAGGGCCAGACAGTGGAACAGTGGGCTTGGCTCCCGGGCTCCTGGGTAGCTTTTGGCTGGCTCTGAGCCCCCAGCCCAGGAGAAGAGGGTCTGGGATCCCCTCTGCTCCCAGCCAGGCTTTGGGGACATGGGGACACCCAGCTGCAGCAGGCTGGAGGACAAGCTAGGTCCCTGGCCGTGCCCAGCTGGGCTCTGTCTGTCCAGCAGCAGGACAGGTGAGTCCTCATGCTAGGTGTCATCCCAGCTCCCTAAATGTGTCCCCAAAGTGTGTGGAGCTCTGCTGGAGCCTGGTGAGCTCTGCTTGCATGTCCATGTCATGGCTTGGAAGGACCTGTGCTGGGAGGCTCCTGCAGCACTGCTCTGCTGAGAGGCAGAGGAGAGGAGGACCAGGAAGGGTGAGGAGGGTCAGAGAGGAGGTTGGACCCTCCAGATCTCCTGTCAGGACCCTCTGTGAGCCTGAGCAGCAGAGGGATTCAGGAGAGAGAAGGCATCTCCCTCCTGTGCAGTGCTGGTGCACAGGCTGTGGGTGAGCAAAAAAACAAAAACCAAGGGCAGGTTCTGCCTGTCCCAGGGTCTCTCAGGGAGGAGAGGACTGATTGGAGCATTCTCCCTTAGAGTTCATGGGATGTTCATGGATGCTGCTTGGTCTCCAGGGGAGATCCTGCTCTTTGAGCCTCCCAGGTGGCCACTAGTTCCTGCAAAGTGGCCACTGAACCCACAGGCTTTGGGCTGTTTGCTGGAGGGTGGGACAGGATGTGTGTGAGGACAAACCGGGCAGGAATGGCTGCTGAGGTGCCTCCAGGTGTGTGGTTGGTTTCACACAAGACAGGTGTGGGTATGGGGGGGGTGTGTCCTCCCAGGACCCACATCTGCCTGCTTCCACTGCTCTGCACTCCCAGGCACATGCATGTGCTCGTGTGTGGAGCTGGCATCATCATTCCCTGCTATTGGCTCCCATCACTTGTAGGTCATTGTCCCCAGGTGGTGCCTCTGTGAGTTTGGCTTCAAGCCTTTCTCATGAGATCCATCTTTCTTGCAAGCTTTGCCTTGGCAGTAGACTTTGGAGTGGGAGTGATGCCCCAGGAGGGGGGCTTGGTCCTAGAATTATAGAATCATTGGCTGCTTTGGGTTGGAAGGGACCTTAAACCTCATCCAGTTCCACTCCTGCCATGGGCAGGGACACCTTCTACTATCCCAGGCTGCTCCAGGCCCTGTCCAACCTGGCCTTGGACACTGCCAGGGATCCAGGGGCAGCCACAGCTTCTCTGGGCAGCCTCTGCCAGGGCCCCACTCCTCTCATCTCAGAGAGGAGTGTCTTCCTGATATTCAGTCTAACCCTGCCCTCTGTTAGTGACAAGCTATTCCCCCTTGTCCTGTCCTTCCATCCCTTGACCGAAGTCCTTCTCTTGGAGCCCCTTTAGGCACTGGAAAGCTGCAATAAAGTCACCATGGAATTATGAGATGTGTCCAAAGCAGCTGTTTGTGCTCTTGCAGGGGAGTTGGAAGCGCTCTGGTCTGACAAATGCCTGTGCAGCTGGTTTGAGGCGAGGTGTGGCAGAAAGTCTGCTGAGAATCAGGACTGGGCCACCCAAATGAGCTGGGTGCTGTGGAGGGCAGCTCACAGAAGCCCTGGGCCATCACAAGGAGGTTTGTGCTGGCCAGGCAGCCCCCAGGCAGTGCACAGCACATGCTGGGAATGAGCAGGGCTGGAGCACGTGAGGGTCACGTCTCGCCGTGCCGAGGTTATGATCGCGTTCCGTGATTTGCTTTGCTTGTAATCCTGTTTCCAGGCTCCACAACTGCAGCTCAGAAACCTTCACAGTGAGCCTCACTTCATAAATCTTGGCCTTGTTTTACTTTTAAGCCTGTCTGGTATCAGGGGACAAAGCAAGCAGGAGAAAAGCGTGACCTGGGGGCAGCATGGATGGAGTGAAACAAGATGTCCCAGGCTGGATAGAGCCCGCAGGGATGGGGGCTGGCCAGCCTTGGGAAAGCATTTCCTGTGGATCTCTTCTCAGGGATCTCTCCTGCAGGATCCTAGCACCTCCAGGGCTGCTTGCAGAGTGCTCTTGCAGGTGTGTGAGCACTGGTTCCATGTCTCCAGTCTTTGTAAGCACGTTGTGACAACTTTGTGGTAAAGAGGAGCAGGTCTGTGGCTCCCTGGGCATTGCTCTGGGAGGGAAAGCGAGCTGGGGATGTTGTGTTTTCACTGCCTGGGGAGCAGAGAGCAGCTGGTGTCTGGACATGGGGAATGGCTGGTGGCAGGATATTGATCACCCAGGGCTGGAGTGTGCTGAGAGGTGGGATGGAGGTGTCAGCTCCCCCAGGCTGGCTGCTGGTTTGGGGCACTGAGGGGTTGGATCAGGCAGAGCAGAGCAGAGCAGCCCCACCAGGGGTAGTTCACAGCCATGAAAATAGCTGCAAATGCATGGATGGGCAAGTGCATGGATGGATTCCCCAGGCAGAGCCTGGAGCTGCCCTGTCCATGCCCTGTCCACTCCCTGGAAGTGTTCAAGGCCAAGCTGGACAGGGCTTGGAGCAGTCTGGTCTGGTGGAAGATGTCCCTGCCCATAGCAGGGGTTGAAAGGAGTTAAAGTTCTTTCCAACCCAAACCATCCTGTGATTTAATGAAACTTGGAGAGACCCCCACTCCTGCCTGCGTTGCAGGGGGATGGATTGTCCCAGAGGCTCAGGAAGGGTTAACTCAGGTGTGTGCCTGTGTGTGATGCTGTGTGGAAATCCCTTGACACAGATTCACAGCAGAGCAGCGAGGCTGCCATGGGCTAGAGGGGACAGAGTGCCCAGCGCCTCCAGGACTTGTCCCCATCCCCTGTCACCTTTGGCCAGCCTCAGAGTCTGGACAGCTGCAGAGCAGTCAGGAGCAGGGCAGGCATGGGAAGGTGCTAATTAGGATGTTGGCAGCATTAGCAGGGGTTGGTGTCTGGCTGGTGGGAGGTGTTGAAGAGGCAGCGTGGGCTCTGCTCCATGTCACACTCGGTACAAAGCTCAGGGCAGCAGGCAGCTCACAAGTCTGCAGGGGGGACAAGGCCAGTCAGGGCTGCTGGAGCCATCCAGGGGTAGGTGGGTGCTGCTTGAGCCCACCTGGGCAGCTGGGTCAGAGTTGTGATGTGGCTTTGTCCTGGGGCTGCTGGGAGCATCCCCAGTGATGGGGAACTGCCTGCTTTGTGTGGCTGTGCTGCTGCTGCACAGAACCAGGCCTGATACACCTGCTTTTCTCCTCCTTTTGGCTCCTCACCCTTCTTTTTTCATGGCTGTAGGTGAAATAGAGAGTAGAGGAGCTGCTCACATTGCTTTTGGGTTTTTTTTTATATCTGATGTCAAACTTATGCCATCACACTGAATAGCTGCCATGAGATTTTGGTGTGACTGACACCTGTTCTGGCTTCAGAGCAGCAGCTTTTGATAGAAACAAATCCTCTGGAAGTGCTGAGTTTGCTGTCAGCTGCTCCCATGTCTCGCCTGGTCCCTGTTCCCAGCTTTGGCTAAACCTTGCAGCACTCAGGAGGCTGCTGGTGCTCTGAGCAGTGCCTGGCTGGGTCTCCTGAGCTTTTATGGCTTATGGGACAAGCAGAAGGTGCAGACACATGCAGGTGAGGCTTTGCCAGGCTGGTCCCTCTGGGCTGCTGAGCAAGTGGCTGTCCCCATGTGGCAGGACACAGCTCATGGGTGTGTACGTGGCAGGGAAATGGGCACAAGCCAAAAGCTGAGTGAGCCAGCCCGACGGTTGCGGCGTTCCCTTTCATTCCTGACTGTTCCTGGAGCCCATCCTTCCTTATCTGGGGCTGGGGGTGAAGTTCAGTCTCTCCAGGCTGGGTGCCACACTGCTCCTTTGCTTCTCCCCCACTTTCCGTTGGTCCCTGCACAAGAAAAGGTGGGGCTGGAGGGAGAGGAGCTGGATTTTGGACTGTAAAGTAGGGGATGTGTAAGGGGACACTGCCAGGGGCTCTGGTAGGTTTGGGAGTAGCACATTTGGGACCAACAGGAGGGTCCAGTGGAGCCCAGACGTCCCTGTGGTGTCTTGGATGGGATGGCAGGGGCTGCCCGTGGGGTTTTGTGCTGGGGGAGGCCAAGCAGGTCACCCTCCAGCAGAAACCTTGCCCTGTAATTTGGGTGGCCTAAATATGACCTGAGCTCCTGCTTGTGGGTGCTGAGCCCTTGAAAAGCTGAGCTGGTGTTTTACTGTGTGTTTGGGAGGTCCTCAGTATGTGGGCTACAGAGGGAAAAGAGAAAAAAATTAGATTTGTGAGGTCAACCCTGGGTGTGTCATCCAGCAGCCCTGACGTGCTCAGTGGCCAGAGGGGTGGAGAAGGGCTCAGCCCTCCTTGGGGGATGCCAGCAGGTTGTGGAGCTGTGTGACATGCCCACCCTGTGTGTCACCACCAAGCTGCCCGTTTGCTTGGTGGCGTGTCAGGTCTGTGCTGAAAGAGGGAGCCCTGTGAGTGCACAGGCTCAGGTGATGCACCTGAAAGTGCTCTGCAGTCTCCTTCCCTTTGGTGGCAGAAATGTGCCATACACTCACCCAGGACTAAAAGAAAACTGCTGCCGAATCCCATCCCAGAGAAAAAACCCGGGGAGAGCACGTTGCTGTGCTGGCTGCTGTGCTGGGGATGCTCAGTGAGGGGTTCTGAGGTGCTGGTGGATTTTGTTCCATGCAGAAGTCAATGCTGTGCTTGCATACTCCAGAGCTGTAACTCCTGAGAGGGCTGTGGGCTGAGAGCCCACCTACGGTGGGTGTGGGGTGGCCATGAGGGAGATGCTGCATTATATCAGGGAAGTGTCATGAGGGTGAACAGACAAACTGATGGATGAGTCAACAGAGCCAAAAAATAGAAATAAGAAAAAGGCAAACCTGGCTTCTCTTCCAATTCTATAAAAATAAAATGAAACAAACTTCATGCTCACATTGCCTGAAGAAATCCCACCCACCAGCAGTGCTGGGGAGACCCTGCTGGTCCAACTCACACTCTGAGGATGCACATCCCCTGTGCTGTCCTCATCAATGTGTTACAGCTCTGCCCTTGCCTCAGCCCCCAGGCTTTTCCCTTTCCAACTAAGAAGAGGGTCTGGAGCAGAGCCTGGCTTTGCTACAGATACTGTACAGAATTTGTACACATACATACAGAATTTGCACGTGTATATACAGAATTTGCCTGTCCTCCAGCACAGGGTTGGTGTGACCCTGTTCCAAGCCTGGGCTGGGATTTCCCACCCTTCCAGTCTCTCTGCCTCCAAATCTTTGTTTCCCTCTCAGGCAGTTAAATTTGCATGGCCTTTGGGTGCTTTGGTCTGGGTGGGTTTGGTTTCCTGGGTCAGTGTCTGCTGGGATGTTTGGATGTCTTCTCCCAGGGAGGACTTTGCCCGTGCCAGGGACTGCAGTCTAAGTGACAGCCATGGTAGAGACAGTGGGTGATCCACAACTTGGAACATCTCAGTTTAGTGAGGCTGGCTCAAAATCAAGTGTTTTAACCAAGCAGCAAATGTTGCTGTGGGATTTCTCCAGTGTTTTAGGAGGGTGGTGGAGGGCTCTGTGCTCATCCTGGGGCTGCTTCTGGGAGAGGCAAACACTGAAGCCTGCAGCTGAGAGCGTGGTTTTGTTGCATCTCCTGCACCCACACCAAGCCCTGCAGGGGTGGTTACCCTTTGCCCTGCTCTGGGCTGTGGTCAGAGCAGATATTTACTGGAGATGTTTTATTTTGGTGTCTCAGGCTCACGAGGCCAGTGGAGGTGTGAGTGAGCAGGGATGTCCCACAGTGGGGCTCCCCAGCTTTAATACTTGCAGCACTTCTGCTGCCTGTGTTCACAGGGCTGTGGTGGGGATGAGACATACTGGTCTCCATGGTTTTATGTGCCATGGGACTGTGCCAACAGTTTAATCACAGCTGAACCCTCACAGAGCAACATAAAAAATGTTGTAGTTGGGATTAGGTTACCCATCCTTCCTATAAAAGACTCTATAAACAGTCCATCAAGCCCCAGCATTCCTGTGTTGGCTGTGAGGTCCTTTGCACTTAATGGGTCTGGCATTTGCTTTGACTAAGCCTTTTTTGGGGGAGGCAGTGATATAAAGCAGCCCCCAAAGAATGGGTTTTTTGCTTGCTTTAGTGGGGGAACCCAACTGGGCTGGCTTGGCAGAGGTGGTGTTGGATGTCAGAGGATGTGGCTGGGGAGGCAGCGAGTGAGAGGCAGCCTGACAAGCCCAGGAGCAGTGACAACAGCAGCTGCTCCCTCCCCGTCACTGAGGGCTTTCTCCACAGGGATTTGTTGTTTGCTGAGGTGTCTGAGAATTTTCCCTAGTCTTGGGAAAGGACCTGGGATTCCCTCTCCCATCTCCCAGCACACTTCAGACCTGCGTTTTCTCTGCTGTAGCTGAGTAATGCTCCAGAGTTAAAGCTCCCCAAACATTTTTAAAAACCTAAGGCTCAGTCTGGAGACCAAGTGGTCTCTTTGTAGCTACGGGTGTGCTCACACCTTCACCTTCCTCACCATGCCCTTCATGTATCATGCCAGCCATGGAAGGGTTCCTAGTTTAACACCATCCATGGGACTTCCTTGAGGTGCTTTGAGTTTTGGGGAGCCAAAGGGGCAGGGAATGGATGGATACCCAGGTAGGAGACTTTGGTGGTGCTGAGGGTGTTCCTTATCCTGGTTGCTGCATCCCTGAGGCTGGTGTGCACACCTTGGTCGTTTCTTGGGGCTGGTGATGCTTGGGACAATGTAGATGCTCCTGCCTGGGACAGTCATCTCTTGGAAGGAAGAGCCCTGACCCTCCTGGCTGCCAGGATGTCCCAGCTGTGGTGGCAGTCCTGTGGGTGACACCAGCCTGTTTGGAAAGGGACTGAAGCCATCCTGTTGTTTCTTACACAGGGAACATCTGTTGGGTGGGAACTGCATCTGTGCTGTGGTGCCAGAGCTGGGCACAAGGGGCTGTCCCTGAGCAGTGCCACCCTGTCACTGGGGCCATCTGGAGCTTTTCCTGGCTGGTGCTTACATCTGTTGAGCCACACCAGCTCCAGGGGCAGTTGCTGGAGGAGACCAAGCTTTCCAGTGCTTTTCACCACTGAGTTTAATTAATTTTAACGTTTTTACCCCCCCCTAAGTTTGCTTTGAAGACAATTTGAACAATTTAATCATTATCACAGAAATAGGATTTCTAATGTAAGCTGGAAGCAACCCCCCCTCAGTATCCTGCTGAGGGCAATTCAGCTCACCTGCCTGGCTGGCTGGTCTCAATCATCAGCCTGTCCTCAGAGGCCTTTTTCTCTCTGTTGTTACTATCTGGAGAAAATTAACAACTGCATGAAAGTGGGAGCATTATTTTTTCATATGGTGAATGCCAGGGGAGGTGAATCCCATATCCTTCACTTAAGAATGCTCTGCAAGGCTGCAGGGGCATTACCCACCTGAGCAGTGGTTTCTTTCATCCCCCTCCATTGTGCTGCCTAAGGCAGAAATGAATCCAGGGCTGGTTCCTGTGGAGCCCACCGAGGTCCAGCACTGGGAACTATTGCTTGGATCCTGCCACCTAATCAGTTCTTAACCCCTTTTTTACCATATTTTTAGATCTGGAGTGCAAGCAGTGGCTGGCACTGTGGCTCTGTTCCCCAGGCTGCCCTCACATCTCCTGATTCCAGCACTCAGACACTCCCCTGCCTCGTACACAGCTCCTCTCACCAATCACACTTGTAATCTCAGTGAAGAATGAAATCAGATTTGTTTGACAAGACCTGTTTCTTGTAGAAGTATGTTGACTGGTGCTAATTATACTCCTGTTCTTTAATTCTTTATGATTGGAATTACATCAGCTTTTTCATTATTTCCCCAGAAGTGATTTCAAACCGAGCGAGACCTTGAGTGCCTGCCATTCCCTCACGTTGTAATCCTGGTGTATCCACCAGACGTGATCCTTCTGCTCTGAGATGCTCTGCATTAGTGTCTTCAAGGACTTTCATTTTCTCCAGGCATCTCCTCATGGGCTCTTGCTTGTTCATCCTTGGAGTCTCTTGGGTCTGTCACTGTGAAATGTGTTGGGTTTTTTTAGTTCTCTCTCTTTTGTCATGGTTTAGCCCCAGCTGGCAGCTCATCCCCACACGGATAGAATGCACAGACAGCATTCCCTGGCACAGGCTGCCCAGGGCAGAGCTGGTGTCACCATCCCTGAAGTGCTCAAAGAGATGTGCTTGTGACACTTGGGGACATGGGTTAGTGGGGAGCTTAGCAGTACTGGATTAGGGATTGGAGTAGATCTTGGAGGGCTTTTCCAACCCTGGTGACTCCCTGATCCCTTAGTGTATGGGCCAGCCCTGGAAAGTGTCCATAAAATGTCCACAGTTGTCCAGAAAATGGCCATAATGGTGACTTTGACCTCTGTCTGTTGTGTTCACTGAGACAAGAGAGGTAACAGGGGAATGGTGCTACTCTCTGCAAACCGTGCTGGGAAGAGCTGCCCACGTTTGTTCCACTGCTCAGTTACTCCTGCAAACTTTGACCAGTACAGCAACCAGGCTGTGAAGTTTTCATGTGGTTTTCTGCCAGTTTGATAGTGGCTTGTCCAAGAATTTGATTTTTCATGTCTGTTGTGGAGGTGTCACACAGGAATTTGATGTGGTCACGGTTTCTTGGGCTTGTTTATGGAAGTGTCATCACTGAAATGGGCAGAAATGAAGATAAACGATGGCTGGGGCTTCTCCCACCTCCACAAGGCCATTGTCTGTGGAGAAAACAGCAGAGTTCTTTGGGCACCACGTGGCCCCATCACATCTGTTCCAAAGCCTCGGTTATTTGCTAAATGCTTGAAAACGTGTGTGATTTTGAAGGAATTCCAGCCAGACGTTCCCTGGCTCGTTTGTTATGTATGAGCTAAGGAATCCTGGTCACTCAGGGGAGGAAGCAGCCCTGTCCTCTGGAGGGCTGTGGAATAACATCCCTCTCTCCTAATAGAGACACAAACTGCCTGACCATGGCCACCCTTCACACCCCAGGAGCTGCAGTGGGGGAAGCTCTGACTGTGTGGAGAGTAAAAGAAAAAAAAGAAAAAAACTCTGTTCATCACCCTGGGAGTGGAGCAGGGCTCCATTCAGTGACAGCACCTCCAACCCTGGGCTGTCTCAATGCTTTTCTCTATGTTTCTATGAATTTTAAAATTTTTACTTAGCATTTTTTCTATGTGCTGAAAAGATCATCATAACTTCTTCTTGTCTTCAGACATGGCTTTTCCTGAGGTTTCTTTTATTCGCTTCCTGCCAGTCACAATAAAATATGGATTGTTCTTATTCTCCTTCCATTTCTCATGCACTGCCTTTGTGTGTGTGGTTGTCACAAACACTTTGTTCCTCTGAGGCTGGTTTTGGTTGAAGCTGTTGTTTTCCTAGATTGCCTTTATATATATATTTATATATTAAAAAATAGTTTAAACTTTTTTTATGGAATCATAGAATGGTTTGGCTTAGAAGGGACCTTAAAGATCTAGTCCTATACCCTTCTGGTTTCCATTTGTACTTTTTGCTCCTGTTTCCTGCTTGACTCTGATTGTAAATTTGATGAGACTTTGGAAATTGATACATTTGGATCAACAGGCAAAGCCATTTCAGGTTTGGTGTGTTCTCCCTTTGTCCCACACACACTGCAGTCATCAGTGCTGGGGCAACTCTATGTTTCCAGTCCAGTGATCCAGCACTTGTTCTGTGTCATTTTCAGCTCCAAAATTGGAGACCTCGGGGTCTTTAATGCACTTTGTGCATTAAAATTATGTAATGAGCCTGTCCTCAGTGCTGGCAGGGTGTGATTCGGTGGAGCAGTGACAGATATTGACAGGCACCAGTGTCTCCAGGCAGGGGAGAGGCAGAAACGTGGTGGTGAGAGCTGGTCATGGGCACTGTGTCATCACGTGGTGGCTTTCCATCATATGTGTCATTGCACGTTGTGACAGGCATGTCCTGAGCATGTTTGTGATTTATATTGGTGCAGTGGGGGCTCAGCTGAACCACTGTGAACTGAGGGGGTTCTTCAGCATCCTCTGCTGCTGAACTTCCCAATTCACAGAATCACAGAATCACTGAGGTTGGAAAAGCCCTCCAGATCCCCAAACTCAGTCCTTAACCCAGCTCTGCTGTGTTCACCCATGTCCCCTAGTGCCACATCCACATGGTTTTTGAACACTTCTGGGGTGGTGACAGCCTGTGCCAGTGTGTGATCACCCTTTCCATAAAGAAATTTTCCCAATATCCAACCTAACCTTCCCCTGGCACAGCCTGAGGCCATTTCCTCTCCTCCTGTCCCTGTTCCCTGGGAGCAAAGCCCGACCCCCCTGGTTGTCCCCTCCTGTCAGGGAGTTGTGCCGAGCCACAAGGTCCCTCCTGATCCCCCTTTTCTCCAGGCTGAGCCCCTTCCCAGCTCCCTCAGCTGCTCTAGGCTGTAGTGCAGAGCAGTCCCAGCTGATGGATTGATGTGCCAGTGATGGTGTGGGTGGATCCCATCCTTTGCAGGGATGCAGGAGATGTGGTGACAGTGGGGAGGTGACAGTGCAGTCTGCTGTGGCGGCTGGGGCCAGGCATGCTGGTCACCCTGAACTCACCTGTCCTGGCTCTCACCATCCTCCTCCTCAGGAGCCCTGCCCAGGTTTTCTGCTGAAATGGAGAGGGGATTTCCTCAGCCTCAGGTAAGGCACAGTGTCAGGTGAACTAACAGATGTTTTAGGACACAGTGTCAGGTGAGCTGACAGACGTTTTAGGACACAGTGTCAGGTGAGCTAACAGGATGTTCTAGGACTGAGGAAATCCACTGATGGTGGATTTGAGAGGACATGCAGTGACCTTTGTCAGCAGGAGTCATGTCCTGCTCGGCTGCTGGAGAAGGACCCACTGCCCTGGCAAAACCAGCCTTCACCTGTGAAGGTGGCACCTGCCAGATGTTTGCAGCTGCCTCTTGGTTTTGGGCTGTGCAGGTCCTGCTGTCTCAATGCATTGCTGCAGTTTAAGGAGGGAGAGTCCTTTTGGCACCACTGAAGGGTGGCTGAGCCTCTGCATTTAATCCCAAGTCACAGCCTTGCTGGTGTCCCTGAGCCTGGTGTTAGTCCAGGGAGCCCCTGCCTTCCTCCTGCCCTGCTGGCTTAATGCATCTGCTGGATTTTTGCTCCAAAACACAATAAAGAGGGAGCAATGCTATTTTTTCCCCCCACCAAAGTTCTGATACTCAATAGATGAATATCCTGGATTAGGCTGAGGAGAGGTGTTGTTAGTGGCTGTGGGGGCTCCCATCCCACATCCTCAGGTGATTCATGTGGAGATGTGTGGGAATGATGTTGTTCCCAGAAGGCCTTCCTGGGGGCAAAATGTAAAACTGCAGTTGTAGTTCCATTTGCCAGAAAAAGGGAGCACTGGGTGTTTGAATGAGATAGTGGCTGGGATCATTATACAGCAGTGATTTGGGATCTTGCTGTGTCTCACCTTCTAGAAGAGCAAGATTTACCAGCTCCATCTGTGATCAGAGCAGATATCCAGTTCTGGCTCCCTGTCCCCCAGGTCCCCCTGTCCCAGCTGCAGCAGGGATCAGGGTGACTGTGGATTTGGGCAGCCAGCTCCTGGAAACCTACAGTGCTGGAGATCCCCCAGGTCCCTGGTGGCCAGACTCAGGGCTGGACAGCTCTCCTGGGGAAGCAATGTCCTAAATCATCTGTTAATATTCAACTTGAACATTCCAAGTCACGATTTACATTTTAAAATGATCTCTCATGGGTCAGGATGTCCACCCTGGAGTGACTTGCTGTTCTCATTTTATGGGATGAGTCACTGTTCTTGTTTTATGGGATGAGATCCCTTCTACGTAGCTGAGCGTGGGTGAGGGTTGTGTTTTCCCTTCATTACTTCCAGCTTTTTCTTTACGAAATTGCATCTCTCTGGGAATGGCCATGTTCAGGGTTTAAACCATGTTTTTGGTTCTCATTCTGCCCCAGCTGTTGGTGGAACACAGATAACTTTGCCTGATGGTGCCAATCCCATTTGGCCGTGGATCCCCATTGCCCCAGAGATCCTGTCCCCAAAGGCTGGGGAAAGAAGCACCTGGGGTGAGGTGGGAAAGGAGCTAATCCATGAGTTTATTTAGGCATGGCTCACAACCTTCCTGTGTGCACAAACTGGAAATGTGTGCACACATCCAGGATTCCTCTCCAGAACGCTGCACTAAACACTGGAAGCATCAGAGGTTCTGTTCACAAGGGCATGGAGGGATAGGCAAGGGGGAGTGGCTTGCCATTGCCAGAAGGAATGATTAGGTTGGATATTGGGAAGAAATTCTTCAGTGTGAAGGTGGTGAGGCCCTGGCACAGGGTGCCCAGAGCAGCTGTGGCTGCCCCTGGATCCCTGGCAGTGTCCAAGGCCAGGCTGGACAGGGCTTGGAACAACCTGGGATAGTGGAAGGTGTCCCTGCCCGTGGCAGAGGGTGGAATGGGATGAGCTTTAAGGTTTCTCCCAATCCAAATTATTTTGGGATTCTGTGATTCTTTTTCCTTGGAGCAGTGATTTGCAATCCTATCCTATCTTCCAGAATCTCCTGACTCAGATGGAGGTGATTATTTGCAGGTAGCAGAGCTGCCTCCTCCCACATTCCAGAGCATCTCGCACATGGAGGATGTGCCTGTGGATGATGACCAGGTGTGGGAGCAGGTCCATCCCAGATCTGGGGATGCTCCCCCCAGTCCCTGCTCCCACCTGGCCCCTCCCTGTTGGCTGCAGCATGGTCTTTAACAGCCGTTTCCTTGTGAAATCAGAGGGATTGCAGGCTGTGAAATACAAATTATTCATCCTAAACGCTGTGTAATGGATTCCACTTGCAGCCTTTGGTGGCTGTGTGTTTCTAATAAAAGCCTCTGGAGTGAGGGGAGGCTCCCAGCTGGCAGGGTCAGGGTGGTGGGGAGGGGGGCTCAGCCTGCAGGGTCCCCACCAGCCTCTTGGGCATCTGGGCTGTGTCCTGGGAGGTGGAGCTGCTGGCTTGGAAACAGCCAGCTCTGGAACCCCACAGGGTTGTGAACCAAGGGGAAAAATAAATTCCCAGCAACACTCTCCAAGGGGGACTGTGCTTTCTCTGTGCTGCCAGTGGTAATATGGTGTTTACAGAATCGTGGAATTATGGAATTTCCTGAGCTGGAAGGGACCCACAAGAACATTGAGTCCAACTGCTGGCCCTGCTCAGGACACCCCAGCAATTCCTACCGTGTGCCTGGAGCTCTGGCAGCCTCGGGGCTGTGCCCATTCCCTGGGGAGCCTGGGCAGTGCCCAGCACCCTCTGGGGGAAGAACCTTTCCCTGATCTCCAACATAAACCTCCCTGACACAGCCTCAGCCATTCCCTGGGGTTCAGATGTGGGGTTTGGGGAGACAGGGCAACAGCAGCACGTGTTCTGCATTACCATGGGACACAAAGCTGCCCTGAGGATACAGCTGCAGCTCAGGCTGGCTGCAAGGAAGGGGATTCCATGGAGATGTGGGATGCACAGGGCTTCAGCCTGGAGAAAAGCACGTGGGCAGCACCTGGTGCTTTCAAACCAGGGAACAGATGAGTCACCCCAAGAGCTGTTGCAGAGGAAAGCAGGGGGTTCACACCTCTAATGTGCAGTTCTGCAGCATTAGGAGCAAGGACGGGTTCCCACCGTGCTCCAGCAGGAGATGGATTTACAGGTGTGTCCTGGAGGGGCTTAAAATTGGGGGAAAATACTCCAGGGGGAGATTCCCATCTGCAGCAAGTCCCAGTGCTGGCAGAGCAGTGAAGGCTGGAGGGGATGGGTTGGTTACAGCTGAGGGAATTTGGCACATCGGGGAACAGAAGCAGGTCTGAGTATGGCCACTCTGTATCGGGGAGCACAGTGTGGTCCTCAGCTATGGCATAACCAGGAAATCCCTAGCTCTGAAAACACCTTGGAAATGGGATATTCCTGGGGTGAAAGAGCTGGTCAGGTCCTGGACTGGTGAGCTAGGACAGACCTGCATGTCCTGTCCCTGTGATACTGATCCCAGTCCTGGGTACCTCTGGATCTGTTTCAGCTGTCTGCAGTCGAAGGAGAATCAAAACCAAAATAAACCAGTTTAATGGTCATGACTCAAGGTGTGGAATCCTGCCCATTGTTGGCCTTGTGCAGGAGATGGAGGAGTGTCTGCTGCCTTGTCTGCTGGCCTGGAGGAAGGACTGTTAATCAGGAAAGTCTGTTTAATTAGACAGGGCAGGACTCTGTGGCTTGGAAGCTGGACTAATTCAGCCTGGTAGAGGAGCATATTTTTAATAACGTGTCTAATTAACTGTACAGCAGATCACCCAGGGGTGGAGTTGATTCACTATTGCTCAAATCTGTAGATCAAAGGTGCCTGATTTCTCATAAACTGGTTTTGACCCCCAGGCCTCTTCCCTCTGGCTAGTGCTCCTCCATCTCCAGCCATCCCAGGCACGTTCTGGCTGGGGTGACACCTCTGCCATGGGCAGGGACACCTGCCACCAGACCAGGTTGCTCCAAGCCCTGTCCAAGCTGGCCTTGGACACTTCAAGTGGAAGGCTGGAGGTGCCTGGACAGTGATCTTCCAGTGACCTGGACCTTCAAGTGGAAGGGTGGAGACCCTGGCAGGGCAGGTCACAAGCTGCTGATCTGGGTTATCCTTCTGATACCTTCCTAGAACATGGATCTTGCCTCCTACAGAATCACTGGCACTTTCTCTGTGCTGCTCCTGGTCCCTTCCCGTAGGCACAAACTGAGGCTTTCCATGCTGGGGGTTTTAAATGGCAGTATTGGCTGCTTCCTTCTGAACATTCACCCTTGCCTGAGTAACCCTGGGGAAATCCTCACACCAGAGCTGGGCAGGGTCAGAGCAGATGCTCCTCCCTCGCCCATCTGACCCCGGGATCGATGGAGCCAGGACCTGCCCTTTGTTCCCCTGCCACTGGCCGGGACAGCCAGACCTGCAGCCAGCAGCTCCTGTCCAGGGCTTTGGGACCTGCTGCCCCTGCCTGGGGGGGTCAGTGCCTGCTGCTTCCCTGCCCTGTACCACAGAAGGGCTGAAATTGCTTTGTTCGTGTGTGTTTGGGGGTGCTCAGGGTGGTGTTTGCCAGGGTCTGATGTTTCTCTGTTCTGCAGGGAGCAGAAACATCTTGGTTTTGGGGGGGTTGGCCACAGCGAGCGTTTCCCTCAGCAGTGAGTGGGAATTTGCCAGCCTTGTGCCATCCCTGTAGGGAATGCTGGGGGTGGGGGGGGGCTCTATTTCTGCTCAGCTCCATCCCAGTGCCCACCTGCTGGGTGTCCACTCGTGTCACCTGTGTTCCTGTAGTGCAGCATTTTGCTTTGGGAGCTTTGTCACAAGAGTGACCTTGAGCAAATCCATGATATCTGCTGGTAGAAAAGTAACCAGGGATGAAAGGTGCCAGAGGTCTGGTGGTCTTGTTTCACACCCTCCCAGCTGCTCCGTGCTGGAAGCCAGCTGGTTCTGCAGAGCCACCACAGCTGACTCCTCCAGGGATGCTCCCCCTGCCCCTCACCTCTCCCATCACTCTGGGGCTCCTTTCCCAGGCTCCTGGGTGCAGGACTTTGCTCCCTGCTCACTACCCCTGGGATCAGTGCCAGCCTGGGGGCATCATGGCATGGGGACAGTGAGTGTGTGGAGCTGAGGCTTGGCACTGCTGTGTGTTATAGGGAGTATTACAATGTGTGCCATACTTGGAGTGGGACACCTTTAAGGGTTCACCAAGTTCCTTAAATCAGAGAATCCCAGAGTGGTTTGGATTGGATGGAATATTAAAGCCCAGAACTATGTGAAGAGTTAATTATTTTCTCTGAGCAAAGTAAACAAAGGCTCAGCCAAGGGATTTTTATCCAGCTCTAAACCCTGGGCAGTGTGAGCGGGTGGATGGGGCCAGCAGCCCAGAGCATCCCCCTGGCCCTGGCGCCCCTGTTCTGCAGGCAGGATGAATCAGGAGACAAGGAGGAGTGCTGCATCTCCTGCAGGAGGGGGAGGGGTGCTGCTCATGGATCAAGGAGGTGTTTTTCACCCCATGGACATGTTTTCTGTTGCCCAGGCTGCTGCAGTGCCTTGGAGTGCAGATCTAAAGTCCCAGGCTGGTTTGGGTTGGAAGGGACCTTAAAGCTCATCCAGTCCCACCCCCTGCCATGGGCAGGGACACCTTTCACTGTCCCAGGCTGCTCCAAGCCCTGTCCACTCCTGTCCTCCGCTGGCCTTGGACACTTCCAGGGATCCAGGGGCAGCCACAGCTTCTCTGGGCACCCTGTGCCAGGGCCTCCCCACCCTGACAGGGAAGAATTTCTTCTTAATATCCAATTAAATAACCTTCCTGGCAGGGTGGGGCCTGTCTGGTACCCCCTTCCCTGCCTGCCAAACCACATGGGTTTGGGGAACCTTGCCCTGTGCATTTGGGGTGTGTTATGGCAAGAGGCACCTCCTGTAGGCAGCATTGGAAGCCCCAGGCTGTGCTCAGCACCCTGCCCTGGGGACAGGTGACCAGAGGGTCACATCTGAGCTGTGGTTACACTGCAACTTCAGGCTTCTCCTTGGCACTGGTGGCTCATCGCTGTTTCTGTGATGTGCTGTGGTGCCAGTGATGCCCACACAGGGAGCTGAGTGCCACCTCCTGCTCTGCCTGGTCTCGAGGACATCAGTGTGGCCACTCAGCCCAAGCCATGTTCCTGCCACAAATTCCCTGTGCGTGCCCGTGCTCCAGCATCACTGACAGCAGTGCTGGAGCTCCCGTGGCTTGGCCAGCATGGCTGGCTCAGCAGCAGCAGGACCTGTGGGATGCTCCCAGGGGCTCCATGTCCTGGAAGCACGGGAGAGGATGGGAGTGCTGAGGTGCCAGGGGACTGAGTGTGGTGCTGGGAAATGGGAGAAGAGCAATGTCCTTTTATTGCTCCCTGAGATCTGGGTGCATCCCTGGGTACTCAAGCACATCCCACAGGTCACAGTCTCTCCCTGAGCAGTGGATGGGGCATCAGGAGAGATCCCTTCCATCACACTTCTGGAGCTCAAGGATCACTGGGAGTGCAGCAGGAGGATGAACTTGCTGCTCCCTCACGTGTTTTCCTCCTGCAGACATTGATTTATAAAGGCTGCTTCATGCTGAGTAGGGAATTTGGGGGATGGGGCATTCACTGCACAGCACTTTTCACCTGATTTCCCATGTCAAGGCTGATGTCAGGTAACGGCTCAGTCACCCTGTAAACTAAATTTTGGAAGTGTGGTACCTTTATGAGGCCCAGGCAGCAAAGCATAAATCCTGCAAAGCTGTTAGAGATTGTCTGTAGATCCTTTGCAGCCTCAGAAGATGCAGGGATGCTCTCTCTTGGCAGAGTGGGAATGCAAGGAGGATCCTTCCAGGATCCCCAAGATGCATCCATGCAGAGTATTGGGGGTTTGGGGTGCCAAGGAGAGGGTGCAGACACAGCCTGGCTCAAGGACATGTCACAGCAGGATCTGCAGGTGCTGGGGGTGTCTCTGGGCACTGGCACTGTCAACTCCTGTGGTGTCCCTTCAGTGTGTCCCAGTGCTGGTGGTGGCAAGGGGACAGAGTGCTCTGGGCTCACTGATCCCCCAGCCCTTTCCAGGGCAGACAGTGCCACGGGCTCTGTGTCTCAGTCCCACTGACAGCCTCTGGAGAAGAGCAGTGTCTCCACGTGGTACAGATTTGAAAAGGCAGTGAAAGAGGAGCCTTCCCCTTTGAGGAATGAAAGAGGGACCCTGGTCTGCCCTTCCCCACCTCGGTTCCTGCCCACAGGACACTCCTGATGGCCCCTCCTTGCTATCCTGTGTCTGTGCTCTTGAGAGTGGCGCCAGCCATGCTGGGGGATGCAGAGGAGCCACAGGTTCATGGCTGCATCTGATACTTGTGCTCCTTCTCCTCAAAGCTTGTCTGGGGTGGGGGGTCCATTGCTGCACCTCCACAAAGCACTTGAGATGCAGAGCAGGGAGGTTCCAGTGCAGCCTGGAGGGTGTCACCACCGAGATTTTGCCCTACAGAGCTCTCAGCGCTGGATCCTCCCTCACTGCTGCTCATTCTGCTGTCCTGTATCCTGGCTGATGCCCTGCCCATCTCTCTGGTTTGGCTCCTGCCAGTGTGTTGGCTGAGCTCCCTGGGTGACTGCTGTGGCTTTCATGGAGCTGTTGGGCTGTTTCTCCTGCCAGGATTTGGTGATCATTCCTGGGGGAGCAGGATGGATTCTGCAGCAGTGCTTGTAGAGCCACTGTGGCCTCTCTGCAGGCAGTGCTTGGTGCTTTAGGATCCTCCTGGTCCAGGAAGGCTTTGCTGAACAGCTGGATGTGCCCACATCACTTGGCAGCAAGTCATTGAGGCATGGGCACTTCATCCCAGAGCTCTCCCAGAGCTGCCCCAGTTTCATGGGGTTGAACCAAGACCGCCGAGCTCCTTTCCACCAGCCCTGTGTGATGCTACAAAACCATTCCCCATCCTGGGAGTGCCCTGTCCCTGCTCATTGCACGGCACGAGGTGTTAGAAGGGGACAGGGGAACTCCTGGTCCTGGGCTGTCCTTGCCCTGTGGGTCTGCAGGGCTCTGCTGCCCATACCTTGCTGCTGGAGAGCAAATGCTTGTCTTGGGGCTGATGTTGCCATCAGGAAACAACTCCAGAATTGCTGTGCTGACCCCAGCACCTCACAGCCCTTGCTCCTGGTTGGACAGCTGCCCAGGGCAGTGGGATGCTGCCAGCCAGGGGTCTCAGGTGTGGCTTTGTCTCTGGGCATCTCCTCGGTACTGCAGGTCCCCACGGTTCATCCTTCCTCACTGTGCCCTTGTTTTGGTTGGTGTGTCTGTGTCTGCTGCCTTCACACTCGAGCATCCCCATGGACTCACAACAGTTCTGGTTGTGTTTGATTTTGGTGTATTTAAAATTTTTTTTTTCCCTCCTTTCTGTCTCCTGGCAGTCAATTTTTTCATTGATACATCCTTTCGCAACTGTCTGCATCTTAGAGCTGCTAATTCGCTGCTGCCAACTTCCCCTGGGTTTAATTTATACAATATGTTTATTTTTACTGCAATTTTTTCTTTTTATTCCTAGCCAAGATAATTTTGAACTCAAGACGCCTTCTTTTATGATCTCAGATTTATGAGATTTTGGCAAAGCCGCCATAAGCCGTAATTACTCTTCATTGTTTTTGTTTACATTTCCCTCCCGATCAATTTTTCCTAATAATCCCTTTCAGCTTGTGGAAATTGCCCTTTTTCCACCTCCGGGTGTGTTTCTTTTTGATGCGTGCAGAAATCCCTTCCCACAGCTGTGGCAGCAGATCAGGGCTGTCTGTACCTGTCCAACAGGTACGTGCTCTGCTCTGGGCTGGGTTTGCTCACATCCATTGTTCTGAAAAGGAAATGAGGCTCCACAACCCTGGGGTGTCCAGGTCCCCATCCCAGTGGCAGCCTGGACCCTGGTGTGTTCTCTCCTCACAGCAGCTTCACACTCTGCTGCCGCCTTGGCCAGGCTGGCCTGCAGAGCTGTGGGTGCATCCCAGAGTGGACATTCCCTGTTCCTCATCCCCCAGCTCCTTGCTGCAGCTCCTGTGGCTGATGGCAGAGGGGCTTCTCTCTCCTTGTGGTGCCACAGCCAATCTCCTGCCTGCTCCAGGGCTGCTTGTTTCCAGTGGAAGGCTTGGGGGACAGCACTAGGATGGTGGGATGATGGATGGAT